>SMGT01002687.1:112692-193434 GCA_004794575.1 Lanistes nyassanus
GGTCTGTGGAATGGTGTGGATCCCTTGTCTGGCACATGAAATTTCTCTCCATGTGACATCTATATACAGGACCGGTCGTCAAAGGTTCCGCCCTCCCCCACGTATTCAGGTTTAAATTCTTTCTTTTTGTTCTCCTCACAATAGTGTATGTCCTGCCTACCAAGACGTTGCCTTGGTTCCAGACATGAAGTTAAACGATGAACGCCTGCCATCTGTCTCCTGTTCAAGGAGAAAAATACTTTTAACCGTAGTGATTTATGGTGGAGGGGTCTGAACTGGCTCTCGTGGTTTTTTTCTTTGAAAGATATGGTCTAAGTTAATGAATATACAAGTTAGAAAGACTCTTAGAACATTTGCAGATTTACTGTTATTATTGCCTCCCTGTTCAAATAGCATGATACTTCCGTGTTTAAAATGTTTCCTCCTTCGCCTTGAGATTGATGTAGAGTTTTCTATATAATTTTTTTCGATGGTTTATTCGATTTGTAAATGTATGTTTTTGTAAATGTATGTATGTATGTTTCGTGGAAGATAAGCCCCCTTTTCGCCCCCTCCCGTTGCTTATAGCTAAGTAAACATTCAAACGGTCTTTTTCATACAGTAACGACCGACACACCACAAGAAAAGCGTGGCAGGTACCTACATAGCAAAAGACAACGAAGACTAATGGACAAAGGCGGAAAGGCTCGGAAACACCCCGGAAAGCTGATATCTGTATCCTTGGGATGAAGAGTAAAGTGGACAAGTGGTCATGCAGAAACAAAGACAAGGCAGTCTCGGTCCAGCAGCTTACAGCGGGGGAAACATTTGACTGCCATCCCTGTACATAGTTGTCACATGGAGAAAAATATCATGTGCCAGACAAGGGATCTAAACCATTAATTGTAACGACCTTCTGTATTCGGTGACAAAGACGTTACTGTTATGCTATAGGGCGCCCGAAGATGGGGCAGATGCACGAACATTGTTGGATTCCGGAAAAAAATGTAGCCATGTGTGTGAACCTCTGTGTGCAAGTCCGTGCATGTGTGTACACTTAACTGACTAATATGTGTACCGATTTTTTTAATGTACATTCATCAAAAGCTTTAGGAATCTGTTGAATGTCAATTGTTGAATGTCACATCGGTTTTAAAAAGTAATACAAGCAGACAAACTTACCAGACTCTGACAATGTGCAGCGGGTCTAAGAAGAACATCGTTGTCGTCGACTCTGTTGAGACCCAGATGTCCTCCGAACAATGCTTTCAGATGACAAATATTTTTCTTCTGTCACTGCACCCTTTAAAAGAATAGTGTATCAGATTTTCTTCTTCCGGCCGTGTGGGTTGTCCCCATTAGAGTCTCGTTCGGTACGCAAACTTTTGTGCCTTGGAGTTTCTTCCAAATTGCGGAGTTCCCTGCCCTTGGTCAGCGCTTATTATGTGGCCAGGCCTTATCTCCCTCGGTTTATATTTACGGCGCTTCGACTGTGTCATAATCTGGCGAAGGCTTCCGTGCAAACCGGGTATGCTTTTGAATTTACCGGTGAAGATCATATTCATTATTGGTCAATAACTTTTTTATTGACCGTCCTTTCTCTTTAAAAACCCGGGAATTGAAATAAAAGTGGCTTGTGATCAATTTGTGATCGATTTGACATCGTTCGACAAAATACTATATAGCTATTAGTTGTTGTATACTATAGTATTATTTCCCGATAACTTCCTTTACATAAGAGGCACAGATTAGCAGATATAGAACGGATGTGTTGTCATGTTAAACCTCTACAGCTACAGAAAACTGGTGCCTTTATGCTCCTTCCTTCTTTCCTTCCTTTTTTCTTCCTTCCTATAATTTTTCTTTCCCTCTCTCTGCCTGCCTAAATGCCTGCCTGCCTGTCTGCCTGCCTGTCACCCTTTCCCCTTTATTCCTAACCAGCTTTGTAGAAACGAAACGAAATTTTATTCCAACGAGGCCAGGGCCCCTTCTGGAAGGGGGAAGTTTGTATAGCCTGAATACGGTGACAAAGTGTATAAAATTCTTTACACAAACCAATATACCCGCATGGCAAACATTTTTTATGAGCTTATATGTCCCAAAAGCTTCTGAGCTTTGTATAGAAATACGGCAAAATTACAAACAACAGTTTTGTTACTAGCAGATAACAAAAGAGCAAGCTTGATGGGAATCTAGTGAATTTAGCAGTGAATTTGTAGAGAAAATGGGAAGTACACGATAAAGTTACACCTTGGATAACAAATTAATAGAGCAGAATTCTTCAAGAAGGGTTAGTCTCCCATTCAAGTTCAAGTAAGTGTAAGTGACGTACGCATCTGATATCTGCTCTCTGCTAAGAATCGTCTTCTTAGTCTGAACTAAAAACCGACTGCATGAAAGCTGTCACTCGCCTGTACCCTTCTCTCCCTAGCACCCCCCCTCCTGCACCCTCACCCACCCTGCCACGCCGTCTAGGTGATACAGTTATTTAGCAGCTCTTTGCAGTGTCATTAATCAAACCGAGCCATCCTTTAGTGGCCTTGGTTGGTCCAATTTTGGAAATGAAATCTGGAGAGTGGCGACGGAAGTTATTTTGGGAACTTGCCGCTGTCGATATGTGTATCTTTCGGATGATAAGATTAAAAAGGTCACGTGGCCATGGAAAAACAAAAATCTGGCAATCATTGCCTTGGAACCATAGCTTCTGGTGTGGAATACAGGAAGTGTTGGCCTCCGGAAAGAAACTTTGTGTGCGTGCGTGCGTGCGTGTGTGTGTGTGAGAGAGAGAGAGAAAGCGCGTGCGTGAGTCCGTGCGTGAGAGAGAGAGAGAAAAAAAACGTGCGTGTTTGTATTACGTTTGTATAACTGATAATGTGTACAAGATTTTAAAGTTTGTTCAAGAGTGAAAGAAATGCTATACTTAGTTGCACTGGGTGGTTGAGAATCAAAAGCTTTTCCGTGGATGCAAGACAAACAGCGTAATTCATCCTTAGTTCAAACGTTAGTCAAAAAACACCGTGAATTCTAAAACTTTGTAGCAAACTGGAAATATTTGAGGGCTGCAAGAGTACTTCCTACCATATATAGATCATATAAGATCTCTGTTGATCCTAACCAGTACAGTCCCTCAAATGTTAATACGCTTCATCGTCAACCTTCTCTAAAAGCTTCTGAAAATGCCGCAATCTTTCTGAGAAGCTTGGGGAATCTTTTGAACTTCACCTTCAGTTCTATGGGTATAGGTATTCACATGGGTTCTGCTATAGGTATTCATATGGGTTCTGCTATAGGTATTCACATTTCGTCATTATTTCACTTGTATGCACATTCGTTATATGACAGACAAACATTTTGACATAAAGCGCTTCGGCCTGCTCTCCCATTCACAGATGTGTTTTCGAGTTCCGTTTACCCTGTGTGGTTTGCATGTCCATCCACTTTACGTACGCAAAAGACAACGAATGGTCACGCAACCCCCAGACCTCGCTTCCAACATGATCAACCCTATGTAAGGTACGCGCCTTCTAGACCTTAAAGATGACAGGAACTGACGCCAGCTCAATAATCAAAGTTTATTTTTGGAAACAAGACCCACTGGCACTTCTGTTTTAGTTCAGTCTACAGACACTCCCCCCTCCCCACCCCCAAAAGTCTTTATTATTTTGCACATCACTACGTCTTGACAGGTGTGCTGTCTAAATTTATCTGGAGGCCATGGCCCTATTCAAAGTTTATCTGCACTGTATTATGTGCACAGTTGAACTTCTTTTTATGTCACTGTTCCTGTTAGATCTACCTGGGAAAGACATCCAGCAATGTGATACAGAACGACATACCTGCATGCATCTACTCCCTACGGCTAGTAATTCACTGTGTCTAGATCTGTAGACTATCGCGTGATTCATCGTGAAAGTTGTGCCTGTAAGAAAACAAATGTATTCCTATACCACACAGATGCGGGAAGTACGCTAACATGATACAAGATGACAATATTTTTGGAATCTGTCTGAAGGTTAAAATCACTCAGACAGGCTTCCTATCTTAAAATTCTGTTTAAGCGTTCCTTTCGAACTAGGACACCCCCAAGAAATTGCATAATGCTGAAGATACAATTCGCTGCAGTAGGATTCGAGCCGAAACGTCACACAGAGAGAAAAGCTGGCGCCAATCAAAATACAGTCTAACGTAAAATATGCTAATCTCTTAGGGTCACCACTGAAAACGTTGCAGTTTCCTAGAAGAACTTTACTGCCTATACCCCGCCCTACCCATCCCCTAACCCCTACCTCTAGCACCCACCCTAACCCCACCCCTTACCCTTCCCCTAAACCCCCCTCCTCCCGAAACATCCCCCCTCTTCCTCCCTCCCTCCGCCCCTGTAAAGACCTGCGAAATATAGCTCGCCATTTGATTGGCTCCACTTTTTACACATCCGAAAAAGAGCTCGTCATTTGATTGGCTCCAGTGAATTAGAGCTTTTACGTGATATATTTGCCACCTCGCTGTCTTCGCTTGGTCATCTCTCACTAAGCAAGTCTCTCGCTCGTTGAACAGCGCTCAGTACTCTGTGGCTACTCTCTCGCTATCGGCTCTGCACTCACTACCCTTATTCAAGGTCAAAGTATCGCATTCGCGCACGCATCTACAGTCACATTCCTACGTCAACAGTAACACAAACCCACAACCAGTCAGTGCTCCATGACAATACTGATAATAACTGTTCACTGACTGCACTTTTCTGCGTCGGCCGCAATTTGCAACTTCTTTTTATTTTTTATTTGTTGTTGTTGTTGTTGTTGTTGTTGTTGTTGTTGTTGTTGTTGTTGTTGTTGCTGCTGCTGCTGCTGCTGCTGCTGTTGCTGCTGCTGCTGCTTTTTTCACAAAGCAATTTATTTTTGCAATGAATAATTTTACAGCACCAAGCGCAATTTTTACAGCCAGACTAAGCTTTCAAAAAAAAAAAGCTGTTTCATTAACAAACCTTCTGGGTTAACACATGTTCACATTTATCTGATCTCAAGATGTCAACATTTTCCGCAAGCTGTCATCATTGATAGCTTAATTATCAATGCACGTTCAAACCCATCGAACAAGAAGAGTTACAAGGTTACAAGATTCACTGCCCAGAAACGTAAAAACTACATTTCCAGCATTATAAAACCATCCCTCTGAACACACACCCACACCCACACCCCAACTCCCCCCGTCCCCCGACACATACACATACAAACTTAAGAAGAAGAGAAAGGAAGGAGGAGAAGAAGAAGGAAGGCAAAAAGGAAAAACCCACACCAATCATTGAATTAAGTTATTGCATAGCATCCAGTTGTTATAGTAAAGTTGGTGATATCTCCTATGCACTGTGCCCTACATTTGTCAACATTGTAATAATTTTTAACTAGCTTAATAAAACATTCCATGTTTGGGATAGAGGTTTGGAGTTTGCATTTATAAATATACATTTTGGCTAAAAGATTAAAAGGTCAATAAATTGATCTGTTTTGGTACCATTATGTACGCCAAAGGACTTCAGGGAAGGATATCGAGCAGGAGTGTAGACATTTGTCATACAGCCAGTCGTGAACTGCATTCCAAAAAGACTGTATGAATGGACATTGCCAGAAATGAATGATAGTTTCTTCTTCTTGAGACCAGAAAGTACAGTTTGGAGAAACAGCAAGTTTTCTCAAAAACAGATATCTTCTCGCAGGCCGTATGAGGCGTAGCAGCCTGTACCGAAAGCTAGTACCGTAGTTGAGTATCTGGGGTGGTTTTAAATGGTTTTAAAGATATTTTTCCCCTGCATCATATCTTTCTATGGCAATGTCCACTTCCTAATACAATTTATAGAGTCCAGTCCTGGAGTAACATAGATTCAATAAACGTGCTTGGTTCCTGTATGTATAATAATTAACCACACTTGTGTTTGTGCAGGCGACATTGATATTTGGCAGCTTTCCTCTGAAGGCTAAGAAAATGTTTTTGGAGATTTCGGTAGTGCTAGCAAAACTTACATTTGTGTATGTGGCGTCTGTCCATGCTTAGGCTGTGGTTAGGAATGTGTTTACGTGGGCGTCCGTACGTGTGTGTCCTTGCAAGCGCGTGTATGGAAGGGGAGGGGGAGAAGTGGCTATGGCTGTTCTGTGGGTTTGTGTACACATGAAAGTTGAGATCTAAACTGTCAAAGACAGAAATGAAATATAATGAAACATATGAAATATAAGGAAGTGAGAGGTGTAGGCTGTGCGGAGGGGTGCGAGGGACAGAAAGAAAATGAGTTGTTCGTGGTAGCGGTCTCTGTGTGCGGGGGAAGGGGGAGAGCTTTATCGGAGAAAAAAAGGACAAGACTTCACTCCCTTAGTCCCCCGAAAGGTTTCCGTTGCCCGGCACCTACCCGAGACATACGATCCATGACGCTAGGGAAACCATTATTACCGGCAGACGGTCGAGCGGGTGCGTGTAATAAATCCGTCAGTTTGTCCACTGCGGTAGCCGGCGAGCCAATCTCAAGTTTAATATATTGAGGACTCGCAGCAGTACATGAAGTCTGTAATCGTCTTACGTCAGCCCACATAAAACAATACCTGCACGGTTTGTTCGTGATGATACCTGAACAACTTTATCAATGTTGATTTCAAAGGCAAATATAAAATGATATAGAAGAAGACAGAGAACTGGCCCCGAGACAACCATAAATAATAACACAGACAGCTTATCTTGGCGCTAACATAGTTACACACAATCCTATAACACATTAAATTCCGAGAATGTAAATGTCGATCGCCTTATCATGAATGGAAAGCGTGTATGTATTTTTACACCATTTTCTTCGTGTATGTCTCTTTGTACAGTGAAATGTTGTCCTTGGGGCCGAGTTCTTTCTAAACAACAAAATTTTTTAATGAGCTTCACGGATGAAGTAACGAAACTGAAGATCACTTTAGGCCAAATAAAACGACTATAGCTGTTAAAGCGAAAGTCAATCATTGCTTCGTGCACAGATTTTTGCTTTATTTTCTCCCAATACACACTTTCCGATAGTGCCAATTAAATAGGTCTCCAAAATTTCACCCGCGCTGATTTAATTTCGTTTTTAAATTCTTTCAGTGCTCTATTTCTTTTAAATCTAGGGGAACCGAGTCTGCAGAGTCGTGTTGCGTACTTGCGTCCCCACCATCCCAATTGAGTCGAATGTCTTGGTGGACTAAACTCAATTTTTATGCCATCAGCTCATCTCAGTCCCGTAACCTACAAGGTCCAGTTAGGGGGAACATGTGGAATGCAGGTTCCAACCACCTCTGCCATCCTGGCCTGTCTTAATTCTTCTTCCGTAGCAGAGCTGGGTTCTCATCTACCGCGCCCATTCCTTGATGTTGTCAAAGAATGCAGTTATATACCTTCCTTTGGTTTATAATTTCCTCTCCTGCTTCCGCTTTCTAGTTCGCCTTACAAAATGGTATTAGCAAGCGTTTTATGTGTTGTGTGACCGAATCACGCCAGCTTCCTTTTCTTAAGGGTGGCATCTGGAGACCAGACAGTCTAAACCTTATAGTTACCGACATTTATAGTATTTTGTTTTGTGTTCTGTCCAGGAGATTCTGAGGACCTTGAGGAAGCATTTGGTCCATATAAGGCTTAGATCATCTTTTTAAATCAGTTGTCCATGTCCTCCTTTCACAGCCATAGAGCAGGATAGGGAGACAACTATAAGGGTTTTGTAAATCTGCTTTGTAAACTGATGCTGCTATTCCTCCATTCTGAGGTTTGACAGTACTGCTGTGGCAAGGGCAATTCTAATCTTTATTCTGTAGCCGCTCTTCCATCTCTATTTAAGGTATGGCCAAAATATTTGAAATTTCCACATTTCCAGTTTGTCTTCATTCATAGTGCTTTCTATGCGGGTACGTAATAAATACTCGCTTGTGCTGTTGACTCTTATACATACTTCTCTAAGAACTCATACAGCTTCACCTGACACTCAGACTGTGATAGCCTATCTGCATTTCCTGTAGTTCTTGGCTTCTTCCGATATACGCTATACCCACTCTCCCAGTATGTGAAAGTTTTGGGACATTCAATCGAGGATCCATCGACTTGACATCCAGTGATGGCTAAATCGACGAACTTTCGTATATGGTGCGTGACGTCACGGCTTTTGCAACACTGACCTATTTACATTTCAGCTATCACCATTGTTTGGCTGTGGGCTATGATTGTGCCCCATTTAATCAGTCTTTTTTACCGAAAGGTAAAAACAGTACTGTATCCTGGGTGGCCCACACGCTAACGTAGCCAAAACGTTCAGACGGAAGGAACTTGCAATACCTAAAGATGAATCATGATTAGTAATAGTAAATAAGTCATACTGTTGTTTTCTTCATACTGTTGGTAACATGATCCAACGAAAAGGTCTTCTTTTACTTTAGTCTGACTTGTCAAGAAACGGGGATACACTGTCCATCGCAGGTTAACAATAAACATGACTCCCTCCTACTTCGTAGAGTTTCCAAGGCGCCTGAAGAGGGAAATATCGAAAGTATGAATTTCGCAGATTGACAGAAGTTACCAACAGCAACAGTGACCAGGGGCAGAGGCTGAGCATCTTTTTCAATCTACAGAAACAGTGTTGATCGTATGTAACAGGCTATGTGAACATAAATATCTTTGTTTTTTTATGGCTTCGAGCTGCTAAATTAGTACTTACGATACTACAGTACGTCAGTAGTACATTTACTGAATCTCACCATCCCTCTTTGACTTTAGACGTTCCGTGAAGTCGGAGGCAACACATTTGAATCACCTTTCATCATTTAGCTCTTTACCAAAAATTGTTTCACATACCTCTCCAGCCATGAGCCATGGCCCAGAAAATCTAACATTAGTCTCAGTTGTGTAAAGTTTCACTTTAGTAGAATCGTGTTTGCTGCGATGTTCGTAGAGCCATTTTTCGATTTAAGTTTTGCCCTCAAGTAGGAGGCATCAACCATTTTTATGTGTGTATTCTCGTGCTTAGAAAAAAATCCTGTCGCTACATGGTTTTTATTTATCCTCTAGAATAGTTGCAGTTCTTCTATCTCTTCCTCTGATCCTCAAGGCAAAATAGAGTCCTTTTCTTGACAAGTCAAAATGAAGTGAAATTTAGTTTTCTAAGGTCAGTTTCATGTATTTTGTTGGGTTTGTTTTCAGAGACACCATGTACGACCCAAATTCTGGTTACCATGGTGCTGATCCCAGTGTCTTGCAGAAGGAAGGTGCCAACTTGGCTCATCAGGCAGTGACCTATGACCAGCAAGAAAGATATGATTTAGCTCTGTTTTATTATACAGTAAGTCATCAGGCAGTGACATAGATGATACAACCAGCAAGAAAGTTATGATTTAGCTCTGTTTTAGTACTTTTACTCTACAGTAAGTCATTAGGCAGTGACTTACAACAAGCAAGGCAGATATGATTTAGCTTTTTATTATGCAGTAAGTCAAAGGCATAATATATTCTCAGGTTTGTTCTGTCATATAAGGTTTATTCTGTGAATTGCCAGCATCTGGACTCAACACTGGCTTCACCGTACGAAGGGTAGTGTAGTTTGAGAGATAATGCATTTTACATTTTCTGTGTGTATCCATAATCCACAGATGAAAACCTTTAATGCATTGTGTGTGTTCTTACACAGGAAGCAGCGCAGACATTGTTGGCTGCAGCACAGGCTGGAAGCAATGCTCCAAACCTAGTTGAGAAGGCAACAGAATACATGCTTCGTGCTGAAGCGTTGAAGGCAGCATGTGGGTAACAGTATTCAAAACAACTTTTCCTATATTCAGTTGAGATGTAATCCATGTTTTCTGACACATCTGGCATAGTTCTATGGCATTTAAAACTCTCAGTCTGGTTCTCATTTGAAGATAGAAGATGGCTTTTCCCGAGGCACTCACTTTTCTAGATTTCTGCGCAGCTTAATGTTTGCCGTTTGATGCTGTTTTTATGTTAACACAGTTTATCCTCGTAGTCTAGGTCTTGAACAACGTGGCTTGACAACCAGTGCATTTTTATCGTGTGCTGTCTTAAATTAGTTCTCTAGTAGGTACTCAGGTGGTGCGGCGGTTAGCATTTGCCACCAGACAGAGAGAGTCATGAGCTGGGGCTCAGATCTTGAGTCCAGCACATGCATATCCTCATTATTTGTGGATCCTGTTTCCAAGTCTGCTTGTCAAGCCTGTCTTCCTGAACGTATATGAACATCAATAATAATAATAATAAACCAGTGCTAAGAGCATGCCAAAGTGTGAAAGTGCCGAAAACTTTGTGCAGGATTGAACAGTTACTTTGACATGCTAGTCATAGGATTTTATAATTCACCATTCATCTTCTTGCCTTGTTCAAAGGCTTGTAGTTGTACGATCATTTGATCTTCTCATTTATCTATCCATTTACAAGTGTCAGTCGCTCGTTTCTTTTTTTTTTTTTAAACATGAATTGAAAGTTGTTATCTTAAAAATATCTTGTTTTGTGTACAGTAAATGCTCAGAATGGAGTCCCTGCTAACACGACAAATCCAGATTTCAGGTCTCAGCAGCAGGTAAAAGTGTCTGCATGTTTGTATGTGTATAGAAATGCCTGGTTGTGAATAGTTTTCCTTCTTCATCCCATTCTTCCTATTACAAAATAATTAACAACTAATACTAAAATGCTGTAAATAAGATGCTAAAATGTAGACAGACTTGTTTCAGATTGACTTGGAGCGAGCACGATTTCTCCTGTCTGAGGCTCTGGATGAGGACGAGAAAGGGGATGTACAGGATGCTATCGACCTGTATACAGAGGCCGTGGAGCTGTGCTTAAAAATAGTATGTGTTCCTTTATCTTGGATCAGAAATGAGTGATTTGCATTCATTATGATCATAGCAGCAAGGTGTAGTTTTGGACTGGTAAAATTAAGTTGAACTGCAACAAGTTGTCTGAAACTCTGATTACCCTGGGTGCACTGAATGTTTCAGGAACACAGTAATCATGAGCAGATGGTGTGAGAGACCTAAATTTGCATCGCTTTGTGATGTTGGGCTCTTTGAGTTATTGATCGTGGGCTCTTTTTGGTCTACAGCATACCACTGATCTAAAGTCCTGTCACTTCAGTGTGTGTTGTGTTTGTGCAGCCTTTGCAGAAATGAGAACAAAATGTATTTGTAGTCTGTAGAGCCATGCTACTGTAATCCACAAGAACATGGGTCTGTCAGTGTTCATTTTTTTTTAATTTTTACAGAGAGACTCTGCAGAGGACAGTGCATTGAAAGCCAAAGTGATAAAAATGGCAACCGAAGCCTTGAATAGGTACGTCTGGCTGCTTGCTCAGAGAGAGAAAGGGATGGGGATGTGTGCATGCATGGCCATGTTGGTAAGGAGGGTGAGAGGGAGGGAGAAAGAGTTTGCATAGCAGGTTCCTAAAAGCACTTAGCTTTAAGAATTTCTTTTTCATTCTGGATCCTCTTTTTATTTTTTCTGTCCAGGGCCGAAGCTTTGAAAAAAGAATCTAAACCAGCAAAATCTCCCACAAGTCCTCCTGCTGTCAGAAATACATCTGGCAGGCTGATGCCTCCACTTGGTTTCAATGCTTTTGCTGATGATGAAAATGAATCAGCAAATCGGCCACGCAGTGTGGTACCTGTTCAGAGTTCGAACCCTTCTGGAGGGTTGGGGAAACGTGGTCAAATCAATGTTGGCCCAAGTACCTACAGCAAAGAAGAAATAGCTGTGTTAAGGTATGAATTTTTGTGAAAATTTGCATTAATATTTGCAACCTGTTATAAATAGTGGAGTTATATAAGATGAAAGGCAGAAAGGCAAATGTTTATTTAAGTCTTTGAGTATTTTTCAATTTGTTTCTAAACATTCGCAGGAGGACGTCTCGTATAAATGGCCGGGAGTATGTACCTTTCATGAGTGTTGACAAGCGAGAAAAGTTTGGATACCTTGACGTTTTCTCGTAAGTTACGGGGTCAATTTTTCTACTTTTTTTTTCTATTTCGAAAATAATTGAAACATTTTCACAGTAACTGCTGTCTTTTTTTTTTTCGAGATCCTGTCTTTGTATCTTTATCCCTGTCTTCTGTCTGGCTTGTTTCTGTTCATTCCTTTCCCATCTCCCTTTCTTTTTTCTCTGTCCCTCTCAGTCTCTCTCTCTCTTTCCTCCTCTGTTCTGTCCCTCTGTCCATCTCTCTCTTGCTCACTCTTTGTCCCTCAGCTGCAAAAATGGTCTGATGTTAATCCAGCTTAGAAAAAATCAGTAATACATGTAGCCATACTCATCCTAAATCTTTCTCAGAGCAAATGCCAGTTTCAGTAAATGTTGCTGTGAGAGATGGAGGTGCTGTACCAGTTTTTGGAACTTTTAGACCATTTGGAAATTAAACACTTCAGGGACAAGGATGGAAAGCTGGCTTTATCCCCTAAGCAGAAAGAGCAGTTTGGCAAATGGGCACGACCAGGCGAGTTCTGCAGTGATCCATGTATGATTCTGGCTATCTCGAGCTTCAGTATTAGACAGGTGATGATATTTAATGTCACTGGAATTTTGACAAAGAGAAGCCTGACCCTCTTCTCCCCCCAAAAGAAAGTCAGTTTAAACCTTTAAAGGGATCTTATAAATATCGTTATTTAAAAGGTCTTTGCATAATATTTTTGGTAGAAACTAAACTGTACATGTAGTAACATTCTGATATTAACTGATGTCTAATGTTGTCCTCCCATCATACCTGTCATCCATCCAGTGAATAAATTATTTGTCCCTGAGCAGGTTTGTGCATGCACCCAGTACTCTCAGTTGCACATTCACATGCATGCACACTCAAAGCGTGCATGTTTTTTCAAGAATATTTGGTTAAACTAAAAGAGTTCTGCTCTAGTTTTTGAAACAAACTTTTAAAAATGCCTGGCACTGTTTTTCAGACCATCGTTTCAGACTGCAGTTTTGTGGCATCTCTGGCTATATCCGCACAGTATGAAAAGCGTTTTCGCAGAAAGTTGATCACGAGGTAATGACTTGTAGAGTCATTAACTGATTTTTCTAACTGGGCAGTTGATAAGAACACAGCAAAATGGTTTGGATGAAGATTCTTAAGATGTGGGGAGTAGTTGTGTAGACAAGTATCTGGATGGGGATAAGGTGTATAGATAAAGGAATTTGTAATTAGGGGTGTTACAGAACAGGTAGAATGGCTGCTTCGTAACAAGAAAAAATGTATTATGTTACAGTGAACCCTGTCATTGTGTTACTAAATTTACATAATTGCAATGGACTGCTTAGCCAAATGTTTAAAAACCACTTTAAAAATATTACAATTTCCATTTCAACCCTAATGTTAACCTTCAAATTTGAGAGGATATAATTATTGGCTTGTCTGTATCAGAATATTATTACCAGCTTCCAATCTGCTTGTTATCATTTTCACTGGTTATGTTTTAGCAAAGTGAGAGTCTTGTTGGTCCGATCTGCTAGTGTGTGAGAGAGAGTGAGAGGGGTATGTGTGTGTGAGAGAGAGAGTGAGAAGGTGTGTGTGTGGTATGTATCTGAGCAGTAGCAGTGAAGGTGCAGCTGTTGCTTGACTGGGTTTTTGACTGTGCAGCATCATCTATCCGCAAAACAAGCAAGGTGACCCTGTGTACAATCCTTGTGGCAAGTACATGGTACGCCTCAACCTTAATGGCGTGTGGAGAAAGGTAAAATGTTTCAACTTTTTACACTCTTAGCTGCCCTGTTATATTTGTAGAAAAATCTATGTAACATATACAAGGTTTATAAATAATATGAAGAGTAAATTGCTGAGCAGACACTGGAAGCAGATAACTTTATGAAAAACAGTTTAAGAGGTTGATTTAGGTATTTGTCTCGTCATTTTACTATGGTACATAGAATTTAGAAAGTTCAAACTTATTCACAGACAGGCTGCAGAAGTCTGACTAGATATGTGAAGTGAACATTCTTATAAGAGACATTGGAATTTCAAGTGAGTCCAGCCCAGGATAGCCTCGAGCAAGTGCTTGACAGCAACTTGTCTAAAGCTGAGGCTCAAGGGTGTTCACACAGCAGAAAGAAATGTTTGGCTGTGGCCATAAAAGTCAGCAGTCGTAATGTCCTGTGTGCTGCCTGAGCTTTATGTAATCTGCTTACATGGTGATGCAGTACACAGGGATAGAAAAATGAATGCAAACATCACGGAAGTAAAACTGGAGGCTCCTTGTGCAGGTGATAATTGACGACCTGCTTCCCATGAGCAAGGGGGGAGAACTACTGTGCTCCTTCTCAAACAACAAAAATGAATTGTGGGTGTCATTGATGGAAAAAGCATACATGAAAGTGATGGGTGGCTATGACTTCCCTGGTTCAAACTCGGTGAGAAAACATCCTTGAAATAAGTATATGCATGGAAGGTGTGTGTGGATAAGGAATACATGAAAGTCATGGATTGTTATCCCTGGCTAGAACTTGGCTAGATAGGGTTTAGATACTTGGTGCAATGACATGTTGTTTTGCCAAGATGGATCTTACGGTAGAGATTTCTCAACTAGTTTTCTCTGGTTCACTGACTTTCAAATCAGTCGAGGTGCCTTTCATCCCAACACATTGAGTATTTTTGTTTTGAACTTCTGTGTGTGATGTATTCGGAACAGATTCCCAGAGATAAATGTGTTGGGGGAACGTTTTTATGTAAAACAAAATTCTTGGGTTCATGGGTGATTATAAGAGAGGCTACTGACAAAACGATCATGGATGGATTCTAGAAAGGACTTGGCGAAAGTGGATTAGTTGTTGAAAGTTCGTTTAAGATTGGAAAAAATAGATGTATTAATGGTTGCTATAGAAGTCGTTCACAAAAGCCTATTTCAAAACTGCCATCAGTGGAACTTGATCCTTAGGTCATCGCAATTCTTTTGTTTTATTCTTCAATGTTTATGGAATGTTTTATTACTTAACCCATTGGTGTTTCGAAATTATGCCTTCTGTTCAACAGAATATTGACCTCCATGCCCTCACAGAATGGATTCCTGAAAGAGTTGCTATTCGTCCTGGGACACCAGAATTTGATGCTGACAAAGAATTTCAGCGACTGAAAGACCGCTTCCACAAAGGCCATTGCCTGGTAACTGTGGCAACAGGAGAGCTGAGGGAGGCAGAGGCAGATCGAGCTGGACTGGTGCCAACGCATGCATACGCCATGTTGGATATTCGAGAAGTAAAAGTACGCATTTATTGGTGGTGGAAAAACAGTAGACATGCTTTGTACCAAAAAGGATTATTTGCATTCTGTTCTTACCTCTTTTTTTTCAGATCTAGTAGCTGGTACTTGATCTCTCAAGCTCTACAAATACATTCAGAGACTTATCAAATAGTCTGCCAAGTCATAGCGGGCTAAAACAGTTTGATTTCGACACATTTAAAATAAATGCTGCTTGCAAACTACAAAAGATCAAATTTGGAACATTGAAATATTCATAAAAGAAATTTCAGGGGAAAACGGTTAAATAGTACTTACATTTGATGTTAGATGTAGTCACTGTATGCACTGTACACACCTACGCAGTTTAGTTGCATGTAAAGAATGCCATGACTTCCCCTGGGGTCTCTGTGTATCTTATAAGAAAATGTATTTAAAAAACTGTCAGCAATAACCACATTGTTCCAACCTACTTTGAAAGAAACACAGCAAAACCTGTCGGTATCGGACACCCTTAGGACCACCTGAAAGTGTCCCTCTGACAGGTGGCCGCTCATCTGAGGGAGGGTCTGGAGGACCATGTGTCTTCGCTAAACATTAGACTACAGTATACTCTATGCACTTTTTTAAAAAAACCAAGAAGCAAAACATAGACAGTGTGATGGAATAGTCAGCTGGATTCAATCAGCAATAACAATGCATGCAGACAAAGTCAAAATGTGGGATTGGTGCCCTGTGAAATGTGCATATCTTCTAACACAGTCTTCACAGACATGACTGCCCAGAGAAAGTCACTACATCCTGAGTGTGCTGCTAGAGCATTCAGGGACTCAGCATGTCCCAAGGCTTCCTTTGTTGATATGACATGGGTGGTGATGGAATCATCATCATCATCATTGCTTTTATCGCTTTCACTTTCGTCAGAAAACTCTCCTTTGGTGTGCTTATGACATGGTCAAGGAAATAAATAGCTATGCAGCAGACGATATCTTGCAAACGGGACCTCGATAGCTCTGTGGTTAGAGCTGCAGACTTGCATGTGGAAGGTAGACCATGCAGTCAGGACTGAAATCACTGTCCGCTGTCCACATTAGACAGTTTGGCTGCCCGTTTAAGGGGGGTTTGTGTTGAAAATTGATTGGTGCCAGGCTCAATTGTCCATATTGGTAAGGTGTCTGCTGGTTTAAGGAGCTGCTACAAACAGGTTTTGCTGCATTTAAAAAGAATACCATGATTCCTATCTGAAATCCATCTCACGTGAATTTACAAAAAAGGCTACATTAAAAAAGGTATCCAAGAGAATGCCTCGGCATGGCGAACACCATTCCCTCATGCTTTTGCCAGATAGCGTGCTTGTTTCAAACTCTTTGTTCCCCCATGACATTGTCTCTTTTTTGTGGTCTAAGGGAGATAACTCTCAAGTAAATGGTTCATGTATCTGAAAATATAAGTTACTTCCCTTTCCATTGAATCAGCTTATGTTGAGCACTTTCAAAAGTTGCTGTAAAACCCTTTCTGCCACATCAGCATACAGCGAGCATTTGCTGCCCTACTGCTTACGGTACGTCGAGAGTGAGTTTTAATCTCTTCCATGCAGGGACCCTCTCAGCATTCCTGCTTTCTTTCCTTTTCTTTCCTCCACCCACACCTCCTTCAACACTTTTTTTTTAAATCACCCTTTCCCCATTTGCTTTATTACCAGAGGAGGAATGATGTTTTTGAAAATGTCCAAAGACTAGGGTTGCACGCTTGAACGTTGTGTTATCTTGTGTGCTTTAGGGTTACAAACTGTTCATGCTGAAGAATCCATGGAACCATCTGCGCTGGAAGGGAAACTTCTCAGAGAAAGACACAGTGCACTGGACACCTGACCTACAGAAAGCTTTGAACTTTGACCCACTTAGTGCCCAGATGGTTGACAATGGTAAAGCATTGAAATTTTAAGGTTTTATGATACAGTGGACAAAAAGAGAAAATTCTTGTAACTTCATAGTGACAACATCTTGCATTATTTTATATTTTCCGTATTTATAAATGTTTCTGTTTTCTTAAATAGAGATGCTCTTTTCTTATGCACCTGCTGAATTGTTCCCATTAATTGCATGTGAGTTGTAAGGTACATGCGTGTATTAATGTTTTTCTGTGGTAGAGACTGAATTGTGGGAAGGGGGAAAGAAAAATATTTACCCCTGCTAAACTCTTTCCTTCAACAGGCGTGTTTTGGATTGACTTTGATTCTGTCTGCCGCTTCTTTGATGTGTTCTACATCAACTGGGACCCTGAGCTGTTTAGTTACACAACGTGTCTGCACCAGTCAGTGTTTCCTAACTTTTTTTTTAACCGAGGATATGCATGACTAGGATTAGTGTGTTGACCGAATTAATTCAATTTCTGTTTCTTTTCCATGGCAAACAGAAAATGTGGAAATGTATGTACAGTTCTAGCGATACAGAGATGTTAGTGTGAATATATATGTTTGCATGATTTTATGCACACATGCATCTGTACATGTGTGTGCATGCATGTGCATGTGTGTGTATCAACACACTTGCATGCACTCAGGTTGTATCCTTACATGTACATGGCTGAATGTGCCATCATATTTATGTTTAAAAAAATGTGTTCATGTGTTCATGATATATCTAAGGGTGGTTTGGGCAATAACATGTCTGTGCGTTGCAGTACCTGGACAGCCAAGGACGGGCCAAAGAAGGATAGCTACAACATGAGCGACAACCCACAGTATCGCCTGGAGGTGAAATCTTCTCAGTCCGCAGCTGTCTGGATTCTGCTCACCAGGCATATAGTCGACAAGGCAATTTTTTTAAAAATTATTTTTCACCAGTAAATTCTTTATTGAGTAACAAATTTTGTTGGGCACAGTGCGGTATGACTGGTATCCCTGGTTATAATATCTCGCCTTGACCCCTTCTTGGAAAGAAGGGCCACCTGTCATGAACAGTCAGTTTCAGCCTTCCTCAATGTGTCCCTTGTTCACAGGTTGATGTGCAGGTTGTATCATCTGCTAATAGCTGGAGTAATTCGTTAGCAGGTTCCTGTTGCATTTCATAACAAGTACATCAGCTTAGTGCTAGAAAGCATTGTTATGTCGTTTGCTGATGGACGTAATATGATATCTGCTGACAGGCTGACTTTGCAGACAACAAGGAGTTCATCACTGTACTTGTCTACACAACAGGAGGGAAGCGCGTGTTCTATCCTTGTAGGTAAAATAGTCTTTTATAAATAGCATGCTTTACAAATTAACAAGTTGTCTGATGTATTCATACCTTAGAATACCACATGCAGGATAAATGTGATTCTACAAGTGTAATTTTAATCTCGATTTTGCATTGCTAAACTAGTACATCTGTATGGTAGCTGTGTAGTGCTTGTTGGTCTTCAGGAATCATGTCTTTATGACAGGGTGAATTATATTGCCAACAGGATGAATTAATTGCCTGTTTTCCAGACATGATAAATCACCTTGCATGACAAAGTACTGCCATGAATGACACGATATTCCCTTTTTATTGGAATGATAAATTACACTTTAAATAATACAATAAATTAGCCTTTTAAATGTCATGATAACTTGCCTTTTTAAATGACATAAACTACATTTTTAAATAACATGATAAATTACCCCTTATTTTCCCCTCCAATAGCATGATACATGGTTTTAATTGCTTGTTCAGATGATCCACCTCCGTACCAGGATGGCGTGCGAATCAACAGTCCTCACTACCTCTGTAAGCTCGTCGAGTCCAAGCCAACAGGCCCCTACACTCTTGTCATCTCACAATATGAGAAGAACAACACGATACACTACACTCTGCGTGTCTACTCCTCATGCGAGTTTTCTCTGACTCGCTTCAGTGATCCGTACAAAGCTCAGTATGAGAAAAAGGTAATACCTCTTCCCACCCCAGCTGATTACAGAGCAGTAATAATTCCACGTATAAAGAGGAACACATGATTGCTCTTGGAAATAAACCTTAGTTAACAATAAAGGAACTGACCAAGGGTACGTGAAACAACACACTCAACAGCTTGGGGGCGTTACCCCTTTGTCAGGGCAACAAACAGGTGAAGACAAAAACCGACAAAGAATCACGAACAATGATCTGTTTTTATCTTTATCGGTTTGTGTTGTCCTGACGAAGGGGTATTACCCCCAAACTGTTGACTGTGTTGTTTCATGTAACTTGGGTCAGTTTCCTTATTGTTAACTTTATCCTAATTAACTCCCTTTAGCTGTGGTTGCCCGAATGATATAATCAATTATGTCTCTAGATACCTTCGATTAAACTGCAAATATTTCAAACTATGCCTTTTATTTAGAAGTGGATTTTCAGTATCGTTTGCTCGCGTTTCTTTGTGTCATTAAGTTGAGTAAATTCATTGTTAACTTTCTGTGATATCAGCCCAGTCAAGGGATGTGTGTGTGACATTGGTCTGGAGCCCTAGGTTAATGTTAAGGCAATGTGTCCAGCTAAAGCAGTCACTTCAGTGATGATGACTGGTCAGAATGCTTGACGTTGCTGCATTTGTTTTAGTGTAGCGCTGATACTCTAGGGACAGAATACTGTGTATATCTTACACTTGGTTTTTATTCAGAATTGGTGTGCGAACACTCACAGGATTAACGCTTACCAAGAATCTGATGGACAACAATTTGTTTCTTGGTGTCCAGCTGTTGTTATAGTGTTTGATTTGTTCTCCAGATCACTGGTGAATGGAAGGGAATCACAGCTGGAGGCTGTGCTAATAATAGAGAGACATACACCAACAACCCTCTCTACCAAGTTCGTATCGACAACACAGCCACTGACAACCATCTCATGATTGAGCTACGAGGACCTAAGTGAGGGACTGTTTCATGTCTGGCGATTCTGCTGTTTTTTTCCCAGTATTCCTCTAACTATAATTGCCCTTATTTCAGCTCGCTCTGTCCTTGTGCTTGTCATATGTGTACATTTCTTTCGTCCATCTTATTTGCTTTTTTTTTTAATCTGACTTGCTTGTTTCCTTGAAGGAAGCCTGGTGATTTTTTTAAATCTGGGATTTGAAAAATTAAAATGAACACTACGTGTCTCCAGTACCTCATAACTTTTGTAGCCGGGTGGTGGTTACGTAACACCCTGGCCTCCGCCCGACCGGCCCCTGAACTCCCTGTTAGCCGGCATGGCGTGGATAGTAGCATCACGCACCTTACTGGTCGTCTGTTACTCAAGAGTGGGAAACAAAGGGTATCTGTGCAGGGAAGGGCCAAGGACTCAGTGTCCGAGGCCACCGTAACCCTTTGACGTAATCTAGATGCGACCAGGCTTCCCCAGTGAAGGGTAGGGCCACTTAGAGTCATAAGGGGGTCAGGGTCGCTCTAGAACAAGGGTGGACCGAGCATCTCGGCGGGAGGCGGGGGGCGAAAGGTCAGCGACAATGTTCGAGGAGCGTGGTTAAAAAGAGAGAACAAATGTAGAAGTTGAGTTCAGTCAGAGTTGATTGGAGTAGTGCATTCAGAGTGCGAGCTTCGAGTCAGTCGCTCGTCTTTTTAGTTGCTGTGCCCTCACAGTGACGTGAGGGAGAATAAAAGTTTACATGGAGCTGTGAAGACGTCTTGTGTTGCTGTGTCCAGAGTGGAGGGATGATAGAGCCATTTCCACAATTAAGAAAGTAACAGGACCCGCTACCGCTCGACCCTGTTACACTTTATTTCCATTTAAACATCTTTCGTGTTTGGTGGACTATCAAGCTGATACACATTATTGTATATAGTGTATATAGAGATTTGCTTGTATATATTAACAATAGGCAGGTCTTTCAACTTGTTACTGTACTGACAATGAAAACTTCTTGATACAACCTCCTCAGTCAACTGGACCCTTTAAGCAACTAACTAACTTGCTTGTTCTTTTTGTTTTTATTTGTTGTTTTATCTGTCATGCTGACTGTCATTTCGTCTGCCTTCATGATACATTTTATTGTTGTTTGGAGTTGCTTAGTTGTAAAGAACAAAATTTGTAAGGATCAAAAGCTTGCTGGACCGAATGTTACTGAAGGTGTACTGAAGATATCTGGGTTCACGGTGCTTCTTTGTGCAGAGAATATAGCGTTGGTTTTGAGGTGATCACTGTCTCAGAAAATGTTCCCAATGCCCCAGGTGCTTTCAAGCGCATCCCTTCGGGAGAATTCAGGTTAGTATCAGCCCCTGTAATTTAGTTTGTTGTAGAAACTTGTTACAACCCATGTACTTTGTTGTAGCAAGTTGTATTACAGCCTCTGTACTTTGTTGTAACAACTTGTGGTTACAGCTCCTGTACTTTAGTTTGTTATAACGACTTGTGGTTACAGCCCACCTACTTTAACTTGTTGTAGCAACTTGTGCAAGTTTCATGGGAAAATGTAGGGATGTATTCTCATGTTTGCACACATTCACATAAACATTGACGTACACTGTAATAGTATATGCCGGTCTATACTAACAGTACTTTTTGACTTCTGTCCCTCCATCAGGCCAGGCTTCTGTGTGCTTCAGCTGAACAACATCTCAGGTGGAGTCTACAACATCCGTCCATGTACTTTTCAGGCCAGGAAGGAAGGTCCCTTCTTCCTGGATATCAGCAGCTCTGCACCATGCACAGTTGCTAAACTCCAGTGATATGCATCAGCGGTTCTGTTCATCACACCATGGCTTATCTCCCCTAAAATCTTCACTGATCTGCATTAACCTCTGCAGCTTGTGCAACTGTGAACACTTCTCAGGGGGGGGGGGGGCTAAATTGGACAAGCACTGATGTGCTGCAAAATGACAAAATGCACCAACATTCCAGTGTCATAACTGGCAGCTTGCCTTAATGCTCATGGCTTGCTAGGAACCTGCATCTCAGGTTTGACCTCCTGACTAGTGGTTGTTGGGACACTGGCTTTATCTGTGTGGCATGGGTTGCTCTACTGTCATTGTTGGGAAATTGCCTACATCCTTGTGACAAGTGTTTTGGTAATCTCGTTGAGACACTGGGTTCCTCTGTAGGGTAAGTTTTACTGCAGTCTTGTTCGGATATGGGCTCCAACCAGGTGTCAAGCATTCATGCATTCTCATAATTCTGGGAAAGGCATGCAAGGCTGATCAACGGTTAAAGTTTTGTCAAAAATTGGATACTGTTGCAGAGTTTTGATAACTTTAGCAAGTGATTTGATATCTTGTTCTGAGCTCAAGCTTCACTGTTGACAAGTGCATGGAAAAGTCTGTCCCAGTCATGGCCATTTTAGATGCCTGCATCTTTGGATGATGAGCGTTGGCAGTTGGAAACCTGAATGAACTATACAAGTAAAGACAACAGATAATGCCATAATAAACAGAAAGGCTGTGGCTGCTGGCGTCTGAATCAGTTATGTTGTGTGTCTTTGATTCCCAAGTCCAAAAGTCTGAAGGCTCTTTACCAAAGCTGATTCTGTTAACTTTTATTACACTTGGTTGTATCATTCCTCAGCATACTTGTACTGTATTGGTAAGTGTGCACACACACAGAGACACATATAGGTTACATATTTAGTTCAACTTTGTTTCCTGGTTTGGTTGACCGTATTGGAATTCATTCTGTGTGATCTGACAGTTGTTGCTGTTGTGCACTGATACATCTCATCTTGACTTAGTATGGTGAATAAATAGGTCTTGATTTTTGGATGGAGAAGATTTCACTCAGTTTTTTATCACACAAATTACAGCTTTGCTACTACATGTAATAAATAATAAGGCTATAAGTTTATTTACTGTTTTAATTCTAGATGTGTCGTTACGGCATCCTCTGAAGAGGTGCCACAGATAAATATTGACATTTCTCTCTAGTAGCTACAAAAAATCTGTGAAAACTTATACATCACCTTTAAGGCACAACAATATCTTTCAAACGATTTGTTTTTTAGATTATTCTTTTTAGCCTCCATTATTCAAATTTGTTTTAGTGAAGAATTTGAGAGTCAAGCAGAGGGTATTTTGTATTTAAGGCTTAATTTTGACATGCTGTTGAAGTCTTTTCTCCATCATTGCACGAAATGACATAGATTATGCTGTGTGGTTGTGGCTCTATGGGGGTGAATGCTGGTGAATGTTTATCTGCAGAAGCTGTTCATTATAACTTCCTGAAGTTCTTTGAATCTCTTGAAATAGTGGCCATCTGCCTGAATTATACTAAATATGAATCTCCTTTCTTTACACCACACCACACCACCAACACTAGGGTTGCACAGCAGGCTGTCAAATCATGATCCCTAAAGAGTTTTTTTTTTCAGCTTTGAATTCATAAGGTTTAGAGAAATAATTAGGCTGTGGTCACTCTTTTGATGACTTTAGTGTATTCACATTTATTCCTAAAATGCCATCAAGTGCTTGCAACATCATGGATGGCATCAGCTGTTGAAATAAAATGTAGTAACGATGATGATCACCATAGCTTGCAAGCTTTTTAAGAATAGCCTACCGAAAACCACAAAGGAATGCCGACCATCTTAACAGTTCTCTGTAGACATGACTGTAGGTGAGGGTGAGATTGTTGTGCAAACGTGTGACATTTCTTCTATCAGTTGATTTAAAGGCAAATGATTCATACACTGAAGCTTACTGTTCCATACACGGAAGCTTATATGTGCATATATTTATACTGTATAGGTAACTGTGCGAACACACACACCCACACACAGAGAGACACATGCACACATATTAAGTCCAACTTTGTTTCCTGGTTTGGTTGACCGTATTAGAATTCATTCTTTGTGATCTGACAGTTGTTGCTGTTGTGCACTGATACATCTCATCTTGACTTAGTATGGTGAATAAATAGGTCTTGATTTTTGGATAGAGAAGATTTCACTCAGTTTTTTTATCACACAAATTACAGCTTTGCTACTACATGTAATAAATAATAAGGCTATAAGTTTATTTACTGTTTTAATTCTAGATGTGTCGTTACGGCATCCTCTAAAGAGGTACCACTTGTACGGCCTTCCACTGTTAAGGTTGTTTATTATGCTGTTTTTATATATTCATGGCAGTCTGTGAAAGATCCAGATTATTTGGTAAAGCTCCAGTAAACACTCTAGGCTATG
This sequence comes from Lanistes nyassanus, assembly GCA_004794575.1. NCBI lineage: Eukaryota > Metazoa > Mollusca > Gastropoda > Architaenioglossa > Ampullariidae > Lanistes > Lanistes nyassanus. The sequence goes on from SMGT01002687.1 coordinate 136,980, forward strand.
CAGAACTCTTAAGACAAACCTTTGCCATGTCATTTCCCTACAGCTTTTACAGATAAACTTTTGAATAAACTCATACTTCATGGGTTTGTTGTTTGACATCGTTCCTGTCCATCTTTTCAAAGAAAAGATTTAAGTGCCTTTTGATTACCTTAACACATTGTTACTTGACAAAACAAGAGGGAAGACTTTTTCTTCTAAACCTATCTTAAAAAATATTGTCAAAAATGAGTTTGAAATTTGTCAAAAATAACAATCTTTGTGCTTAATTTTTTTTTTAAATTATAATGTTCTGTGGATTTTTTGTTGGGGGGGGGGGGTTCTAATTGTGTAAAAATGTTTTTGTTCATTCAGTATTCTTCTTCTCTCACCACTTTTGTCCACGTTACATTATTTCCCAGTGTTTGAAGCTCTGTCCAGTATTTTCCTTCTACATGTACAGTATTAAACCAAGTTATGTTGCTTACATTTCAGTGCAGCTGCTACTGCTTGTTGTGTTTGCAAGCATTTGCATTGAAATATAAAAAGATTTTGTAACCTACAGAACTAGTTTCTATGAAAATTACTTATTTTTTTCTTACAGATAGTTGTGCAATATTTGTGAAGAAAAATTAAAATTATCAAATTTTAGCATATGCAGATTTTCTCCTTTTCATTATAACTAATATATGTATTCATAAGAGTTGTTATTTGTTCATGAAGTGTATAATTAACATCAGCTTAATATTAGTTATGATGTGTGCTCTGTCATCGGCTGTACAATAAGACTGGAAGTATTCACTTAGATTTTGAAAAGGTACGAACAAGCTGGAGCCACACATTTATCAAAGTAATTTGCACTCATGGAGACGTGAGGAATCATGATTGAGATTGCCACTGGTGCAAAGTACAAAGCATAGGTTCTTTGGCACTACAGTGTAACCCAACTTCAGAATGGATTTGTCAGCTGACATGTCAGGGTACTGTTGGCCACACGATGCACACAAGATTCAGTGTTTTGAAACGCCAAGATCCATTTTGGAATTTTAAAAAAATCGTAAGATGAAACTCTTTTAACTGTACATTTTAACAATATCTTGGTGGGTCACTTGATTGTTGTCTCCATCTCTTGATGTCATGGAAGATAAAGATTTTGGTTGTGTTGGTTTGGTACATCCATCATGTTTAATCCGCTGTTGCCTCAACAGCCATAACACTGCCTGAACATGTTAAAGGGCAGCTTGGAGTAACTGGAAAATGTGGTTGGGTTAAACACTTATGCCAAAGTATGGCATATTAGCTGTCTTGCTAGTGGTGATGTGGAATCAGAAGGAATGCACTGTACCTTCTTACCTGGCTGATTTTACCTGATAGTCATAACGATTTGTGCAGATAAACCCCTTCCCTTTTCAGGCACTTACCCCAAACAAGCTACGCATACATTGATAATGATATGTAGCGTGTAATGTCATGGCTTATTGTTCGCAATAAAGTGGGTGGGGTTGCATGCTGTAGACTGACCCTGCCTGCTCCTCGGCATGCGATGTTTGTTCCCCATCAACGCTGTTGTCCCTGTACATGTATTCTCTTCCTGGCTTTGGCATGTGTGAATTGACTACTACATCAGTCTGTGATGTACATTTGACCCAGAAAATTATAGATGGTATGCTATCTCACAAAAATATCTTGTGGTTTTGGGGGTTATCAGATGTCCATCATCATACTGCTGTCTGTGATTCTGTCCAAAATTGTCTTTACAAATTAAAGTGAGAAATTACACTTGTGACTGAGTTTTCTTTGTTGAACCTATGGCTGCTTTTAGGCTGCGAGGAGATGCTCAGTCAGAGTGTGAAGCCAGTTTATAGACATGTGAACATCCTTTGAGCTTATGTCGCAAGTACATGTACAACTCCCACTGCCCATAGGTCATCTAACAGTTTGATGTGCATGCATACTATAATACAATATTTTCCTACATGATTAAAACTGCACATATTATCCATTTATATGCAGCGGCTGTGACAAAGTGAAATCCTTTCTTCAGAAGACTTGAAAATGTTGTTAGCTTGAAAAATAACTTCCAGTACAAGTAGTGACTGGCATGCTTGTGTTGCTTATTTCTGACCTGTTTTTAGAGGTTTCCAAGATGCGGTCAGCTTACAAATGACAGGAAAATTTACCCGTCATTAATGCAGTGCGATAAATGCTTCCTAATTTTGAAGCATAATTTATTTAAGTAATGTGAAATGTATACAAAATCTGGATACAAATGTGTTTGTTTCCATTAATCCAAAGTCGTTTCAAAGTGCACACAAATCTTCTGCATAAGCGGAAGGGTACCCATGCACACAGGGGACCAGGAGGGAAAGTAATTACTTTATCCAGACCACAATTCATACTACAATATCTACAATAAGCTGAATTATCAAAAGTGCTTGGCAAAGAGCAGGACACTTGTAAGATAAAGAATTCCACCGTAGTCAAACTTTGATCTCGTACCTATCCTATGAGAAGCCCAGTCTGGGGAGCCCAGCTGTGCAGTATCTTTAAAATTGTCTTGTTGTTTCTTGCTTTTGACCTTATCGACAGTAAAGAATGCTAATAGTCTTCAAGTTTAAAAGCAGTTTTATTTTTTACCACCACCATTGTAAAAAAAAAAATCTTGTAAACCGTAAACACCGTCTGCCATCTTGGAAACAATTCCGAGTTGGACATGCTAGGACCGAAAGTAGCTAACCCTGTGCGACCCACAAAGTTCTTTTGATGTACTACCTGCTGATGGCATAGGATTTTCTGTTATGACAGACACGATATGACATAACAGCACGAAACGACCCACACTGCTTCCATGAGGGTTATGTATGTCTAGGGTGCATGCTCGGGTCACACCATAGAGGTCACGGACTCGGCGGTGATGTGTCTCCACTTCTGTTCACGTGACTTTGATTTGACTGAACCTTTCTCAGCGTGCTGCAGTTTGGTGGAGATAACGCACACTCGCAGCGTTCGCTGATGCCATGTGTTGGCAATGTGTGCGAAAAAAACAAAGTAAGCAAGAAGTATAACCACTCGATCTGATCTGACGCAGGCAGCATCTACTACCATCCCCATTTGTACTTTATAATGTACGTCTGTATAGTGACTGCTAGCTGCTAGTACACACTGTACATTGATGTGTAGTCGTTGCACCAGTTAATTAAAATCTGCGAACTTCCAACAACCAATGTTGATGTACATGAGAATTTTACTGATATACCTGGGTTTCGCCTACAGCATGGTAGCGATAGAGGAGGCACCCCGTTAAACATCATCACCTCCACCCACGGGCGTGCTCGCAAGAGAGGAAGGAGGGGGGGGAAACAGGAAGATAAATGTTATTTTAAAATGCGATATCCTCCTTGTATATTAGTCTTAAATTAATATGACCGCTGTACATGATACTCAAACTCAGTCGTCCACTTTCCGGAAAATATTGGGCACGGACTACGTACCGTTATCAAACTTGAAATTTATTTCAAAGAAGAAAATGACGGCATCGGCATTGAGGATGCCATCCCTCACACGATTCTCAGAGAATGAGTAGACTGCTGCATGTCCGCATTATGTTATTATGTACGGGTATTATGCTGCAACAGCTGTGTATGGTACTGATTTGGCAAACCTCAGTTTCTTAAATTTGCCAACAGTTTTTTTTTTTTAAGTAGCAAACGAAATTTAAAATCACCGCCACTTGTCGCAGAGGTCAGTTCGAGCAACAAAAGGCGACCGTTATCAGGGCCGTGCCATTACGCCAACCCACGCCAGCTGCGGCAGTTGACGAAGGCCAGAACCCGAACGTTTCGTCTCACCATCTCCGGGCACCAGTTGGTTCTATCGTAAATTCACATTTCAGTGATGGCGGGTGAGCGTGCGTGTTTTCGTTGTCATTTGCACAGTGTTTTCGAGTGTGCAACGCGTTGTCACTATAGTTCAGTATGCCATGTATCTCATCTGACGGTTGCTGATAGCAGTGCATGATATCGATAAGGTACTTTTCTTTTTGCAGCTTGGGGAAATCGTTTTAATATAGCAGTGGTTTTTAATGGTCATAATCTGAGTGTGTGAGAGTCGTGCTTCTAATGTAAAAAGCATACGATGCACTGTATTGCCATGACGTTAGAAGTCTGCAGTTTTGCATCTCTGTGACCTTTCACCTTTGTCCCGTTTTTAACGTCTGCTCGTCAGACATGGCGGCGAGAATTGCTCAAGCCATCGTTCCGAACAAGGAGTTGCATTCATTTGTCATCCGTTGTATGACCAGCGTTGGAACTCCAGTGCACCATGCAACTGCACTCGCTGACCTCCTAGAAGCAGCAGACTACAGGGGCCATTACAGCCATGGTCTCAACAGACTGGGTACACATGCAAGAGTTGTACGCTATGCGCAAGTAGTTTGTAGTATGGTAGTCCACTTGTGTCAAAAATGAGAAAATAACTGGCCTGATTTTCCTTCTTATTTATATCACATTCTGCTTCGTTAGTTATAATAGAATAAATTTAAGAGATATTACATCCGATTTCAAGTCGTAACTGTGTGCTTAATGAAAATCCAACGATTGTGCTTTTTTCAGTTTTGTAGAACAAATCAAAAGTGTAGAGAAAGTGTATAGATATGTCTTGCTCTTTGTGGTGTTCATGACCAAAGTTTGTATGAATTTACAGATAAAGCCACAACAGTAGTTGCAAGATGTATTTACATTTGTTGTGCATCTCTATACACGTACAGATATTAATAAATATATGTACACAACATACACTTTGTGTGTGGGTGTGCTTGGATATGTCTGCTGTTTAGTTTTCAACATAAGTTCTGGCCTAGACTTGGCTCGTTATGGCAGGAAAAGTTTTAACTTGTGCTTAAATTCAAGCTCTTTTCTTTTTATCCTTAGTTATTAAAATTATGTTTACCTCCACTAGACAGAATGGAAAAACAACCTTGTGAACACTTGGTTTCAACACTTTTTGATAGTCAAGGTGGTTTTCTTGTGTGGCAGGGAGGTTGCATACTGAAGACCTTTAGGTCTAGAATTGTGTGTAGGTGTTTGTGCAAGCTTGCAGTACGTGTACCTCCTACTATCATACTTCTCCACTGCTCCCTTCTCTTTCCTACCTGCCACATATACACATGCACAGACAGAGGTCACAGAAAGAGAAAATTATCAAAGAAGTGTTTTCAATTTACAGACATGTATGTGCGAGACATCCAAACAGGTATGACAGTACATGATAAAGAACCAACCATCGTGAAGGAGACAGCAGCTACAGCTCTGGTGGAAGGCAACAATGTGTTGGGTGAGTTCCAACTTAATTTAAAAAAATTAATTGAATATTTATTTGAAGAAAAAGTAGACCTCAAATTCAGCCATTTAGGGTTATTTATAAGATGCCCAGTTTATTGTTGATTTTCAAGCCTCCGTAAGTGTTAACATGGTTTTGTAATGTGTTTTTAAAGACAGTATGCATCTCTTTTCAAAGATTACCTTGTTTTGTATTCCACCTATTTCTGATCTGTTATGTGTACATGTACACTGTATATATTTTTGTCATCATAATCATTAATGATGTCATTTGAAATAAAAATTGCTGAGTGAACTTCTGTTCCTATCATTATCAGGTCCAGTGGTTGGGAAATACTGCACAGACTTGGCGATTAAAAAGGCAAAGGAGGCAGGCATTGGGTTTGTCACTGCTCGAGGTGAGTCAGCAAATGCATTAACAGTTGCTCTTATGACTGTGGAAAACAGCTGGGTAGTTTCCAAGACATTTTTGTTCTGTTGCATCTTCACCTGAAGAAACAGCACCTGGGGCAGGGATACTTGTGATAGACCAAGTACAGAATGTGGGATGGAATTATGAGTGAGGTTGTTGTCTGATAAAACTTTCTGGTCTTTGCTGCCAACACTAAGTACAGATTAAAGTCTATCTCATTACCAGTGTAGGAGGGGAGAGGTCTGTGTAGGTTGTGTGCTGTCCTGTTATTTGTAGTTGTATGAACAGTATGCATATGTACAAACTCACACAGTCACATACCAAAGCATGAGCAAGCACACTTACATATACATGTACCCATATCCATGCTCAGGCAAATGTGCATCCACACAAACACAAAGACACAAAATAACTCAAGTGACACTGAATGCTGAATGTTTTAATCCTGAAAGGCTCCAATCATTTTGGTATTGCTGGCTGGTACAGCATGAGGGCAATGGAGAACGGCTTGCTGGTAAATGCTTGCTTTTTAAATCAAATGTATAGGGACAGAAATGCACACACTTGCAGACACACACATGCATGCCAGCAGCATGAAAGATGCAAGTTGAGCCCCATTTGTTTTTCTTTTCCCCAATGTTTATCGTTCTCCTTGAGCCTGCTTCCTCCACCCTTCTTGTCACCAAGCACGAAGCTGTACACCGACTAAGCATCTTACCAAAATCAAAGATCGTTTCTGTCTTTCTGAATACTTACTTATCTGTAGAAGCACGCAGATTGTTCGACTGGAGCGAGCTCTGAGCTGGAAAAGTGGTGTCAATGTTGGTAAAGTTGTGTGTGTGTGTGTGTGTGTGTGTGTGTGTGAGAGGGAATTCAGAAATGTGACAGACAAGATTCTTACAGACTGTGACCTTGATAGCTTCACACCTGGCCACTGAAGTCAAGACAAGAACATGTTCAGCATAGTTGTTGTCAGTTGCAGCGTGTCATTTCACTTTTTTTTTCGGGGAGGGGCGGGGGACAGGCAGGATCTGTTGGTTATTTTGATAAGCAGAGCCATGGCACTAAAACTGGAAATAGATTTTCAGCATATAGGTTCCTCACAACATGTAAAAAAAAAAAAAAAAGCCAGCCCCAAATTTATAGGTGCCAGGTACAGCTAATGGACTTATTATATAAAATTAATTAAAAAAAGAGTAGGAACTTCACCAGCTTGCTCGGGCCACTACCACCAACCTGAGCTGCCTGCTTAACATGTTTCAAGGGGATCTTTTGTTTTCTTTCTTTTCCCAGGGCATGGCCTTTACAAACACCTCGCCACTGATGGTTCCAACCAGAGCAAGAAAAGTAGGTGTAAAATATGTCCATTTCAACAGGGGCCGTCTCCTTTAGAAGCGCAAGTTACAAGATAGTCTCTGAAATCTTTTTACCATATGTAGTGGCCAGACACATCTGGTTTCGCAAACTTTTTTACCAAATGTGACTGCTGAAGAGATGAATTTTTTTTTCAGGATGTCATCCTTTTACTGTGTTGGTGAACCAAACACAGATTTGATCAAAAGTTTCTTGAAAGGGTTTCAGAAAGCATTGTTTGTAACAGTTGTTTTGTATGTAAATATTTGTACGTTGGCATATATATGTGTGTGTGTGTGTGTGAGAGAGAGAGAGATGGATGGTACTTTTCTGCATGGGTGCATGAATGAGCACATGGTACACAATCTGAATAAGGAAAAAAGATTGCGCTTGCTTATTGATGTTTTTGCATATTTAGGTAGAATTTTACCTCAGTAACTGCTGGCTGTGCAACAGCTATTTCAATGTCTGCATTAGTATTGCTCACCATAGCTTTTAGTGCACAGCTGTGTAAATGTCGTTGACAGCCAACACTAGGCACCAACCCCTTGACTCTGGCGGCTCCTGCCAATAATGGTGACAGCCTTGTGCTGGATATGGCAACTACTGCTGTTGCTCTTGGCAAGGTAAATATTTCTGCTATAGGTTTTCGTCATTGGGTTCTTTGAATTTTGTGCGAAGAAAGCTTCTCTTTTGGATGAAGTACTGTCATTGTTTCATTGAGAAGAAATATTTTCATGCGAGTCTACCTACATTTTATTTTGTTGTGCTGGTGGGATGCCATGAGAAACACCTCTTTCTTTCTTCTAAGCATCTTCTGCTCTTCCCATTTCAAAAAGAAATTTATGATCTGAATCCAGAGAACCATTTTATCAACTGAAATACACAGATTGCACTGACATTTATTACAAAGGATGGTAGTTCAGCCTCTCTGTTGTTATGTGACATGTACTAGATTGCGCCTCGTCAGGTTTATTGTGAACAGGTATTGTCAGCGTTTATCTGTTGTTGGCTAGTTTAACACATACATGTTATGTATACAGAACAATTCATACATTGGGTGCATTATTTACCAAAAACAAACCCTTGAAGAAATGAGCAACAAAAAAAAAGCAGCCCCTTCATATATTTAAAACACTTTTTAGGAACTTAATAATTTTGTTTTTTCCCTTTCCAGATAGAGCTGAATGATAGAAAAGGCCTTCCTGTTCCAACTGGATGGGGCACAGATTCTACAGGAAAGGTACAGAGGTTTTAAGCGGCATGCTTGTCATTATTATATCATCACTGCCGCCATCAGTAATCTGGTAGCTGGCAGAAATTATTTTATGAAGGGCAGCAGAATTGGAAGAAAAGCACTTTTTCTTTTGCATGAACTACCATCACAGTATTTATCCACCCTCTTTATATGCCATTGGATTTTTTTCCTTCTTGTGGCCACCATGTAGAATACACAAAGAATATTCTGGGAGTTGCTAGCAAGTTGTCAGGGGTGGATTATCCAAACTGTGCGAGTTGTCATCTTTGCATGAGCCTGAACTTAACTGGCATATTGAGAGCCCATAGAAAGCTTATGTCTTACTCTAGACTGAGACCTTATCAAGTGTTTGTTGCTGTTCTCTGATATTATTTCCAAGTTGGTGTGGTTGTTTAAGAGGGATGCGTGATCCTCGAATTTTGTCTATTTTTACAGTCCTGCACAGATCCCAAGCTAGTTGTGGAGAGTGGAGGGCTTATGCCGTTGGGTGGAACAGAAGAATGCAGTAGGTAGTGTTTGATTTTGCAAGAATATTTAAGTTATGGCTTCTCCGCCCATGTTCTGTACATGGCGTGCCCTGGCCAAGTTATGCTTAAGACTTAAAAACTGGCAGTCTAGTAGCTGTCCTGCCAGACACCTGACACTATGGGGAACAGTACTAGGACTGGTTGGCCCGGTGTCAGTATAATGTGACTGGGTGGGACTGAAGCTTGTCGCAAGAGCAATTCCCATGTGCCAGTGTGTGATTACTTGTCTCAAGTAACACCGTCCTGATATGCACCTTATTTGCAACTGGGCAATAACAACAAAACTGGAATAACATATTTACATTTACTACAAAGTAAACGATGCTCTTTGAAGATTTAATTCTGCCATAGCAGATGCTTTCCATTAAATCCACTGTACCCCGACTCAAAGTGCTGAGTAGCCCAAATGAGCCGTGTAAAAAAACAACAAAAAAAAGGCTTACCAGGGAGTGGGAGGACAGATCAGATCAAGTTGTGTAGTCACCACCACCGTGGCCACAACAAAAAAACATCGTCCTCCTGCGGTAGGAGGCCACCCTGACATAACTGTGTATGAAGGATTCTGCAACCGCTAAATGGGGAATTCAGCGTTTTGAGTCGGGGTACAGTATGACAACATTGAACATTTTTTTTTAATGCTAGACATTTAATGCTTGAAGAGATTATTTGAAATTTAATGGCATTCCCCAACCTAAACTGTTTTTAAAACAGTGCTTCTGGAATTTTTTTTAAACCGGGGTCAAAATAACCCTGTATCCTGAAATCTGTCATTTTGTAAAAAGCATGGGTCGACCCAAGCAGGTTCTGGTGTTAGTCAAATGTTAAAAAATCTGTGCATCACTGTGATGCATGACTTCTGTATCACCGTCATCCTTGAATGTTTGTGTGTAAATTATCCCGTGTTGTGCATTATCAGCAGCTCTGTAAAACTTTATCAGCTGTGTGCCCAAAGTGTGGTGTTGGTGTTCTCAGGTGGTTATAAAGGCTATGGACTAGCCATGATGGTGGAAGTCTTTTGTGGAATACTAAGCGGCGCTTCCTATGGTCCCAATGTACGTCGGTGGAAAACTAATGACAGACCTGCTAATCTTGTAAGTGTCACACTTAAGATTTTTCTGAAATAGATGAATGCCCACTTAGAAAATGTCATTAAGACATTCAGCAGATGTGTGCATGTACATACACACGGGCCTGCAGCTTGGTTATTCTAACATGTAAACATTGGCCACATGCCATTACTTGGAAAATATTCTACAGCTTTTTACTTGTTAATACAGCTTAATACAGATAAAATGTTCTGAAAGCACACATCCTCAGCCTGTTTTCTGCATTTTTCGTCCCAGGGTCAGTGTTTCATAGCCATAGATCCAGCAGCCTTTGCACCAGGTTTCTCAGACAGACTGAGTTCACTCATTGATTACTGTCGAAATCTCGAGCCAGTAAGTAATTTCTCATGGCTTCATTTGTGCACAAGCAAAATGTTTTTATGCTTTTACCAGATACCATGCCAATTATATATAGTCGTGGTATCTGGTATAGAAGAAACTGGTTTCACCATAAGAAAAATCTTCATATTTTTGGTGAATGTCAAAGCAACAAAGGCTATGTGAGGGGTGAGGGGTGGGGGCATTGAAGCAGGATGTGTTTCTGGGGTACCCCACACTTCTCCATGGCTTTCCCAGTTGAGATGATCCATGTGCAGAGCATGTGTACTGTAACACTAATGTAAGCACCAGACACATGATCCTTGTGCAGAGATTGTATACTGTAAGCATCAAATACGGGATCCAAATCCACAGACTTTTGTTTTGGCAACAAGCGTGCTACCCTTTTGCCACCCTGTTTTTGTTTAGTATGTTAATAAAGAAAATGAAAAAGATATTTTTTGAAAGGTACCACAAGTGAGATGAGACCGTGTTGCCGTGCACTTGCTGTCCATGTCTGCTTGCAGGCGGATGGGGAGCAAGAAGTGCTTGTAGCAGGAGACCCAGAGAGGAAGCACATGGCAGAATGTGACAACCTTGGTGGAATTCCATATCATCCCAATCAAATCCAATATGCTGTGAGTGCTTGTTGAAGTCATAGTGACAAGCATAAAGTCAAGTGTGCATTTGTGTGTTTAACACAATGCTACCACAGACCTCCTAACTCATGTCTCCCCTAGAGACGCACACTTGTTAGCCTTTTTCAAAACTTTATAAAAAAATAACCAAAAAACAATAGACACATTATTTAAACTTGGTTTCAAAAATCAATAAAGAAAACTCATGTCTTACTATGTTTCTCGGACCTTGTTCTGTAATTTGTAAATCCTTTGACGGCAACACAACTGAAGTTGAAGTAATCAAAAAGTCCTCACGATTCATTATGCAGTCTGTTCAATACTGTTTACACCATGTGCTTGCTCGTTTTTCTCTTCCTAATCACCCTCTTGGCCCTTTCAGGCACAAATACTCTTCATCCACTTTATCATCGTAAATTTGCAAAATAATGTCATTTTCCAGGAGCTCAGACATGCGGTGTGGTTGAGGGAGTCAGTCATGCAAGTTGTGTTGTGTGGGCTGTGGTGTTGCAACAGATTTTGTTTTATAACTAACAAATTGCTTTCACATGCAATGGATTTGCGTTCTGTTTCAGAATGACCTTGCAGCAGAATTACAAGTGGAACCAATGAAGGGTTTGTAGTACAATCTTCATGACTAAACAGTGGACTTCAAATCTGTTGGTGCCGACTGCTTGGCTTTTATATTTGTAAACAGAATATACATATTTGTATATGATCTATGCTGTTGCTCAGTTAGGTAAAGCTGATCATCTGTGAATTGTATTAAAATGCAGATGCAAGAAATCGGTGCCTTTTACAGCCAGTATTTTGGCAGCAGCCCAGAATCTGCATTTAAAGTCATTGTAAAGCTACAGGTTCCTGTGGTGTTGTCAAAGGCTGTTGGAGCGGGAAGAGGAAAGTGGGAGACAATTTTCTATTTCCCAACTGTGATATAAGTGGTAACGGCTGTAGCAGATGACTTTAAGTCCCTTATTCAGACTAAGCAACGTGGCAACTGGATGTGATTGGTCTACAATGATCTTTCCTATCATGCCAGTGTTAAGTGGAAGCAAATGCTGAGTGACACTGAACTGAAATACAGAATACACAATTGACATTATTGCTTGCAGTCCTTCAAAATGAATACTTTAATTATTAAGTTTTGGTAAAAGATGTGTTGCCCCTCCTCCTCCTCCCTCTCTTTCTCTCTCTCTCTCTCTCTCAGAATTTGGATCTCAGGCAGTCAGCATGTTCACAGATCCACAAGTGGAAATCACACAGTCTATGCATTTCTGGGAAATAAAAACTACAGAGACGTTGACACTTTTTAAACAGTTCACTGACATCAATTGGTAGAAGCAGAGTAAACAGCTGCATGACGTGTAAAACCTTCAGGCATTCTTCACATCTGCACCACCCTGGCATTACATTCATCACAATACACTCTTCCATCATCATGGCATTACATTCTTCTACGTCAAATTACATTTGCACCATCATGCCATTCATCACTATAATCTCTTGCCAACATTATATTCTATTACAGCAAAGTGATATGTCTGCTGTAAACTGCATTGTCCCCAAAGGCAAACTTGGGCAATGAAAAGCATGGAATATATCTTTAGCTAATCTGAAAACACTAAACCAGCAAACGCTAAAACTAGGTGCTACAAATACAATATATATGAATTAGGAAAATTTTATACAGAAATAATCATCAAGACAAAGCTGTGCACTAAAACAGGAGAAACAAAATATGACGAACTGCATGATACAGCATGAGTTTGCGTTGTATTAACATGCTAATTGCCGTATTCAATCTTGTGCTTAAAAAAATAAAAAAACAAAATGAAGCAAATAATGCAAGAAAAGCTAGCACTAGCATCTCAGATCTTAACAGCCTTTTTTTGGTGGGGGATGGGGGGAGGACCAGATGATGAAGTTTAAGGTTGGCAAAACAAAAACAGCACCCCCCCCCCAAAAAAAAATAATACCAGTCAGGAGGCCTAGATGCTTTTAACCAAAACAAATTCAAATCATACACTTTTCTGGTTTTACAGCTTTCTCTAGACTCTATTTTGTTTATACATATACACATTTTAAAAACATATACAAAGAAATATATTCTATTAAAAATTCAATAAACCATTGTTGCTGTTTCAATAAAGTAAAATCTTTTATGTTAATAAATTGTGTTGGCTGAATATGTTTTATGATTTTTATGGTACAAATTTACTGGGGTGGAAATAATTAGCCTTATGTCCTTTTTGTTCAACTTCTACTAGGGATGATGTTTCATCTGTAGTGTGAGTGTAGGCTACCTGAGCAAGTTATTACACAGGTAATAAATGACTTAGCATTTTGTGACTGCACAGTTGGCTTGGGAGTTTAACATGCCAGAAGCACTGGCCATGTTAGGGCAGTTGAGAATGGGAAAACTCTGTCCAGCCATGAAAAGACCATTACCTATGCAGAATAGAGTAAAAATAGTATATTTTGAGTTTTGATAGTCAAGGATGAAGGAGCACTGCTTTGGAAGTAAAACACTTCAAGACACAAGACTAACAATTCATATTGATATAGAAAGAGGAAATGAGAGGCTGCAATATGGAATCCTGTGTAAGGTCTCTGTGTGGAAAAGTCATAAAACTGGCAGGTCATTTGCTTATAGTGAATGGAAATTGGGCATGCTGGAGAGGATGGCCAAAGACAGCTGTGGACCACCTATGTTGTTACCCTACACAGCACAGGGCGCAAAGGGCAATCAATGAATTTGAAGAAAGTGACTGGAAAATAAATCTGGAGATTTGGACTGGTCCTTCACGATAGTGGATTTGCAACACTAAATAAAGGTGAAACTGTAATGAAAGATCTGAATTATTCTTCCTGCAGCCACAGTCGTCCCGATTGGGACATCTTGGAGAACAAACCAGTTAAACCTAACACAGGCGAACTCAAGGAAATCTGGAAAATCGTCAGTACCATTTCTGCTGTTAATTGACCAGCCACTGTTTTTAAAAATAACCTTCGTTAACTGACAGTCGTATCCAGTGTTTACCACTTCAGCACAGTTTTAAGAATAAAAGTTCACAGCCTAGTTAAAAACTGCTGATTCATTACGGTCAGACCTAGAACATTCTCGAAGAAGCCAAACTATTATGGGATTTTAATGCCGCGTGATCCGACTGAAATTTACACATTCATTTTTTGGTTTGAAACACATGCTCAAGCACACCTGTGGAGGAATAGGTCACTTTGCAAGATTGTGCCCTAGTCCCAGAAAAAGTTCACCCAGGCAACATTAACCAGCAAAAACCGAACAGCCAACAACCAAACCAGTAGCCACAGCCAACAACCAAACCAGTAGCCACATCCATTTTATCCAGTGCTGCAACAGCAACTGAACCTCAGCAGTTACCCATTTTCTCAGGATCTGTGAATGATTTACCTGTCACAATTTTGCGCGACAAGGGAGGAACCGCAGCAGGGGTCAAAGCGAGTTTAGTCCAACCAGAACAATACCTCAAACACCATTACTTTTGGGGGGAACACTGAAACATTTCAGCTGGCAAAAGTCAACGTGGACATGCATTTTTATCAGGGAAAACTTGTTTGTTGCGCGATTGACAAACCAGTGACAAATCTCATATTAACTCTTTGACCCCATTGGGTTCGGCTAACTTGCGACTACTAAATGACTGGCGACTCCACGCAACCGACAAACTTGTGGCGAATTTAAAACTGCCGCGACGCATTTAACGGTATAAGGGAAGTAAACTTTGTATCATTGTAAAGCTCTATCATCGGTTGTTTCCCCTGCACTGTCTAAATGAGTTTCGGAAAGTTTCGGCTTGCCAAATGAGATTTTAGTATAGCAGGTGGCCAGGTCTACTTCCGTCGTTAACAATGGCTACACGTGTTTCGTTTGTTGTGTGTGCAAAAAGTGACTACATTTGGCACCAAATAGTTGGTAGTATTTAATATTTTTAACTAAAAGTATTGTGCGACAGCACACAGAACACTCAGAGATTGTATCAGAGATTGAATACTTCACAGAGACTTCCAAAATCAACTTCAGATAGTTGTGCCATCTTGTTACAGGCCAACATTACTGCGCGCAGGGCATGACACCATAACAGTAGGACACACCGGCATCAGAAACACACAGAAGAATTCTCAGCCATATCTGGCGGCCAGGCATCCAAAAAGATGTAAAACTATATTGTCAAATGTGATGAATGTCGGAAGGTGCAGCCCAAGTGATGTGTTCACCTTGTGCCCATGGTCACCGTTCCTTACACTGAGGAACCGTTTAGCAAGGTCATTATTAATCTTACCAGACCTTTTCATCCACCCAGTAACGAAGGCCACACACACATTGGCACTGTACTAGGACTGGCTGGCCCAGTGTCAGTATAATGTGACTGGGTGGGACTGAAGCCTGTTGCAAGAGCAAAGCCCATGTGACAGTGTGATTACTTATCTCAAGCAACATCGTCCTGATATGCACCTAAATTGCAACTGGGCATAACAAAACTGGAATTAACTGGTGAACCCATAAGCTCTCTCAACTAGTCATGCGACATAGCAATGATGGCGGCACAAAGTTTGGCTCACACGGATTTTCACTTACCCTGTTGCTGCTGGATTTTACCTAACTTTTACAAGACAGGAATCCCCAATGTAAGTACAGTTTATTTAAGTATGTTTTATCTTCAAAAATCAGTTTGTTTTACCCTTCTAGGCTATACAGATATTTTTTTACAATTTTTTAAACGTCCCCCCCCAAAAAAAAACGCAGGTTGCACAGGAAAGAAAGTCTCAAAGGCCGGCATAAAATGAGTTAATGCTCATTCCCACCTTTACCGGTATACAGCCCATGCACCGGTATGTTACCAGCTTGCACTGTGGTTGCAACATTGCATGCTGTTGACAGGATTGATAATCATCATGATGTCAGTTTCACGGTGGGCATCAATGAACTTGTCATCTCCAGCCAAGCAGTAAACCAGGCCAGCACACCAATGACAGCTGCATCAACCCCAACCCACCCCTGCTCTCATCGACTGTTCGTACTTCGACGGCACCAGCAGTCAGCAGGAAATATTATCTAAACATGCAGCCAATTTTGCAAAAGATTCGTTGGACCTTCGACACCGTTTTCCATCATCTGCGGACTACAGACGAGGTACCTGTGGCATTGCCATACCGGAGGATTCCGCCACATCAGTTAAAGGAGATACAAGACCACATTAAAGGCCTTCTGGAGCAACAGGTAATCATAGAAAGCCATAGTGCATATGCAGCACCCACTGCGGTCAGGAAGAAGGACGGAGCTATGCACCTCTGCATAGATTACAGACGGATGAACGACAAAACGGTCGAAGATGCACACCCCTTGCCAGGCATCCAAGAGTCCTTTGATGCGCTAGTGGGCACACAGTATTTCTCCACACTGAATCTGGTGAGTGGCTATCATCAAATCGCCATGCATCCCAACAACCAACACAAGACAACCTTTGTAACATCAACGGGGCTCTTCGAATATACAAGAATGACGATGAGTCTAACATCAGCACCTGCGACATTTCAACGGCTAATGCAGACTATGTCCGAATTCCTGTTTTCATTCCTGCTCGTATACCTAGATGACCTACCGGTTTGTTCCAAGATGTCTGATGAACATCTGCAGCATCTAGACCGACTTCTGGAACACATTGCTAAGACTCGGTTGAAACTTCGCCTAGACAAGTGCCAATTTCTAAGGCATGAGGTGACTTACCTTGGACATACCATCTCACCAAAAGGACCCCTGCATGATCTGGTAGCGCAGGCTACATGTGAACAAGAAAAGGCAGGTGGATATTACATCATGGTGGCTGGGCACACATCAGTCAGTGCTTAACGCCTTGCAAGCGGCACTGACATCTGTCCCAGTGTTGGGATATGCGGACTTTAGGCTGCCATTTATCGTTGAAACTGATGCGAGCAATGATGGATTTGGCGCTATCACATCTCAGCTGCAGGACGGCAAGAAATGCATCACTGCTCATGCTAACTGATGTCTGCATCCCACCGAAAGAAATGATAGCAACTACAGCAGCATGAAGCTGGAGTTTCTCGCCATGAAGTGGGCTGTCACGGACAAGTTCAGACATTATCTGCTAGGTGCCAAGTTTGCCTTCCTCACTGACAACAACGCACTGATCCACTTTAAGATGGCCAAAGAGATGGGCTTTGCATCTGGCGCAATTTGACATGACTGTTGTGTACCGCCCGGGATATGAAAACCCGACTTCCTATGCGCAACACTGGGGACCCTACCTATCGTAAAGGAAGTCCTACGTCATGTATTTTGAAACAACACTTCCGATTGGTTCAAAGCCTTAGCAATGACCACTTCCTGCCTTGAGCAAATGGGCTGACAGTTTGTTGAAATCCACAAACGCAGAAGTTATTGTGGACAATACTACAATAGATCTGACTGGAGTGAAGAAAAAATAAAATCTCTTATGGTGGGGCAAAGCAGTGCTAAAACACTGGAATAAGAGAAGTGTAGCAAATTCTGACGGGTCACATGGCATCAAAGACACCGAGATGGCAGGCCTTGCAATAAGTAAAGCTTCTAGCAACTTTGTTGATGCACCAAACACACCAGATTGAACATCTAGATGCAAAATGACACTTGTAAAAGAAAATAAGTGAAATGACAAACGAAGCTAACGCCTGTCATGAGAATTTTGGCAAGAGCCGCAATAACATTTTTAAAGTATATTTCTAAATAGGAACTAGTGAGGCACAGGTAGAGGGGTCACTCAGTTCGGGTTACTCTGGTTGACATGGGTGGTCACTCACCGGACATAATGAGGTTTTGCTTCCACCACTGTGGTCAGCGGTCCACGAGTAGCGATGGCTTATCAAAGCTGATTTATGGAGCGGGTTCACTACCTGGATAGGTTTATGGTCCAGCGAGGGTGGCTAATGTCCAGGGATGGCCGGATGGCCTGACCACCTGCCGATAACGCGTCTACTGCTGGGTGGTCTTCTAGGCCGATATAAGGTAGGGATTTCCTAGCCCCTGCGTCTTGCCCTGGAACTCAGCATAGTGCAGTGTCATGGTGGCGTGTCTCTGCGTGGTGCAAGTCTCCGGCTTTAAGTCTGACTGGCCGAGGAGGGGACCCCATTCTGTGTGAACAGTAGAGGGGTGAGACAGAGAGGAGCAGAGTCCGTGTAGGACTACATGTTGCTGTGATGGGGGCAGCCATCACGGAGACGGTTTTGGCCATCACGCTCACAGTCACAGCGTTCGCCGGGGGCAGTATGGGTCGAGCACTGCTAGCGACACGTGGCTATGACGCACTGTCATCTTACAGCGTGCTGTGCTAGGCTCACTCTCTTTAAATGTCTCTATATCCTTCTAGGACAGTTGCAGATACTAACAACTAAAATATTCAAATTCTACTAGATATATTCTTTCAGTAGATACTAAACTCACCCAACGTCTTAATAGATTAGGTTAGTTTGTAGGCATATTTCTTATCTTTTTCTATTCACATTAGCTAGTGTACAACCCCCCTGAAAAGATTGTTATAAAATGCTTTCAGGGAGTTGTACTAGGAAATATTTTGTGTGTAAGAAATAGTATTAAAAATAGTTTATAAAAATTGTAAGTCTCGCGAGACTGCGACCGGAAGTCACGTGAGGCCGCGACCGGGAACATTTCCGACCGCGCGAGAACCGCTGTTCTCGGCCTCTTTTTGCTTGAACCAACCTAGGGGTAACATCCGCTGTGCAGCTCTGCCTGCAAGCCTCGTGGTTTTGCTTGTGCAGGGCCACGGTTCCTTCTTTCTTTAGTTCTTTCGTTATTTCTTCCTTTATTTCTTTCGTTTTTCTTTTCTTTCTGTTATCCCTTTTTGGTTTTGACCAAGTGCGCGGGGCCGGTGTGATTACTGACAGGATAGTAGTGTAGTAGGCTAGCATTGCAGTAGTTATACGATTGTGAGACAGTCGTAGTTAGCTAGGGGGATTTTGTTACTGCTGCTAATAGTTGTGAGATTTCCTGTTCGTTTATATTTGATGTCTATGTCTCAATGTTAATAAATGTCATGTTTTGTTGCTATCACGCGTCTGTAGTTGAGTAGGTTGCAATTGGGACGCCTGTGTGAGTGAGTGCCTAAACCGGGATTGACCCCACGTAAAAAATTCTTTTGAAATTCCAACGCCGCACACTGGTAAATTTGGTCTTTGCCATTTGGGCCACGTGTGTGCCGGTTACAAAATGGCGCCCGATGTGGGACCCAAGGCATTCACTACTCAGGTGGCCAGCCTAGTATAGCTTTTCGCCTCCCTTTCTATTTGTTCACTTTCTTCTCCTATCCTGTGCTAGTGGGTTAGGAAGTTTTGGTTAGACGATAGGAAGTTTTCAATTAGACGATAGGAGTGGGAAGTGGGGAGGCAGGCCGCCACGTGGTAGATGGAGCAAGAGGCACCCGCTGCTGTCTCCTCTCAGCATGACGAGGACGAGACGTGGCAGCAGAGGTTCCAACGACTGGAAGGAATGGTGCGCCAACTTAGCGCGGCGCAAGCACCCAGCGCAGCCCCAGCCGGGGTGCAGCAAGCTGAAGGCCTTGCGGCTACCTCGCAACGACAGCCCGATTTCCCGATGCAGACTATGGGACCACGGCTGGGCACCTTCTCCGGCAACACCACACCCTGTCCGGGGGAAGTCACTTTCCTCGAATGGGAACGCTGGGTGCAACCGTGGATCCGTGAGGGCGACTCCACAGGCGTGCTACAGTTAGTGAAACGCAGTCTGGTCGGCCTGGCATGGGAGCAGGTGAAAAACTGCTCCTCAACGAGCGCTATCCTCAAGCGTCTCAGGGAACTGTACGGTAACGCTAGTCATGTAGATGACTTATACCATGACTTTGTCGCAGAGAAAATCTCTGCAGAGGAGAAGCCATCAGCCTTCCTATTAAGGCTCTGGGAACAATTCGCAAAATTAAATTGGGAAGGGGTATACAGTGACTCTGAGGCATGGGGGAAGATCTACCATGTATTTTGTAGAGGGTTGAAAAGTGGGAACGTAAGTCTGGCCAACAACATGCAGGCCATATTTGGGGAACCTGGTGTGGCTTGCCCTGATGTCTCTGAAGTCCTGCGACGGGTGAGGCAGATGGAGGGGGAAACAACTACCCGCCCAGTGAAGCCCCGGGTGTCAGCGCAGATGAACGCAGCTGACGACCAAGATGAACTTGTCGCCAAGATAGCAGCCAAAGTGGCTGACATGCTGAGAAATGAGAAGCGTGTCAGAGGTCCATGTTACCAGTGTGGTGGCATGGGACACTACAAATATGAGTGTCCAGTTTCCGCACAGCGAGTGCCGCGGCAATCCCGTCCACCGCGTCTGGAAGGCAAGTCGACAAACAGTAAGAGACAGGTGGCTTTAAACTAGCCCCAGTCGTCGCGAGTGGGCGACCGGCGACTGCGACAGATGGACAGGCCCAGCTGCAGACAAACGTTAGGCAGGCCATCAAGATTATAGAGGATGGTACTTTGAAGTTACATCCTGTAAAGATTAAGAGCCCTCTTTCTGTAACCATTGCATGTGGGCAAGAGATGGAATTTAGGGGCCCTATTAGTACAGAAGGTGAGGGGGGGATAACCATTTTTCCCAGATCAAAGGACATGTTGCCTGAAAATTTGAGTGTTGTGTCAGCACATGTATACCCCGGTAATGATAACATTCTGCATTGCTCTGTGAGGGTAAAGAACATGTCCACCACTAAGGATGTCCGCCTAAGTAGTCAGGTAACTTTGGCAGAGTTACATCACATGTCAAGTGCCGGTGATGAAGGGATGGAAGCCTTGGTGGGACCAGCTTGTGAGAGCCCCATAGTGGTCGACAATATTCAGACCAAGTGCCTCATTGATAGCGGTTCCCAGGTCACCACGGTGAGCCAATCGTTCTTCCAATGGCATCTGAGGCACAGTAGGTTATGTCCATTACCTAGGGAATTCAGCATAGTTGGGGCTGGGGGGCATGTTATTCCTTTTCTGGGGTATGTGCGTGTGAAAGTGAGTTTTCCTGGAGAGATTGTGGGTGTGAGTGAGAGTGTGGATACGGTTGCATTAGTGTGCCCTGATACTTTGTATTCATTGGAGGTGCCAATTATTGTGGGCACAAACACTTTCAAATTGTTCCAGAAATTGTACAAGAATACGCAAGGTGCGCAGCATTTTCATCCTGTCTTCCCTTTGTGTGGGGAAGTTTCCTTCATTTATCAAGACATGTCAGAGGACAACCTGAGACAAACCGTCATCCCACCAGGTGAGACGGTAGGGGTTCGTTGTATGACCAGGATAGCACGACCAACTACTAGGGATGCAGTGTTAGTACACGAGACTGAGGACGCTAGACTCCCTGATGGACTGCAGGTAATAAGCGCTAGGGTGAAGGCCAGCAACCTCGCACGACTGCAGGTCTTTGTTAAAAATTCTTTGAAACTGACAAATTTTTGTCCCACTAGCAAGCCAGAATCTTTGGCCGAGCTATCAGTCATTCGGGCAGAGACCCTGTTTGCACACTTTTTGGTGGAACACAACATCGGAGTCAGCGCTGCTGATTATGCCAGCCTCTGTTTTGAGCAATGATTCCGGACAGCAAGATTGCTGCTGAATACAAAAGTGGCCGAACGAAAACAATGGAGCTTAATAAAGCATGCAGCAAAAACGAAAGCCTTTGCACTTGGTGATGCAATGAAGAAAGGGCCATTCGCCATTGGCACAGATGGCGGCCAGGAGGGAGGAGACAAGTGCTATCCCATTGTTGTCCGTGTATTGAACAACAGCGGTATTCAGACCGAGCTGTTGTGCTGTCCATCGTGTGATGAGGCTTCAACAGGAGAAAACATCTTTGCCCTCCTGGATAAGGAACTGAGTGCCTTCGGTATTTTATGGGAAAATTGCCTAGCCTTGGTGTGTGACAATGCCAGTGTAATGACTGGCAGTCACAAGGGAGTGATTTCCTTCATCCGAGGAAAACATGACCGTATGTTCTTGGCTGGCTGCGTCTGCCACCTTCTCAGCCTGGCACTTAAGACGGGGATTAAGGCCAGCTCCAGATTTGATCTGGATGACCTCATGAGGCAGCTTTACTGGTATGTCTCCAAGATCAGTGGCCGGCATAATAATGTGTATTAATCCATCAGATGTTGGTGGCTTGGGGTGGGGTTTGTTTTTGCAGAAGTAAGTGCATCAGGGTGTTTCAGTGTGTGCAAGCAATCTCTCTACTACCCCTCTATTTTCTGTTATTAAGTTTCAGTGAATACTTTCATCACTTAATAAGTTAATCTGAAGTCCACAGAGTACTCAATTGTGCAAGTTGTGTGGGTGAACAGATCTTTGACAAAGTCAACAAAACACTTCAAGGTGACCATGCAAGAATCCACTTGATAAAAAGGGACTTGGTGCAGCTGTTCCGCAAATTACTGCTTTGTTTTTTGAAACCCTCTGCACTGAACCAGGGAGCTTTGATAGAAGTGGATTTCCAGTCCAGCTGCATCAAGGATCATGACATCTTTATTGGCAGTCAGACACAAGAACACCTCAAGCCAGGCATTGACAGCAAGGAGAAAGAGGTTTTCTTCAAAAATGTAAAGGCCTTTTACCAAGCAGTCTGCAAGTACATGGTGGAGAAGATGAACCCATCCAAACAAGACTTGTGGAGACATGCAGAGGTAAAATTGTCCTGACAGTTCTTGTGGTGGGGGTTGGGTGGGTAGGTGGGTGTCAGTGTGGATGAGTGTGAAGATATGTGCACATTATTTACTGCTTATGTGTGAGAAAGTGTGCACATTTCTGCATCACATGAAAGGCCAAATGGCAGCAGCAACTTGCATACATCTAGAAGATTGAGAAAGACAGCTGAGTTCTGTTATTATCTTGCTGGCAGCTGATGATGTTTACATTGACTATTGACATCAGGTTGAGGGAGAAGTCACAAGTCACTTCTTTGGACTACTGCATGGATCGCTTTCCATGTCTGCTTCAAGAAGGTGTCAGGCGGGATGAAATTCATGGTGAATTTCTGGACTTCCAGGCAGAGACATCTCTACCATCTGAAGTGACTGAACAAGAGAATGCTGAGGAGCAGTGGGCAGATGATGTCAAGGGTGAGATCACAATGGAAGTTTGAGGTGTGTGCCTGAATTTGATATTCCTTTTGTTTCATTGTTTGAACAGAAAAGGGAATATTTTCTTGTTTATCCATATCTCAGCCATCAGTTATATATGTCTTTTGTTTTGTTTGGTGCCAAGGAAATAGGTATGATATTACAGTTACGTCACTGTAGTTATCTACAACAAACAGAAAACAGGTTTATCTTGAACATACTGTTATGACAGAGAGGGTCATTGCCATATTTTATATAATTATCTTCAACCCAGCTATTTCTTTGACAATGGACTAGAGAGTTTTTGCAATTGTTTATGTTTCTCTTTTGGGTGTTATTTCAGATTCAAGAACCTGGCCAGGGTCATGCTGGGGATTCTCCTCATTCCAGTGTCCAACTGTGCCTGTGAGCGCATATTCTCCATGGTAAGGAAAAACAAAACTGACTCCAGAGGATCTATGCAGCCCAGCACACTGAGTGCCCTCATGGTTCTGAAGTCCAGCAGTTCTGATCCTTGCCCCCATACTCCATTGTCAGATGACTTGTTGCGGACCTGCAAGTCTGCAACCAAGATGTCCCTGCAGAAGTCCCTTTTACAGCAGTGTACAGTGTGTATATAAAGTATGTCAATAAAATACTGGTGAAACATTGCCTGTTGTTGTGTTTTGGAAAAAAAAATCTTACTGACAAAATTTTCAAAATCTTACTGAGAAGTACTGAATGGGGTTGGCAGCTCTGCATATGTCATTACCAAGAAAATAAGTGGTCTCAATTACTCCATCCAAATGGAGAAGAGGGAAAAAAACGTTCCACGTAAATCTGCTGAAGAAATACATGGAACGGCAGTCAAGCAGAGACCAACTTCTTGTCGCGACAGTGGTGGTAAGAAGGGCCAGCAGAGACAGCCATCGATGTTATTCCAAACTGTCCCATGGCCCAGCAGGAGACCTTTGAGGATGTCAAGGTCAGCGAATGTCTATCAGAAGAACAGCACCTGCATGTGGAGGCACTTCTAGCCAGCTTCACCGAGACACTGACAGACAAGCCAGGCCCGACTTCTCTTGCATAATTTACCCTGCTGCTGACAAGTGATGCCCCCGTGTAAATGAAACCATACCCACTCCAAGCTGGATGCCATTCGTGCAGAACTGCAGAGGATGCTGAAGTTAGGTGCCATCAAACCACCGGGTGGCGTCCGGAAAAGGGACAGCAGCTACCAGTTCTGGGCGGACTACCGCCGTTTAAATCAGATTACCGAGTTTCTCGTGGAGCCAGTGCTGGAGCCTGAAAGTATCTTCACAAAGTTCACCAAGGCTTGGTATTTCTCAAGAACTGATCTTAGCAAAGGCTACTGGCAGATACCCGCCAAGCAGGAGGATCGCCACAAGCCGACCTTTATCACTCCTTGTGGCTGCTGTCAGTGGAGGGTCACGCCACTTGGAGTGATGAACGTTTCAAGCATGTTCACTCAAATGATGAGATTACTGTTCGAGCCCCTGCCAGGCTGTAGAGCAGACAACTCCATGGGCGATCTTCTACTGGCGATTGAAGGCTTGGAGGAGCACCTCTTGCTGTTACGAGATATTCTGGCTCGCTTACAAGAAGTCAACCTGACGGCCTGATCATCTAAGTGTGAAATAGGGTCTCCAAGCTTTGACTTTTTGGGACATAAAATTAGCCAGGGTAGTATTTCGCCAACAGACAGCAAGGTCTCAGAATTACATGATGCCAAGCGCCCGGAAACAAAAACAGAAGTAAGGAGTTTCCCGGGGCTTGCTGGGTTTTACAGGCAATAAATACCTAACTTCAGCTGTATTGCCGCACCCCTGAAGGATTTGACCAGAAAACACCAGCCAAATAAAGTGGTGTGGACCGAGGCGTGTCAGCGAGCGTTCAATGTGCTCAAAGCCAGTTTGACGTCAAGCGCCATCACCAGGCTGCCTGATCTGGAGCAACCTTTACACCTGCACATGGACACCAGCGATCGTGGGCTGGGAGTGGTGCTGCTACAAAAGTACGAGGGGACGCTTCACCCAGTTGCCTACGCCAGCAGAAAACTCTCCACTGCCGAACAGGCCTATGCCACCAGCGAAAAAGAATGCCTGGCTATCCTTTTCAGCATTCAAAAATTTAGAGCAGTATCTGTACGGGTGCAAGTTTGCACTCGAACGCGACCACAGGCCACTGGCGTTCTTGAGCCAGGCCAAACACACCAACCGGCGTCTGATGCGATTGTCACTGTTCCTCCAGCAGTACAACGCACAGATCCACTACATCAAGGGTAGCGCCAATGTCGGCGCCGATTACCTGAGTCGGGCTGAGTTGCCCGAGCCTGAAAAAACCCAGTGACACAAGTAACCAGTCAGTCTTAAACTGTACATATAGACAGTAACTGTTCCTGTGTTTTGATGCATTATTCCTTTGTCCACGTTTTATGATCGTTGAATTTGGAAATTTGAAAGTTTGCTGCGCAGCGCTCAGTTGACAATGAACAGTGTTAAAGAAGAACTGGTTGTTAACTGTGCACAACGGTGACGTTTTCACCACTAGTTGAGTCTGCAATGATGCTTAGTGATTCGTGATGAACTTTGGGGACATCCCATCAAAAATGACGGGTGATGAACTGTGCATGAGATCTGTTTGGCATTGTAGTATTTCAGTTATGAATTTGTTGTTCTGATACATCACATAGGTTTTAGTTATATTACTTTGTAGATGTCATAATGTTTGAATAGGTGATGTTTGTTGAGGTAATTCTCTGTCATGTGTCTAGGGGTATTGCGCTTATGTGTTTCACTAGCCTGCTCGTTACTAGAGTTACAACAACATAAATATGTGTCAAGAAGGGGGAAACTAACAATGCGATCGCTGTCTAATTTCATCAATTTCCAATCGGCTCAAGCCCCCATCCCCTTGCTTGTCACGTGCACAACTTAATAGAGAGCAGCGATACTATGCTATTCTATTTATTTTACAGTTACAACATAGAATATTCCACTACACAATGAATGATGCTCCAATATACATCTACTGACATGTAGAACAATCACTCGCACTCTCATATATTCATTCCAGCGACGCTATATATGTCTACACGCACACATTATTTACCAGGTTATGAATTCTACAGTACCGATAATTCACATCGGTGAACTCAAGGAAAACCGTATCCTTTCCGAAGACAATCCGTTTGTCTTTGGTACAACGTGCAGAAATCACTCAGAAAATGACGTCACGCCGACGTCTTAACACACAATAAGATCGAACAACAATTACAAGAGATGACCGTAAGAATTCTACAAATAACTAGTCCTACTGGCCCTGGGATGCTGGGAGTGACTTAAATTACTTAGCAGAAGACCTACGGAACGATATACACAGTCAGTTCCAATCATTAGCAATATTTCACAAGTTATTTCAACACCGAAAAATTCATTTTTCTAAACTGCCATTTTCTGTTGGGGTACTCACACATAAGAGGAAATATCTCAAGGGTTAGCTCCACAGTAATACAATTTTGTATAGTTATTAAGACATATATAAGCTCTAGAATGATGAATGCATGTATCTAAGTTTTTGATTTGCTTTTATTGATATTTTAATATTTGTGTTCTGACTTTATCTGTGGCTAGCATGGGGGTACCCAATATTAGTGCATACATCTCCAAGACTATTGAAGATACCTTAAAACAAATAGGGCACTCTGTAGACAACTGTCTCTACTTTAGAAAACTTCAACTGAAATTTTCAGTTTATAAATTTTTCTTAAAAAAATAATTTTAAAATTTTAGTATGTTTTGCCCACAAACATTAATTAAAATCAATATTTGTGATCCAGACACTCAAAAACAATATATTCTTATTTTCATCAATTTTATGATTCCAAGATAAAACACTTAAATATCTCCCAAATGAGTTTTTATATTTTTAGTGGTGCCACCTTAGAGGACACTCGGGGAGAAAATGCTGCTCCTCTGGCGGCTCAGAGGCCCTAAAGCACAAAAAACAGGGGGTACTGCTGCAGACATCACTGAGGAAGAGATTCCAGTGATAAACACAAGTGAAGTTAGCAATACTTTATTGGAAACAACCGGTTCTGCCACCACAGAGGACTCTCAAAAGTCAAAACCAACAAAAAAGAAAGCTCAACAACCGATGGTTAGAAGATGGTTAGAAGAATTCACGAATTTCGCCATGGGAAACTCTTCTGCACCATGTCTTTGTGCATCAGCCGCCAGGAATGTGTTTGCAAAACGCCTAAAATCCAATAAGTTTGTTACAGGCTCAACCAACCTCAAAGTAAAGTTTCAGATATATGATCACAGTCTCTATCTCTCTCACATTTATTTACATGTATTTTCACATTGTTATCCGTATGGCCATTACTCATTCATTTTACTGAGTTTTTCAAACCAAGAGTTTCCTGATTTTACAGAACTGGCAACCATATCACTGGTAATTCCACTGACATCGGTGCCATGTGAGAGGGCTTTCTCTCTTCAAAATGCCTTGATGAACTCTAAGTCTAAGCGAAACAGAATGGGGACGATGCATTCAAACAACAAAATGTTTGTGACCTCTGAAATGTGGCAACCCACACCACAATGTCTCACTGGTGACGCTCTGGAAAAGTTCAACATGCAGCCAAAAGAAGGAAGTAAAGATAAAGAGAGTGCAATGCTGCAACCCTCAGGTCATAGTGACTATATTGGAAACCCAGAATTTTATTACAATTTACAGTTGTGATTATTTAGAACTGAAATTGGGTGTCAGTTTTCTGTTTGGTTTTTCATTTTATTTAGTGCCAAGTTAAAATATGTGTAGATATGTGTATTTCTATTTTAAGGAGGCTATTGTAAAAAGACTATTGGTGACAATGGTGATTCAAGATCAGAGAAGACTGAAGGAAACGCATATGATGCTGGACAGCATTTAAAATAAAAAAGTGAAATTGAACTACCTCCAATTCAGAACAAAATTACTGTGCCTAAAAGGAAGCTTTTAATTTTGCAGTTTGTTTGATTCTCATGTATCAGTTGTGTTGCTGAATTCCAGACAGTGGTGGGTTGAATAACTATATATACATGATAAAGACCCATAACACTGAAGAACAAAATAATGCTGAACTGGCTAGGAAGTTGTGGGTAGGTTACTGGTACATTGTTCATCCATTCGAGTCATTAGGATCTTTCAGATTTCTCAGTTTCAACCCATGTGCATGTTTTAGTTTGCTCTGCTTTGCATTTTGGCATATTTTCTTCCATTCAAATGAAATGCCTATTGCTTCGGACATAAGATGCAGCTTAAAAATTTTGCATGCTGCTTTTACATTTTGCATGCACTTTTAGCACAAGAAGTAATACTTGGACAATTCTTTTTCGAAGACTCAGACACTAAATACAATTGCGGATACAACTTTAACAAGTTCTCAAACAACTTTTGTTAATTATAATAGTGGTCAATGAAAAATAAATCGAACTAAAAACCAGAACAACAGTCAAAAGAAAGTGGCTACTTGAAGTCATAGGAGTTCAACTTAAAGTCACTTGCCATGGGAGTGCCAAATCAATAAGAGGCTGTGACTTGCGAACCTTGCTTTTGATTTTCCCCACAACAGCAGTTAAGTGCAGTTGACAACCTCATCTTCACAAAAAGGCAAGCTGAATACCTGTCAAACAGAAATATATTTTGGTTACAACACCCATCTTGTTCAGGTCCACATGCTTTCAGACACCAGCACTGGAAAATCTCAGACCAGTAGTAGCATATAATAAAGGCAGCCACTGCATGTCATGCAGAGCGATGTGCACACTATCTTTGCGTGTAGTGCTGAACGATGTGCATGCTATCCTCGCATGGTAGACCAATAATAATTCAAGTCAACAAAATGTATGGCCACAGCAATGATGGCTACAGACTTACTGAAAGATAAAGGAGGAAAATCCTATCTTTTGCTAAATTTGATGCTACTCTGGCAGTGCATGTAAACTTTCTATTAAAGGTAAGAGAGAGAAAAGGTTACGCCATTGATTTTTGTCATATTGATATTATCTTAGCATAAGTCTTTTTATTGTGTACGTCACCAACTGAGGCGATCTGTACCCGAGTGAGCATGGACGTACTGTCCACACGTAAAACTAAAAGGGCTTGTTTGCATGGGTCGACATTTATAGCTGCCCGGCCACCTGGGGCAAAGTAATTTCTTTGGTCAACCAAGTAAAATTCGTCTCAACTTGCCCTACCAGGCAAACAAAACATAAAAGCAAATTTGGAGGAGATGGTGAGCTGCCCTGTAGTTATCTGTCAGCCTTGGCGACTGGTTGATCTCCACCAGAAAAACCTGTTAGGGTTCTTTAGAACTGTTCTTTAGGACAGAGATCTAACCAGAAAAGCTATTTCTGTGCAATGGGTTGCATTAACATGGCAAACAAGCTCTCTATGGCTTCCATAAGCATTTTTTGGTCACAGAAATGAAAAAATCAAACCAAGGCAGATAAAAGCAGGAAAAAGAAAATAAACAAATAAAGGAGAATAGTGCAAAAGTTTCTTGTGCCCATTATGCTTGGCACAACATGCAGTTACTTCCTGTATTTATTTTTTATTTATTCTATTAGCTAAATATCATTATTAAAGCTTTTTTATTCTAAAAGTTATAAGTTTTAAAAAGTGCATTGTTTGGTGCCAATATCAGACAGTTCCTATGGCAACTGCCGGTTAGATTACATAATCACATGCATTTTTAACGCTGGGAGTGAGGCTCAAATCTTTTTTGAATACTCACAAAAACACATGCCTTTGTGAAAATCCCCATGCATAAAACTGTTCCTTTAGACTGTTTCTATAATGTCATTTTCATTTAATATTATAGTGATATCATCATTTCCAATGACCTGTCCTCATGGAGTGTTGTGCCATTACTGTGCTTAACTATTTGCATTTTAGTTTTGTAAAGCAAGGAGTGTCCACTTCGGCTTGGATGAGGCACTATAGAGGCTTACACTTTTATAAATAAATACTATTCATAATAAAACTTACACAAGTTCTTAAACAATTTTTTAATTATTATGCTGGTTCACGTAAAAATAAACTAAAATTAACTAAAAACCAAACATACCATGCTGTCTACTTGAAGACAAGGGTCGATGGGAGTTTGAAGTCACTTGTCCTGGGAGTGCCAAATCAGCAAGACACCTTTATTGGCGAATCCTGCTCTTGATTTTCATTTTAACAGCAAAGCACGACTGACAACTTCATCTTCAGAAAAGGGAAAGCCTGTCAAATAAAAATATATTTTGCTTACAATAAATATTTAAAATACCCATCCTCGTGATCCTGCTTTCGGACACTAGGAGTAGGTCAAGGATAATTGGAAAATGTCAGAGACCAGTAGAAGTATGTAACAAACAAATCATACGTTATATTATACATTACATATTTTACAAAATATTAATTCTTAATTTTAAAAAGTACTGCATAATAATGCCATAGATCAATACTAGATGGTATCGGATTCAACATTGGCGCCGATAGTCTGCAGCCATCGCATCGGTATTCAATGTTTTTGTTTTACCAATGGTCCACGGTATGGGATTGACGTACCGTAAGTATACAAACTGTGTTCATACTGCTATAAAACACTTACTTGCAATATCACACGATCGCTGAAAAAATGCCATTTCAGTCTCCTGCCGTTCCAAAACAGTCAACATGCTCGGAAGCGAACCACGCGCGCAAAGTACCAATTGAGCTGCGCATGCGTGCCACAAGTAAGAAAAGCAGACGGCCCTCCCGAAAGGTGGGTTGCATACAAAGCACAGAAAGTGAAAGGGCACCCTTATGACCAGGGCTGACCACCCTGCCTCGCATGAACGTTCTTATCTCCCGTTCCATCATAAAGGTGGACATAATATACACAGGGTGAATTGTCCTTACGACCACCCTCATCTGATCGGAAGAGTAACAAGCCCTGTATTCTACAATGCGCACACTATTTTTAGAATGTTTACGTGGTATTCTGAGAATGTGCATCTTTCCCTGGTTGTACGCACTTCTGGAACAAGTGGATTTGGACAGCAAACTGAAAAGAAATTGTCAACTCTTCTAAAAACGTTTTCCTGTTTTGTATTTTTTAAAAATTGTTATATGTTAATTCAGTTTCATGATCGAAATGCCAAAGCAACTGTAGCAATTTGTCCAGTATACTATCATTAGAATTAGCTAGGGGACCCGGGGCTGACCGTGTTTTTCTTACCCTGCCCACCCCTACCCGTTCTGTAACTCCCACGGGTCTCCTGGTAACTCCCACCTCTTTACTACCCCCATCCCTTCCCTAACCCTTACCCTTGCCTGCCGTCTCCACTGTCGTCAAGCGAAGCAAGGGAAAGTACTCGATCGTACGAAAGGGAAAACACTATATGTGATCTCCCTTGCACGCTGATTGCTGCTGTGCACATGAGGGGGTCGTCATATTCATTATTTCAGTTTTGTTTGGGCCTAGGGTCGAAATATGGCCTATGACCATCTGTGGGTGAAAAGAAACCCGCGCTTGCCGAATTTGGTGTAGATCGGTTCAGGGGTGCGGATTTGTATAACGCGCGCTCATTCGGCTTTATATACTTTAATTCTGCGTCATCTTTAACGAAATCAGACATTTCTCATTCATCAGAGTTATAAGTTTGTGTCTTAGTTCATAATAATGACGACGTGAAGATTTTTTGGATTTGAGGACATCTACAATGAAATTTATCAGAATGCACCGACCGAGAATAAGGGTTTAGATCTTTGGTCGCCTTGTGCTTAAACGAAAGAACTTAACCTGGATCCGATCTTACTGTTTTGAAATAAAAGCTGACGGATGTTCATTGATGACTTCGCAGCTAGGATAAGGTTAAAGGCAAAAAATGTTGTTAGACGTCCGTGCCTGAGCTACCCACTGTCCATTTCAAAATCTGCTGTGCAGTCTATTCGTAGCTCTATAGGTATAATATCTACTGACAAAAATTGGTAGTGCGATCCACATACCCCGCTTGACAGTTATACAACGACACAGAAACAATCCTCAATTTTCGGCACCTGAAGAATATTACAGAAGAACAGCTAGTGTGCATAAGAATACTGTATGTGGTATTCGCTGATCTCCAATCGAGATTTTCTGTCGAAAAATTAAACTCGCTGGAAATAACTGGGTTACTTCCAAGAAGTAAAAACTTGCCAGCATTTTCAGTATTAAAAAAATGAACCACTCATTATTGAAAATAGAAGCAAACTAGAACTGCAAGAGGAAGCTGTGATCTGGAGAGAGAAACAGAGCAGGCTAGCCATGCAGCTTATCAGAAACTGTACCTTATACTTGTTTGTGACCGAAGCACTGGGAGCTTGTAGTGAAGAACAGTACCCTTCTGTAAACAAACTGTTAAAAATCCTGCTGACGTTACCAGCAAGTACATGTACAACACCTGCTGAGAGAAGTTTTTCCGCCCTGAAAAGAAAAAAAAACTACTTGCGAAATAGTATGGATCAAGAAAGGCTGACGGACTATTTAGTTCTCATGCTTATGAATCGTAACACCAAATTGAATGTCTACAATGTGATCCGACAGTTCGCAAAGAAATCAGAAAAAAGATTTTGTACTGTAAATGCAGAAATACATGTTTCTGTTTCTGTCATGTTCTTAATGATGATGCTTGCTAATTTAACTACAAGCTTCTACGGG
Organism: Lanistes nyassanus; assembly: GCA_004794575.1. NCBI lineage: Eukaryota > Metazoa > Mollusca > Gastropoda > Architaenioglossa > Ampullariidae > Lanistes > Lanistes nyassanus. The sequence continues at coordinate 169,771 of SMGT01002687.1, forward strand.
CATCTTGGAAATGGTTGCCGGGCTACTTTGTTTTCTTCACAATAAATGGTGGGGAAGCCCGACAGCAAAGAGAACGAAGTTAGGGATATCGTTAATCCTTCAGACAGGCTTATCTAAGTACGGTTCCTTATACGTATATATAAATATAGGCGGCTCTAACCTGCATCGTGATTATATGTACTGGGTACATGAAACATTATACGCAGCAACCATCGTCCCTCCCCCAATCCGCCCACCGCTGGAAGGACATGACGGGTCCGTCACTGTATGTAAAAAGGTGAAATTTTCTGATAGACATCGGTCGTATGCAGCTCCATATGCAGTGCGTAGGATCAAGGGATAGACTGTGTATGTCAGTGTGCATGCGTGCGTGTTCGCTTGCGCATCTTGCTACATGTCTTAATGTGTGGCTGGACATGCACGCACTTGTATGTGCATATACTGTAGAAGCAGTGTGTGTGTGTGTCTGAATGCTCTTTTTGTTTCATAGGGTGGGGGTGGGGGTGGGTGGGTGAGTAGGCCTACGTATGTGGTTCGAGAGTATGCAGTCATGTGTATGCGCGTGTATACTGTGCTATGCATATTTTATGAACGCATGCTCAATTTAAGTGTCGGGTGCACATGGTAAGAGCGGCTTTCAACCGTCTTTGGGACTTTAACAAGTCACAGTTTCTGTTTCGTTTGTTGCAGACAAAACTATGAAATGATAGTGCTTAACCTATACATGACTGCTGGGTAATCGATCAGATCTGATGTTTTGGGGATGGGGTTGGGGCAGGGGTTACTAAAAGCCCATGTGGTGCGGGTACAATTGTGTCAGGCGATTCACAACTCGTAATCAGATACAGCAGTCGGGGAGGTCACACGCATACATAATTCTCCGAAGGGGTTTATCTAGCTGCTGCAGACAACTGTCTCACATATGCGTGTTTCCAACACTCGGCAGCTAGACCCGAATTGAAGCAATATGGCGGCATGCGATGAGATTGGAACGAAGACGACTGACAACGAAGGTGTTATAATAGTACCGCGAGAGCAACTGCACGCGTTTTGCATGAGATGCATGGAGATGGCTGGGGCTGTCCCGGCGCACGCCCAAGCATTTGCCGACATGACCGTGTCATCTGACTATCGCGGTCACTTCAGCCATGGACTGAACAGACTAGGTAACTATGACCAGCATTTTACATTTTGATAGTGTTGGTTGTCGACACTCGACAGGGTAATTTATGTTTCTGTCTCTTTGGATACATGTCAACACGAAACCTGTTCACTGTACATTCAGGACGTTGTTGATCTTCGAAAATTTGTTTTGTTTCCTTGTCTGTGTCCCTTCGATCTGTCCCGCAGGGGCGACCCGTAGCATAAGGTATTATATGCTATAATCCCAGCAAGGTACTGGCAGCGCTAGACACACCCGTATGCTGACGTATGCAACCAAGGGAGCCTACCGTACCCAACCACGTAGCAAAGAGAGAGTCGAAAGTAAGGAACATGGCAGATCTTCAAATATTTTAAAAAGATCTGCCATGTTCCTTACTTTCGACTCTCTCTTTGCTACGTGTTTGGGTACGGTAGGCTCCCTTGGTTGCATACGTCAGCATACGGGTGTGTCTAGCGCTGCCAGTACCTTGTTGGGATTATTGCTTGATGATTTATAGCGCTCTGTCCTCATTTGTTCTTTATTAATTATGTATTATATGCTCTTCGCCGATACTCTGTAAGGTACGGCGGGTTCTGTCTCTGTCTCCTGCACACCTACTTTGTAAATGTCACCTGGTTGTAGGGCTTCTCGTGGACGGCTTCTCTCAGCTTTTCGGTTTCTTGCTAGAACAGGAAATATGGGCTTGTATTAACATGCGTGTCGTTTTTTTATGTCCCCGTCATTGCTGTTTGTATTGTGCTGTTTGCTGTCCCTTGTGTCGGGCAGAGTATTTTGCTTTTTAATTTGGTGTCACGGTGGCCTGGTGTTGTTTCTGTTGGCGCTTGCCAGTCCACCGGGGACGGTTGTTGTGTCTGACTGGTCACGTGATGTGCTCGCGTTGAGAGCTAGCCTTGCCCTCGGCTCGTCACACTGTGTTGTGTAACGGGGTTGCGATTTGTGGCTTATGTAGTGATAGCTTTGAGAATGGGATGCTGCCGTATTGTGCGGGGTCGGAGTTAGCACTGGTTGAGCATTTCCCTTTTATATACTGAGGCGGTGGTACCTCAGCCTGCCTTGAGTATGCCCATGGTATGGTCGACTAGAGCTGGCGTCAAATGGCGCCTAACCAGTTACTGCTTTGCTCGAGAAAAGGTTGTGTCGCTTGCAATATAGCTGTACCACTCGCAAAAGAGACTCTATGGGTGGAGCAGTCACGCACGCACGCACGCACGCACGCACGCACGCACGAAGATAGAAGAATGCAGCCATATCTAAACACGTGCTTTTGCCCATCGCAGAATTTTACATTGAAGACATTCGCAGCGGACACGTCGTCTCCTCCCCGGAAGTGACGCCAGTCGTTGTCAAGGAAACTGTGGCTACGGCTCTAGTGGATGGGCGCAATCTCTTGGGTTTGTAAACCTTGTCAATTGTTTCTCTTCCCTAAGGGCCTTTCTTAATTGGAGCAAAGTGGATCGTAGTTAACCGAACCTGTATATACGTGGACATATATGGGTTCGGCAAACTAGGTCGCATGATCCTCCGGTTAAGAAAGGCTGTAGGATAATATAATAGCTCAGAGTGGGTGCAGATGAAACTCAGTCCATCTGGGCGAATCTAGAAAAAAGTTTGTTTCGCCCCAAGTTTTTTTCGTTGGGTCGCGGTTTGTGCTGTGAGGTCTGCCGTAGGGGACACAGCAAACTTTATCTTTTTAATCTCTGGTTTAGATAAAACTTCATCTTCGTGTTTTCACTGTGTGCATGTCAGTCGGCATAAGGGAAGGAAAAATCAGAAAGAAAGAAAACAGTGAAGACTAAAAGAAAAAACGTAAAAGAAAGAAAAAGAAATTAAGACAGAGAGACAGTACATTTCTGTAACCAACTGTAATTCAGTGTCTTTCACAGAGAAATGACAGAGCCCAAACTGTATCAGTGTGAGTGGATCATAGTCCTCTGGCTGTGTGGTCTTTCAGACACTTTCTCGTCTTTTACTCTTTCTGCATCCTTCAGGTCCTGTGGTGGGGGCCTTCGCTATGGACCTGGCTATACGCAAGGCCAAGGAGGCTGGCATCGGATGGGTCAGTGTCAAAGGTCGGTAGACCCTAACTCCCATATCGCCGTAACATAGGCCCAAAGGTAATGATGTACTATAGTTGAATGGGCACTCGTCCATCCTCTGCTCGTTGAGTGGTGTCAATTTTTAAGATAACACGTTCTGTCTCACACATGGTCGGAAGATTCACCAATGAACAATTGGACGGATCTGGGAGTACTCACTTCCGGCGGATCAGCACAGCTTTGAAATAACAGTCCGACATAGCTTCTTGTGAAGCAAATTAATTTCCAGTTTAGGTGCCTTAAAAATTCCGTTAACTACAAAGGTTATGCAAGCACTTTCTGCCAAAAGATATAAGTTTTAGCTTCTCTGGAATTCATAATTGTTTTTTTTTAAATCTCAGCTAAATGTAGTCAGCTCAAAGTTTTCCTTAATTTCAATTTTGGTTTTTTTTGTTGTTTTTTTGTTTTTAAAAAGGTTCCAACCATTTTGGTATTGCTGCATGGTACAGCATGAGAGCCCTGGAACTCGGACTAATAGTAAGGTTTTACGACTTAAGTTCGTTTCAGAACCATGAACTGCATTAGTTATAAAGCGGAAATAAGGATGGATTACCCTATTAGATACAAACATTGTTATGGAAACATTTCCAGATTCTTTAACTCAAGTAATTATGTCCTGTGCGTACTAAGTTTTTTTTAAATGAATGGTAAATACTTTAAAATATTGCTTTGAAAACAGCTGGAAGCAGCTGTGCACCAGTGTTAATCTTCACTTATTTTCAGGGAATGGCTTTCACAAACACCACACCTTGCATGGTTCCAACACGCTCCAGAAAGGTGAGCTCCAAAGTCTAGCGAAATGTTATTTCTGGCAGCTTTCAGGTGAGTTATGATGCATTTCAGAAAGGTTAGTTCCACTATGCTAGGGAGCTGGAAATTCCAACATGCTACGAACCCATGAATTGTCACTAGCCAGATAGATGAGGTTGATATTGTGTTTGTTTGGTAGGGGCCTAGCTGTTAATGCGTATAATTCGTCTTGCCTAAACCAAGTCATGATCAGGGCTCACTGCTTTGGAAAACAACGAGCATTACTTTAGAAACTGGGACCTTATCAAAGGCAAACTGATTTCTCGCGACAAAGTGCAGTATGTCTGTTGAATGTCACGTCCACATGCATCTGAAGACTATATAAAACTCCGGGCATGTGTTGGCATCAATGCAGTACATGCCTATGATAACATGGGTTGCTTACACCAAAACACGAGGGACCACGGCTTTAGGGCCGGTTTACACGTTTCAGAATTGGTACTTTGTACTAGTTTGTAGCCTTGAAACGCTTTTCAAGTCTTGAACCAGCTCGGAACTGGTCCTCCTCAGGGTTTCGGGCGGATAGAATGGCTTTCTATTTTTCGAAACCTTGAAACCTTGGAACCCTGCCAGCCACTATCGGGAACATCATGGTAAAAGGTCAAATGATCTCGGCTACGGGTCACGGCGACTGTGTCGTGCCGCTGGCGCCTTCAATCGAAGCTTACTTCGCTTTGAAACCACAAAAACTTTGAAGCGTCTAAGCCGGCCTTTAGAAAACAACGAGCATTAGAAGCTGGGACTTTATCAAAGGTCAAACTGGTTTCTCGCGGCTGTCACGGGAAAGTACAGTTTGTCTTTTGAACGTCACGTACACATGAATCAGAAGAATATACCCGGACAATGTAGTTTCAGCTTACCTTGTGTGAGCATTAATGCAAGACATGGCTAGAGAAAGAATTAGCAATTCGCTCAGGATTTTATTTCCTTTTTTCTTTCTGAACTTTGAATTTAGAAAGCTCTTGGATCGAATCCAATCTCGGTCGCAGCCCCTGCCAAAGATGGCGACAGCTTCGTCTTGGACATGGCGACAACTGTGGTGGCCTTGGGAAAGGTAAAAAAAAATTAATAAAATAATTCCCTCTTGCTCGAGGCCGTTCATTTCAGTATTATCTTAGAACGCATTTCAGTATTATCTTAGAACGCAGGGCTGCATGGCATGGGTGCGCCTGTCCCCTTTTTCCTACGTAAAAGCACTGGGCCCAAAATCGCATTATGAAATGTATGGGCACTTTTATGTGAATGTAAAAAAAGCATAAAAATAATTAAACACTGAAGCAACCCCTCCTAAGGGTTTGCGCAGCATAGGTACATTTATCACCCTTTTCGATAAACACATAAGCGAAGTTTTTTTTATAGCACCACAGTAACTCTTGTCTTACGTCATAATCTCCAGTTACAAACTATGTTGTCTCTTACGTGAGAGACAAACGGTAGTTACCTCACTGCTGGTGAAAGGACTTTTTTCTTTGGTATCACACCCGTGCACGCCCTCTCTCTGTTTCTCCCTGCCTATTCTCCCTATTCCTCCTTCCTTCTGGGTAGCCGTTTAATTAGTTCTTTGCTGGTTTTGAACAGACTGGGCCATAATCTTTGTTGGAATTTATACATATCTTCATCGTTGGTTTAAAATCTTGTAACTTTATGTAAGGATTACTTCGAAGTCCTTTACTGCCATCTGCATCTGTCTCAGGTAGAAGTGAAGGATATGCTACACCAGCCCTTGCCTTTCGGCTGGGCAGCAGACAGAGAAGGCAAAGTGAGTTATCCAGTGTACAGTCTGAACTTCCAGAAAACTGAACGAGTGTTAGTGCATAGGTCTGTGAACACTGGGCTTTGAAGGGCGATGAGATTTGATAGTGTGGTGTGTTTTTGGCTTCTAGTGACTTAATCATCTTTGGTTTAACTGTGAATGTCTTGACCGTTTCTAGGCTGTAGCCATTTAGTCTGCTTATCTATTCTTAGATATATTTTGTGTGTCGTTTGACCCTGTCTGTGACAGACTCGGCGGTCTAACGGTTAGAGCATCTGCTTCTGAGGTGAGAGGTCAGGGATTCACACCCCGGCCGAGTCATTCCTAAGACTTTAAAATTGGGAATCTAGTAGCTGTCCTGCCAGACTCCTGGCACTATAGGGAACAGCACCAGGACTGGTTGTCCAGTGCCAGTATAATGTGACTGGTTGCAGGGACTGAAGCCTGTGTTGTGACAGGAGTCCCACGTGTGGCAGCACGTTAACTGTTCCCAAGCAACACCGTCCTGATATGCACCTCGTTAGCGACTGGACGTCAAGTAATAAAAAACGTAACCAAGCCCTACCTGTCAATTGGAGAATGCCAGACCTTAACTTGGACAGCGCAAAATGCTGTGCAATATTTTCACTTTCGCATTCGATCGTTACAGCCGACAGTGGACACAGATGCTGTCATGGCAGCTCCTGCGCTGTTTCCGCTTGGCGGCCTTGAGGAGACTTGTGAGTGACCTTTCCATGACTTTACGTTGGTGTCTTTCCTCCTGTCTCGTGTCTTTGACAATTTCGTATGTCCAAGACACACAAGCAGTAAGGAAATATGCAAATATGACAAAAGACAGAGAGAGAGAAAAAAAAGAAAGAGGAGAGAGTTGACAGGAAAGAGACTGTGGCAGAAAGCGGGAGGGGGTTTCAGAGAGCATGTATAACGGGTACATCGGCAGAAAGACAAAGTCAAACAGAAACACAGAATAATTTTGAATCTTTCGAAACTATGTCTGCAAGAAAAACTTGTTCCATTTTTGACGAAACTGCGTTTCGGATAGATTAATTCTTTTTCAGTATTTTTATTCTATTCTGTCGAATCATGTACCCCTCGTTGTCCCACATTTTCTTCGAGACTTGCAGTAGTTATCCCCATTGTAAATCACTAGCACTACTTTGTGCGATAATTTATGTCGATCTACATTATTCGTACAATGAATGTTTCCTGTATGCAGCTTATACGTCAAAATCTTTGGTCCCAAAAGTACACCGCTTTTCTTTTGGCAGGTGGCTACAAGGGTTACGGGCTGGCCATGATGGTCGAGGTTTTCTGTAGCATCCTGAGTGGGGCCAGCGTGGGGCCGTTCGTCCGTCAGTGGTCTGATCACGCCGACATTGCAGATCTTGTGAGCTCTTTCACACGGTCCAGGGCTGGGGTGCATGAGCGTCATATCTTCTGTACGTTCGTAAAGACGTGTGTAAAATACAAAGTGCGACCTGGCCTTAGAACTGGTCTTAGGACAGGAAAAGTAGATACGAATGATTATACAACCCAGCCCAGTTTAGCTAGGTCGGATACAATGGCTATAGGTTTTGCTTATTGCGCTTGTAGCACTGAAAAGGTAGGTTTTGTTTATGGCGCTTAAACCACTGAAAAAGTAGGTTTTGTTTATTTCGCTTATACCACTGAAAAGGTATTGTTTAAGGCGCTTGTAGCACTGAAAAGGTATTGTTTATGCCGCAAGCTTTTACTGATAGCTATTGTTTATGGGGCTTGTAGCACTGAAAAGGTATTATGGGGTTTGTGGCACTGAAAAGGTATTGGCTACGGTGCTTGTAGTACTGAAAAGCTATTGTGTATGGCGCTTGTAGTACCGAAAAGGTAGGTTTTGTTTATGACGCTTGCAGCACTGGAAAAAAAACCTCGGCAAAGAATTCGCCAAACACGAGACTAAATATACTTGCTGAATTTTTCCTCAAACGTAGCGTTTGTGTAGGGACACTGCTTCGTGGCACTGGACCCAGAGGTCTTCGCGCCGGGATTTGCCGACCGTTTGAGCGATCTCCTGAACCACTGCCGCGACCTGCAGCCGGTAAAACTGTCTGTAGCTACAACATCTGAGTGCGTGCGTGCAAGCTAATGCGTGCCTGAAAACATTACTGCATCTATGTGTTGTGTTTGCGCGCATAAGTGAGTGATTCAGTTAGTGTGTGTGTGCATGTGTGCGCTTGCGCATCTGTGTAGTGTGGTTGATTATGCGGGTGTATGTGTGTGGTCTTACGGGTGTGTATGGTGTGAGTGGTGTGTGAACAGACGGGTTGGTTTCAAGATATAGATTCGGAACATGCACTTTGATATACGGTGTGTGTGTGTGTGCGCGCGCGTGTCGGTGTGTGACAGGCGGAGGGAGAGAGTGAAGTGTTGGTGCCAGGGGACCCAGAACGACAGCACATGAGGAAATGCGATGCTCTTGGGGGAATCCCCTACGAGCAGCAACAGATTGAAAAGGCGGTAAGTTTGTGCACGTATTGACGAACTTGTCTGCGTAGACGACACGCGTGCAGAACGCATCTCAAAATCTCAGCACATCCCACAGACACAATCCTTTGAGGACTGTTTCCTGAAGTTCCTTGAAAATAAAGATTTTTTTATAACCGATCCCCTGAACTGCATAAGAATTTGTTGTGTCTGTACAATACATTATTCGTGGGATACAAAAACAAGAGTTAATCCTTAAAAAGATGAAACTATATCGTCTACTGGTTGGAGTATATAGCATACGCTAACACCAAAGAAACTAAACCAAGCTAACTCTTAGATAAATTTCTTCTTTTCTTTGTCTGTCATTTCATTCTTTTCTTTCGTTTTATTGTACAATATTTACCCGTATGTATCATGGTTTGTGTCCTGGTGAATGAGTGACACCGCGAAAAGCTGGCTTTGTCTGTCCTTGTTAGCTCTACTTGGCTTCCTTATTGTAACTTCCAGTTTATCCGCCCGAAATTCATCCCTCAGCACGTGTATGCGTCGTCAAATGTTAGGGATTAAATCTGTGTACGCGGCTTAATATGCGCTGGGCCTAGTGTTTAACTTCGTAAAGGCTGACCGCCTCGGTGGTCTAGTGGTTAAGGCGTCCGCTTCCGAGGAGGGAGGTCGGTGGTTCGCATCCCGGCCGAGTCAAACCTAAGACTTAAAAATTGGCAGTCTAGTAGCTGCCCTGCCAGACGCCTGCCACTACAGGGAACAGTACTAGGACTGGTTGGCCCGGTGTCTGTATATTGTGACTGGGTGGGACTGAGGCCCGTGTTGCGACAGCAGTCCCACATGTGGCAGCACGTTCACTTGTCTAAGCAACATTGTCCTGATATGCACATAGTTTGCGGCTGGACGTTAAGCACCAATCCCCTCCCCCCCCCCCTCGCAAAGGCTGACGTAATTCCCTTCTGGTAATAGCGGCCGGCACTCTTCTTCAACCCTGTTCAAGGGCCTAGAATGTTCGAGATCTTTCTGGAATGTTCTTGTAGCTTTTGTATATATATATATATGGGAGACTGGAGAGAGAGAGAGAGTGGGCCAGTATTGAAGAGCGTTAGTAATTGACAGTATAACGGTTTATCGGGTGTGCTGGATTTTAGGGAAGAGATAGGAAATGTAAATCCCTAAAGCTAACCCCACCTTTTCAAGCAAAAGGTACACGACCAGATAATTCAACACATTTATTGAACTATAAACATTAAAAAGGATAGCAGAGGAAGGAAAGAGGTAAATGAACAAAGATGTAACAGTGTGTGTGTGTGTGTGGTAATAGCAGCGTGAGGTAAGTTACAACTTTCAGAACAATATGAAATACAACTAGAGTACAATTGAGCTAATAAGGAAAAACGTAATGTCGTAAAAACTACTTGCGGTGGATATATAATCCAATCAGGAACTGAATTATAATCCAATCAGGAACAGAACAGTCAATCCAATGTTTGATCACACTAGATAGTGGCCCGCAGTAGTAGTCCGTACAGGAGAAGACGGTTAAATACAGTAGACACAGTTCGCAGGAACCCAAATGTTCGGTCTGAAGAGCGTAGACCCAGGAAAGTCTGAATGCAAGGTCAAAGGTGAACTGAAGATCCAGTTACGCCCTGATGGAGATTCACAGTAGTTCGATCTGGTCCTCGAGTAGAACGACGAACAACCTAATACACAGTTCGGTTAGATGCCCTTGGAGCGTCCTCGCCTAACCGCCACAGGAAAACTCCTTGTACCTCGTAGATTTCAGATCTAGAGGAACGTCCACTCCCAACAAGTGGAAAAGTTCTATTGTCCGCACACTCACAGTCTACTATTAGACCGGCAATGACGAGTTGCAGGAACACGGAGATATAACACTGACAGCTCAGCTGTTAGGTTCCATACCATCAAAGGCCTAACAACGTTTTTTGTTTCTTTCATAACACGAGAAAGTTGACACAAAATATCTCGCCGTGAAAGCGCACAATCTTTCCACGACGAGAAGCAAGCTAATTCAGTTATCCCGCAATTGTTTACTAAGTAGCTATAGCGACAGTTGACCATTAAAGTTTCCTCAAACTAGAAATGCGTCTACGCTGCCTTCCACTAGTCTCCTCGATGAAGCGTTAAACCCCACAGAAATTCTTTTCGTCCCCCCTCGCAACCAACTTTCTATCTTCTCATTGGCTGGAGAAGACCTAGTCTTACGCGTTTTTGACAATGAAAATGACATCTCTTGCTCCTGACGCTACCTATTTTACTGCCTCACTAACTTAACAATATTCCTGAATGAAACTAAAAAAGGACAAAGTTCTTAACCAATAGCGCTGGAGAAAACCTTCCGAAAAGTAACAGACAGTGCGGCTGGGTATTGTGCAGAGTAGGAGGAGATGAGTGCAGTAATAGCCATTGTGTTGGTATGTATAGAGATCTACAGTTTGGTTTGTGGAGGATTCTATTTAACGCTAAATAAACAACGTTACACCTAAATTTGTGGGACTGTTTTCGTCACTGGACTTCGGTGATTTATACCGCTAGATCATTTATGAACATTTATGAACCAGCACTGTGAACTACACGCCGGTGTCTGGCGATATCGAGGTTGTCTTCCCACAACACGAACACCCTGTGAGAAAAGAGTTCACCGCGTTGTGTGCACATCGTGTGTGTGAAGTGCGGATCATACCATCTAATACAATTTACAAAACAATCGCCATATATTTTGCTGTTTAAGTATAAAATATTGGTAAAGGATGCAAAGGATAAGGAGCCATTTATTTTTATGAAAAAAGGGGAATATAATTTTTAGATCACTTATTTTGTTCTTATCTGCGTAGACGTTACAGTGGGGCTATTTTTTTGTCTATTTTTTCAGGAGAACGTGGCCAAGAAACTTGGAGTTCCACCACAAGAGCTGCTATCAGGATCGCTTTAACATAAATGCCGATAACAGTATATGGGAAAACGCCAAGCAATATTTTTGTCTGAATTAACACTTATTTTTGAAATAGAAACAAATATAAAACTGTTCAACAATTTGTGTTGGTTTTATTTTTCCGTCTGCCTGGCTTCAGAAGTATTTCTAAACTGTTTCTAAACTGCCATTCTTCACTAAGGTTGGTGGTTCGCGCCCCGGCCAAGTCAAACCTAAGACTAAACATTGACAACCTATAGTAGGTGGCCTTTCAGACGCCGGAAAAGTATTAGGACTACTTGGCGTCTGAAAGGCCACCTACTAGGTTGTCAATGTTTAGTCTTAGGTTTGACTTGGCCGGGGCGCGAACCACCAACCTTCCGCCTCGGAAGTGGATCCCTTAACCGTTAGACCACCGAACAGGCGGTCCCCGCTAGAGGGCGCCAAGGAGATTGATTAGTGGCTCCTGGTAAGCATGTTTCTCATTTGACATGGCCTGCCCCATTGTAAATATCCATGTCGGATTTTTAAAAAAAAAATTTGCAAAAGGCTAAATGTAGTCTAAATTTAAAGCCGGCTTCTAATCTTCGGAAATAATTTCTTTACACATTATCAAAAATCCTCTGCTGTCTATAAAAATACAGAACAATGCTCTTCCTGCTACAGAGAGGGCGACTTTGTACCAGAGACGAACATTTTAAGAAAAAGACTGGCTTTAGGAGGAGGGAGACAGAATGAGAGGGATGGGGGGGGGTAGATTTAAAAAAAAAACTATTAAAAAAAGAACTTCTGTGAAGGTTACCGAGAAAAAAGAGAGTAACGGCCGAAAAAACCCAAACAAAAAACCCAAAACAAAAATGGAAAATGAGGTGAGGCATGAGGCCTACAGTTCAGCCAGCCATGACCAGCCAGCCCCAGCTGGTTTTCCGGCCGCGATATTCTTTAGTCCGATTGAGAACTGCCCCACCCCGGACACGGAAGCGCAGCCCTTCTTTCATCCCATTCCGCGCGCAAAGACACAGGCTTGAACTTAAACATGAAAACAGAAGCCCTACCAAATACCACACCATAACTCGACCCCTTAAAAAAATTTGTAAGCTAATGTTCGTTTCGAACCTACGACATAACCGCGAAATTCTTTTTCACACCTAGACTAGGACACGGAGTTAAATATAACTATATTTAACTCTGTGGACTAGGACACATAAAACTCCTAGCCAGTGAAAGCGCTTGGGAAATACCTCATACATCACAAACAAGTCAGCCAACCAGAATCCTAAAGTTATACTGTTGCAGAAAATTTGCAAGAAACCATCGGCAATAGGCTAGATATGTACAAAAGTACTACTGCTGTACTAGTATTGCTTATACTGCTATACTTTAGCATACTACACAATGGTAATAGTACTATGTATAAAATTAGTACTTCTAGTAGTTAGTAGTAAGTAGGTACATAGTACCACACCGTACTGTTTTTGGTAATGTAAACAAGTCGGTACCTAAACTCTAACCCCACCCCTAATGTACTCCTACCCCCTACTCTAACCCCACCTAGAAAAATATTTTAAGTAGGGGAGTGAGAAAATGAGAGCACAACCATCGAACGAACTTGTTTCAACTGCTAAACTTACCATTCGGCTGCGCACCATAACAGCAAAGGGTGGGGTGGGTTATTTAGAGGGACAGTGGTTCCACCTTGCGGTGATTTCGCACTATGGGGGAATGGGGTCCTATTACTAGACTATGCACTAAAAAAGCCACCGGACTGATGGCCGCAGTAAGATGGCCAGTGTGGACAGGCAGTTTAATGTGCGGGGAAATGGCCGAATGGAGTTTGCACAATGTTTAACTGCAGGAAATAATCCTTGGCCACACCAGGATTCGAACCAGCAACCTCCATCTGCTAGTCCGCAGCTCTACCAACTGAGCTATCCAGCCCCCCCCCCCCTCAGCAAAGCATGTTCAACCTCTCTATAAAAAAAGGTGCGCGCCCCGGCGATTTAGATATTATTAGTAACTCCTGAGGCATTTCCCAAGCTTTTGCACTGGCTGAAATTTTACGTCCCCTAGTCTAGGTGTGAAAAACAATTTCGCATCACCTGGTCTTTTGCAACGTCCGCACGCCAACTGTCTCGAGCCAGGTGGCCACGTCTTGAAGTCTTCCTGATATGTCGCCCGTCTCCCGCCTGCCTGCCTCCACCGCCACCGCACCCTGCACGTGCGCCTGTGATCGAACACCTCGGCCACCGTGCCACTTGGCGCCACGCGGATGCGCACGTGATGACGATGACGATGACGCGGGCCAAGGAGGAGACAATCTGCCTCGATCAAGAGCAGGTAATAGGAGATACTTAAATTTCCCTCACCATCCATTTTTGTTTCTTGTGAGCCACAATATGATTGATTTGCGCATTAATGTGACGGCTGTATTATTTTTTGTCTTTTTGGCCCTGGGACTGCATTGACATACAAACTAACCCCCACCACAAATGGGTACTGTTGAACGTGGTACATGTATTTTAAAACAAACACGAAGGCATCTCATTACAAATTTGTTTCTCTTATTAACAAAACTACTCAGAGCCACACTCTGGAGCAATGCGTTGACAATCATTTCCATAAACCATTCCTTCCAGTGCTGGGTTTCGCCACCATAAAAGCGTGTGCACATCTACACACAACACATGACGAATATCTAATTCCGTCATGCGCGTTTGCTAGAGATGCACACGACCTAGCACGTGGAGCCGTGTACCTAGCACTTTAGGAAAATGCCGTTGACAAGTGCCGGAGGAGATATTAGCCAGGAGATCTATAAAAGCTATCAGACAGAACTAAGACACGCACACAGGTGCAGAAAGCAGTTCGAGAAGGTTTCAGCGGTGTGTGCTGGCCTCTTTCAGGTACACGTCCAAGACACCGTCCACTCGTTTGTATTATCTGTCCGTCTGTCTGTCGATCGATCGCCTTCTTTCTTTCTGTTGGAAATTTAAGTTCACAACTGGGTGTTCATTATCAAGCCGTTCAGTGTTCACACAGTCTATTTACTATCCAGACTGTTTGACTAGTATTTTAAGTATCCCTGGATGCTGATAAATTTGCTGACCAGGAGACATCAGGACAGGACTTTGATGGAGCGCAAGACAGGCAGATAGGCAGACAGGAAGGAAGGTAAACAGGTAGACAGACGGACAGACAATCATCTTATCTCCCTCCTTCTGTTCTCTCATCATCAGAAAACATTCTGCGCCATCTTGAACAATATATGCACAAGCTATGAGGACTATTGCATTTATCGTTGTCCTGGCAACGTTGGGGCTGGCAGAGGGAGGCGGGAGGACTGGGTATGTCTCGCAGAAAGCCCATGCCTCCTCATGGCCTAAAGGAACCGCAACTGTGCACAGACCTTCAGCCTACCTGCCCAAAGCTACCACAACTTTGCGCAGGCCTGTCTACGCATCGAAAGGAACCACAATGCTGCACAGACCGTCAGTCTACGTGCCTAAAGGTTGGTATTGTGTTTTCCCGAAGACGATCTCTATGTGTTGTCAGGAATAAGCATTGCTGGGTTTAGAATATTGAGAGAAATATTGGTCCTCCCCCCTCCCACCAACACCAACTCAATCCCCCGAAAGAGGAAAGACTCTTGTGTTCTCTTTGTCATTATATGTACTGTTATAATAAATGACATCTGTGCTCATTTCCTTCTGTTGCCTTTTTGTTACTGGTCTTCATGCTTCTCGCAGCGTCTGTCCTTCGAACCCAACAGTAGAATTGTCTTAACCAAAACGCAGTCACTGCAAACATTTAAATCTGTAATTCGATTACAGTATATTTTAAGGGTTTATGTCTATATTTATGGCTTTGTGTTTGCATATTAATGTGACGTGATAATTTTAAATATTAAGTTTCTGGAGGCATGAGCAGCAATTAAAATAATTATAAACCCCAGCGAAAGATGAAATTTTGTTTTCTGTTCCTTATATCGCTGTGTCAGACACACACAAATCATGTGGTATTTTATTAGGACGACTTTCAGTAGGCTACTCGATCTGGGTTTGACTTGCCTGTTCTTGTTGGTTAGAAGTGGGACATGTACACTAAACACTATATCGCGTGAAAACCTATTTCGTCAATCCACGGTGAGAATCTTGATGACATGTTTTAAGACGAAGCGTGCTTGCAGCGGTTTACACAGCCGGTGCGGTGCAGACAGCGTTAAGGGACAGCACTCTGGACGCAACTAGCGCTCAAGCTGCTGCTGCCAAAGCGATGGCCCAGCAGGCAGCGGCCCATGCCCAGGCCCAGTCAGTAGCTGTGGCCCAGATCGTGGCCCAGGCCCAGCAGCAGGCCTCCGCCGCAGCTGCAGCAACGGCCAGTGCACGTGCAGCCGCACAGTCAGCAGCCCTGGCAGCCGCACAGGCCAAAGGTCAAGCGCAAGCACAGGCCCAAGTCCTCGCCGAGGCTCAAGCCCAGGCCCAAGCCATTGCCGCCGCCCAAGCCCAGGCCCAAGCCGCTGCTGCTGCCCAAGCTCAGGCCCAAGCCGCCGCCCAAGCTCAGGCCCAAGCCGCTGCTGCTGCCCAAGCCCAGGCCCAAGCTGCTGCCCAAGCCCAGGCCCAAGCCGCCGCCCAAGCCCAAGCTCAGGCCCAAGCCGCAGCCCAAGCTCGGGCCCAAATAATCGCTGCAGCCCGAAAACAGGCCCAAGCCAGTGCCGCTGCCCAAGCCAATGCCCAAGCCATTGCTGCCGCCCAGGAGTTGGCCTCAGCCATCGCTGGTGCCCAAGAACATGCCCGAGCCATAGATGCTGTCCAAGAACATGCCCGAGCCATAGATGCTGTCCAAGAACATGCCCGAGCCATAGATGCTGTCCAGCAACAGGCCTACGCCATTTCTGCCGCACAAGGAAAAGTTCCAGGAGGTCGTTCCTCTGCGAGCTCTCTCCTGGAACTACTGGCAGAGGCGTAAAGACACAACAGAGGATAAACCCGTTTTCTACCCATGCATCCCTTTGAAATGCTAACGCCACTAGAATTTTTGATCGTTACTTTCTCTGTAGAACATCGCTATGAGTTATAACTTTAACAAGCACTGTGACGCTTGGTTTACAAACTTTTGACTTAGTTTGGAACCACGCTGATGAAGTCGATTGCTGATGTAAAATGTTGGGAACATTGTCCTGTTAAAGTGTGTGAATGAAATTTATGTTCCAGCATAATACTCCAAGGGTTTGAGCCAATTCGAAGAGGTTTTACATAATAGCATGCAGAAGTATAACATTTAATGGCCTGCTAGTGCGACGTAATTCTAGTCCAATAAATCTTCATCCAGTCTACGGCTTACTGTTGATTGTGTACTAATGGTGATGTTAGTTGTCTGTATGCCTGTCTGCTTGCCTGTACAATTCAGCTGACTGACTGACTGACTGACTGACTGACTGACTGACTGACTGACTGACTGACTGACTGACTGACTGAGCCAGCCAACCAACCAACACCCACCCACCCACCCAGTCACTCACTCACTCACCCATCCACCCACTCACTCATTCACTCAAACCCACCCAAATATTTCACAGGCGAAAAATAGGTGAAGAGATACAGTACCACCTGCAGAAAGCATGGAGTGAACACAAGTGCTCACAAAATTGCCGTAAGATACAGGATACAAGATACACGATACAAGACAGGATACAAGATTCAAGACATTTTATTAATCAAGTACACGAGAGGATTCTCCCTTGAAGCGACAGAAGAACATACAACCACTTACTCGCTTTGCACTAATTCGTAACTATTGACCAAACATATATAAAGTGCAAACATATCTACCACACTCGAACCCACCCCCACCCCCACCCCCACCACCACATCCACTCCTCTTACTACCTCCGCACCCCCACTCTGCGCTCACAAGTCAGTTACAGGTCGCACGCGGAGGTACGCTCAGCACCGCATTAGGGCTAGGGACGGGACGAGAGACTGTCAACGCTCTGAAGCGTTTGCTTGTGGGGAGAGGGACCCACAGACAGTTTCCTGGCTGGAACGGTCCTGCGATGGACCACTGCAGAAGGAGTTATCAAGTCCCTTACAAAGAGTTCTTCCCCGTATTTGCCACCACTTCCGCTTATTACGCTCTCCACAGCTTGATTCAGCATAGTTTGATTCATGGTGCGAGTGAAGTTTCTCTCTCACGCACGCACACAACATGGAAACAAGATAAAAAGGCACAACGATAATTTTTTTAAATTACATAAATGTTAGATCAGAAGATCAGATACAGGAGTCATAGTCTCTCTCTCTCTGTGTCTCTCACAGTATAGCAGTTACTCGAATGCGTCGTTAATCAACGCACTACTTCCTATAGGTTACTATAGAATACCGTTTAATTCGTTCCTCGCGCCACCTACAGGCCGCCATTTTGGGCGCGGAACATTAGAAAAAACGTGAACAATGAGCCTGTAGCATGCAAAAGCGCACACAGCAAGCTTACTGCTCGCACCGTTAATCAGACCCGTGTCGTTAAACAAGGCGATTTCGCACTCCAACTGCCTGTCGTTAAATAAGTAAGTTGTTGACTGGGGGTATATGCATGCATATGTATGTATACATATGAAAACTTGCGCACATGTGCCGGGCAATGTTTTGAAAGTTAGTGCTAGAACAGATTCCCCCAACCAACAAAACTTTTGTGGGCTGACAGTTCTGTCCTTCATACCACATTATTCACAATCAACTCTATGTAGAGAGATGTAGATTCAGATCGCGAGCTCTGCACCAAAGTTTAATGTCTTTGTATTCATTCGACTTGGAAGTCCCTTATAGGTATCAAAGCCATTTCAACTGCAACACTGGAACTGAGATTTCCGGTAATAACTCCGCAAAGACATCTTTTAATGCGTATTTTTCTCCCTACTATTTTTTAAAGCTTTTTTGAGAGAAGGGTCTTCCTGTTAACGCCGAGCAGACGGCTGAGATTCTGTAGCCTTATCTCTAATCATGCTTTAAAAAACTCTACATTTTAAACTAACAAGATTTTAATTTTCTTCATCATTTTAAGTTTCTTATTTTATTAGGTGACAATAGAATGTTTTTAGCTTAAGAGATATGAAATAGATAATGATAAAAGATGTCCCGTGACCGTATTGTCAAAGGGGAGCGGGGTGTATAATACATTACTTTTCTGTGGTGTAAGCATCGTTGGGGGGGGGGTGCCCATCTCCTCTGCCTCGCCGCCTTGCCCTCCCTACCCCATGGGGTCAGACATCCAGCCGTAGCTGGGGTCAGATATCCAGTCGTAGTCGTGGTGGTGGTGGTGGTGGTGGTGGTGGTGGTGGTGGTGGTGGTGGTGGTGGTGGTGGTGGTGGCGCTTCCACCTGCTAGTCCGCAGCTCTACCCACTGAGCTACCCCGGGCCCCTCATCAACAAACAACAACAGCAACAAAAATAAGAAAAGCTGTCTGTACCTGTAATAGAAAAGTTGAATTTCGTGTTCCCTGCAGTTTACTTGTACTTCAGTGTCTTAAAAAACTGAGCAAGTAATATCTGTCTTACTTCCTGCAGCCTATACCTGTGCCAGAAATGATCTTGATTGACTTGCCCCGTCACACGCTGCCAGCCTTGCCCTGACACCACGCGGACGCACGCGGCGAACATGATGGCTGAAGCAGGAAGAGGCACTCGGGATGAGGCGTGATCGGCGTGTCGAGTCAGTCGCGTGATAAACAAGGCCAATCACTCTTACTGATTCTATTCCACTTCATCCCTCAACAGACGTCAGTGCATGTGCTTGGAAAACAGTTTTGCTTTTATTATGGCTGCTTGTTACCTAGACATTAAATACAGGATTGTGAAATCAGATTGTTGAAGGATAGATGATGTCAACAAAGATGGGCTTTATAAAAAATGAATGTTTTAACTTTCGCAAATCTTTACATATTACCATCGCAGCTATTGCTTTGAATTGTGGAATGGTGAAAGGTTTGACTTCTGCTAAGAAAAATTGATGGTAGCTTTTTGACACAATAAAGTTGATCTGGTATCACACACTGGGCAACATGTTATTTCTTGTCTTAGTAAAGCATTCTGTCTTAATAATGTAATGTAGAAAAATGATAGATGTAGTAACTTAAGTCAGTAGAGGCGAAATAGTGACGCTCTGTGGGAATATGTTATTTCATTATGTCTTACTAACGTCTTCCATATACATTAAGAAACTCTCTTATTGTTGTCTTAACTGCACCCCTTCTTCCAATTTTCTTCGTGTGGTAGTGGAGGGCTGCCTGGGGACCTAACGCACTCCGTATAAAAACAAACCTCATATTGAATAACAGCCTCGTACTCAATAGTTCTGTGCTGTTTTGTGTGGTATGGTTTCACTGTGTACTGTATTGTATGTCGTTTTGTTCTGTTTTGTTCGTATTGTTTGTTCTAGGTTATCGTTGTGCACTGCATTGCACTGTCTTGAATATCCTAAGTTGAAGAATGCTTAGTAGAACCATTTTGCTTATACCAAAGCAATGTAGATTTCCTTGCACAGTGTCTCATTAAGTCCTTTATATATAGACTGTTTATTTCGTGATAGCGACTCGTAGTACGGCGTATCCACATAACAGTACAAGAAACTCCACTGTCGTTTCCCCTTCAGCATTTTGTCTAAATGTGACGCCTAAGACAAGAAAGCCAAATTTTAAATTGGCGTTTGCTTCTTTGAGAATGTCTGTACACAGATACACACTTCCAATTACCCAGAAAAAAGTTATTTTTGTGATAGCTAGATCTTGCGGTCTGCTATTTTCCAGTAAGACAAGTGAATGTTGCTCCTGAACGTCAGGAAAACTCGCCCCTGTTCACGTGACACCTCCAGGATAGGATGCAGACTATGACGTAATGATGACAGGGAGTATAAACTTTGAAGCTTGCACCACAAGGGGCGATATGTAAGGCAGCAGTTCAGACACAGCCTGCAGTCGGCGTGGTTCAGGAAGTTCACTCTCAATTTTAAGTGTCTGTAGACAGTTTTGCTTAAAGGTACGTGATTTTGTGTGCTTTGTCTACGCCCAGGTCCTTATTTGTCTGCTACACGAACAAATTCATAGGATGAACAGGTCTTACGAATCCTCATGAAGCCCACCCCAGCTGATATACAATTTTTTTTAAAAATCACCTTATCTCTTTGTCATTTAGCGCTATTGTCAACGACTGTTGATTCAAATCTTGGCTGGAGGCGAGCTTTTCGCTACCCAGCCACAGCTCGGCTAAGTGGAATGAGAACAACGATAAAGGTCTAGTACACTTATTTGCTTGAAAAAAAAACTGCTTTAAGTTTAACTTTGTCGGGGCGAGATCAAAGCTTCCGACAGATACACGTTTTCGTTGCAGTCTCGTTTATGAAACGTTGTAAGAGAGTTTTCACTATTTAAATTTGAAGAAATCGTTGTTGCGTATAGGTTGGGTGTAGCTTCTTGAATTATAACGACAAAGAGAAAAGAAACAGGTAACTGCGGATTGGGGTTATATAGGTAATAGCAAAGAGACGTTCTCTTTGTTACAACGACCAGCAAATCTGACATTTTTTCTTTTAATTGGGGGGGGGTGGGGTCTTTTCGTTTCCTTTTCTTTTCTTCAAACACTGTTCAAAAGCAGGCCGTTCGAAAATTAATAAGCCCATGGTACTGTCGTCAGTGGCTGGCCTGGGTTGTTGTGGGTAATAGATGCCTGGGCCAGAAACAGTAACAATTCAGCAATCGTACTTCTTTAATCCTTTACGTTGTAGAACAAGAAAATTGAATTTTATCACTTGAATATCCTGATGTCTTCCACCTTTTCGTTGATCTTTATTTAGTGCGCAGGCATTGATACAGGAAGATGTGACTGCGTGCTCTCTCACACCCTCTGTCTGTCCTGTACGCATGTCTGCCTTTATCTAGACAATGCGTGTACACGGCGCGTGACTGCGTGTGCATGTGCATGCGTGTATGCGTGTATGTGTGTGCGTTCCGGATTTCCTACGTTCGTTCTTCCCATATGTTTTATTATACGTGTACCATAGATATATATGATTATACGCAGGCAAAGCACTATCCGTGCAGCCTCGTACATCACGTGACATCATGACGTCAGTCCTGCGTCTCACTGTCTTCGCCACCCTCGCCATGACCCAGGCGCAAGGTCACGGCCCCTACGGGCGTTACTACCAACCAATGATCTCTGCGAATATAGGTGAGTGCATAGGACACTTGAGCATAAGTCTTTATTCCAGAGCACAGGTGCGAAAGCGTTTATTTATATCCCCCTTTTTAATTATAAACGTTATGAAACCGTTTTGATTTAACGTAGGTATCAAACGTAGGTCATAATTAAGATGGAGCAGGTGGTAATGGTCACGATGGTGCTGCTGCTGATGATGATGATGACGACGACGTTTGTGAAGTACGTGATATTAGCTGGTATCAAGAACTCTGTTGGACCTTGTAATGTTTTGTTGCAGGCTGTGGAAAGTTTCCAGTCGGAGACCCTTACGGCGTGTGCTACCAGCTGTGGGGCTGGGGGAAGGGTGGTGTCCTGCAGTGTCCCTTGGGCTCGCGCTTCAACCCCAGGTCGTGCACGTGCGACATGTCTTTTCCTCTAGGTCAGTGGTCAGGGCAAGGCCAGAACTGTGAGGTTTACGAAAAAAGATTTCCGAAGCCATGTTTGCGATGTGTCTATGATAAGATCAATAAGATCATTATATTTTCCCACATTCAATTTCTGTGTCTTTTGACTAGAGGATTATCGTTTTAAAAAAGTTTTAACTGACACTTTAAGCGTGATTTTTTTTAAAGAGCAGTTGTAACAGAAGGTGATAACTTAGGTGTGGGATAGGGGGGACCCCCACATAACATACACCTCCCTAAACAAGGCAGGTTTTCTTTCCGTTAATGTCATCAAAATAACATACGTTTAGGCTGCATTGCTTTGTTGTCGACCAGCAGGTGTCTTTTGTATTTTCTGCAGATCCCCGGAGAGACGGGGGATATGTTTGTGCCAGAGCAAGAGGAATGGCTGTCGCCGGCGCTAGAGCTGCCTACCTGCAGCGAACGTTCGCGAACACTCCAACTGCCGGACTGGGAAGGCTTAGCGCCCTCTCATCGTCCGTGTCGCAGCTGAACGCACAAGCCGATGACGACATCGCAAGACCTGCCCAATCGTGGCTCCACGCTTTTTCCAGAGGTCCCGAAGGTGTCTTGCCAACGAAAATCTCCGACATTCTGATTAACTGGGCCAGAAATCCCGTCACGCAGGCCGTCAGGGGAGGGGACGGATCCTTTCTAAGCTCTGAGATTCGAGTGGATAATTTGTTTGACGACGTTCTTGAAGACTTTTCTGACGATCTGCTTAAAGAATTATTCAACGATGACAAAAAACTTGGAGACAGCGACGACTTTGATTTTCATCTTTCTGACGATCGCTTGGATTTTGACCTTGACGACGCTCTGCAAAGGGGAGATACTCGAAGTGACAGAGACGATGGCGCCATCTGGGACGATGATCTTTACGACGATCTGCTGGAGGATATTTTTGACGATGATGGCTATGAAGATGTCTTCGACAACGATAAGTACGCAAATATTTTCAATGATGGGGGTACGATTAACGAGAGAAACGACAGAAATGACGACATTTTCGACAACAAATCTGGGCTGTTAGAACAAGACAATAGCGATGGCTTTTTTCATCGTCTCTGAGCTTCGGGAAACTAAAATCACGGGAGACGACAATACTGAAAGGGTCAGTTAGATCGCTTTAACAGTCCAGTTGTTCAAGTTTGGTTCATTCTGAAAACCAAAACCAGACTATTTCCATCCTTCAAATGCAGCTGCTTAGTATCTGGGATCGAATGAGAAAAAGGATATGTCAGAATAAATTTTAACCAAAGTGAAACATGAATAAAACTGAACACAGATGCAGTTCGTCTGTTGTTTCAAATGATATGTGGGATGATAAATAGTTGCATAATTATGATCAGAAAAATAAAACTTTGCAATAGTCTTTCAATGAGTTGAAATAGAAAATAAAAATTATATTTAACGTTTGTTAAAACGCACAAAAGCTTTGTTTTAAACATTTTGTGAACCATTTAAAATACTCAGTTTCTTTCCTTCTTAAACTATATAGTCCAGATACCTGTAGAGTAATATGTGTTTGCTAGAAAGAACAGAGAAGAACATATCTGCTCACACATTTTTGACGAAAAATGTTAAATAGTGTCCCAGGGAAGACAATCGTAAACAAATTGAAAAAGTACATTTAAATTAAGACAGGCTCTGAAAATTAATGTTTGCATTTTTTCTCCTCCCCCGTCAGTGCTTCGATGGTTTGTATGTGTGCTGGGAGCGGTTGTGATAGTCGACATACTTGTTTCGTGTTGGGAGCGGTTGTGATAGTCGACATACTTGTTTCGT
>SMGT01002687.1:193546-206046 GCA_004794575.1 Lanistes nyassanus
GTTGTGATAGTCGACATACTTGTTTCGTGTTGGGAGCGGTTGTGATAGTCGACATACTTGTTTCGTGTTTGGAGCGGTTGTGATAGTCGACATACTTGTTTCGTTTTGGGAAGTGTTGTGATAGTCGACATACTTGTTTCGTGTTGGGAGCGGTTGTGATAGTCGACATACTTGTTTCGTCCAGAATCGTGTTTAATTTTTTAAAAAAAACCTTGATCTTTAACTTCAGAAACTATCTGAGTCTGAGCAGATTATCAGTTTTATCATTGTCAGATTTCTCTCTCACAAAAGCGAAACTAAAATACTGGGCCTGTCGCCATTCGGAAAGCAAGGAAAATGGCTTGAAAATGTTATGCTCAAAAGGTGTAACATGGATAGCCGCAAGAAAATATACCTCATGTATAAAGGATAGAAATAAGATGACAGGATCAGGAATAACAAACAAGGTAATAAAATAGCGCTTTATTCATACATACATTCACATAGTTTACACAGCTTGCGTATAGTTCAAAGAACATGGGACAAAGAATACTACACGCGTATCCATGAAGCTACTGTACTGAAGGGAGAGCACTCTGCTGTGATCTTCTATTGTGGTAATACTTAGAATCACGCCACGAGATGCAGAAGCTGCAAATCAAGAAATTTCCGCGCACTGCTGTTCACTAAAAGGCGTTTTAATTTTTGCAGCTAGTTTTTACACCAAGAAAAAACTGAATAAAGTTTCAGAATCAACCCACCAGAACAATTATGCAAAATCCGAACAACAAGTGTGAAGGGTGTGCTGGATGGTTCTGATGGCAGACCTGAAGACTAGCGTAGGAAATGTTCAAAACCAGGAAAGGATAAACATCCGGAAGAGGCTTAGGATGATTTTCTGGAGTTAACATTGTGCAGACCCTTTCGGCCATCTCCTTGCACATCAAACTGCCTGTCCGCACTGGCCATCTCACTGCAGCTATCAGTCTGGTGGTTCTTTCAGGGCGTAGTTTAGTAACAGGACACCCTGTCCCTCACGTAACGCGAAGTCGCCTCCTTCCAGTGAGATATGGCTTGTGCACCAAACACTAGAGGAAAGTTAAAACTCCCACTTACTCTGCTAGAGGCAAAACGATCCAGTAATTAATCTTCATGTGACATAAAACGACATAATTATATATTTTAAAAAAAGAAGCACAGAGGCTTTTCCAGTAACTGCAATGCCACTGTTTATTGTTTTAAATTGGAAAATGGGAAAAAGAAAAAAATCCTTAAATCCGACGTGCCTTCGAAAAATGGCTTTCAGTTTGAACAAAGCAGCAACAGGCTGCAGACAGCACACTTTTTTTTAAAGTTATGCAGCTGGAAGATGAATAACCCGTAGAGGCATATCTTTGAAACCTGACTTCCTGTGACTCAAAATGCACTTAACATTTCTGAAGGGACCTTCATTTGTTGTTCATTACAAATATAAATGAAAAGTTACTTTAATGTCAAAGCTGTTTATCTTAAAGCTTTTAACAATTAAAGATTTTCAAATGTATGCTGTACGCACAGCGTAATGTCTGTTTTAAAACATTGCATTTTCCTTAGGGCGAAGTTGGTAATACCCCAAACAATCAGGCGCAGAACTAAGAGAAAATAGAACATCTGCTTGTTTTCATTCTGGATTTTGCTCTGTTTACTAGCTGCACGAATTGGCGTTCACTCTTGTTGCACTGGGTTTTTTTCCTGTCTTAAGATTAAGTTTCATGATGTATTGACACAACAGCACATCAGCTTATAAAGACAACCGGTTTTTTAAACTGTTAAATATCTATTGATCTCGTGAAAACGCATCGCTAGAAGCAATGAGTTATACATTCATTATTTTTTCACTCTTCTGTTTTCAAGCAGAAATAATGACAGCTTCGTAACACATTCTTTGTTGATGTCGAATCATGATCCATGTAAATAATAACGTGTTGATTCGTTGTCTTGGAGACGATGTGTATGGTTTCAAAGTTTAAAAATAACCAAGTCATCTAGAGGGAGCCGTGTCATTGACACCGCACCCCGGCGGGCAGCCCGCTCTCTGGACAGAGCTCCGCTTGGAACGACTCCACGCGGCACGCGTCCAGCCGCAGCTCCGCCCCCGTGCAGCCGACACCCGTGACCCACGCGGTCCTGTTGGTGGCTCCCTCGTGCAGGTCCATGTCGGAGGAGTCGAACTCTCTGCCGTCCCCGTACCCCATCTGCTTGCACGCCACGCGCGCCTCGTACCCGCTCCAGCCTCGCGCGCAGATGGGCAGCCAGAAGCCCTGGTGGTGCCACTCCAGACGCCCCGTGTTGACGTCATTCACGCCAGGAATAGACACCATCCGCAGCATGTGATCTGAAGCAGATCAGAAACATTTTTTTCTGGGATGGGTTACATGGCCGTCCTGTCTCCTGTTCATACGTTAAGGTGCACCTAATGTACTATTCCAGTGGGTCCTAATTCTGGTCTTATGATCAGAAGATCGTATACCAAAGCCCATGCAGCCCATCCATGTACTGCAACTGTTCACAAAAATAGCAAGAACCAGGTGATTACTTTGAGTTAGAACGTCACGTGCTGCCATACCAGCTAATCGCAGTATGGAAGGGACTTCTCCACGTCACAATAAAGGGTTTCACTAAATTTTATGATGGTACCCCGCCCACCCCAACCCTTTTTCTAACACCCACCCTACCCCTTTACCAACCCCCCCCTACCCTAACCCGTGCTGTCGTCTCCCTGTTGTCAAGCGAGGCAAGAGAAAATACTCTTCGTACAAAAGGAAAAGACTGTGTGGTGATCTCCCTTGCACGGTGGTCGCTTTGTACATGACTTGTTAATGGCGTCGTCATATTTATTATTTCATTGTTGTTTAGGCCTAGGTACAGGGACAAAATATGGCCTATGACCATCTGCGGGTGAAAAGGAACCCGCGTTCCGAATTTGGTGTGCATTTTTGATATAATATAACAAACACACATTTGGCTATATATAATAAATAGGCATTCCTTCCTCGTTTCCTACCCACATCCGTGCTTCACCACACAGACACACACATGCACACACATGCGCGCGCACACACACACACGCATCCACGCACACGCTCTCTCTTAAACAGACACCCATGGAGACACACGCATACTGTTCTAGACACAAATTCAGCGCCCATTGCCGCACTGTGTCTGAGAAACTCGTCGTCTCCATGCTCACCACATATAACAGAGAAGTCGTTGTCGTGGTCACAGTCAGATGGTTTGTTCAGCCGTGTGACTACGGGGCAACGGAACGCTGTCAGACAAGTGACATTGAACCTCCACTGGGGTTCCCTGCTCTTTCCGAAGTGCGAACTTCCGGCGGATATGCCACCTGCGTAGCCAAGGTAACGGCAAACGGCCGAGGCTTCCTGGTGACCCATGTCCTCTTGACACACTGACCCCCACTGACCTCTGTAATACACCTCCACTCGTCCCTCGAGGTAAGTTTGGCCGTCGACTAGCGCGACCAGAGGTTCTGCACAGACGAACAACATCAACTTCAAAGAAAAGGCAGTGCTGTTCTGGATAGTAGTGTGCAATGAATGAATAAATAATCGACATTTTTAAGTAACCAGTCTACAATAAAACACTTCAGTTAAGGTCAAACTCAGGACACAAGTAGGCCGAAGCGAGTTTAAAATCAGTTTGCATGAGAAAGCCTCTACAAACGACGGGGAATTTACAAGAAGCAGAATTTCGAGGCCGTTCTTTCATTGCTGAAGATTGAAAATCTACGATTGCTCATCGCAGTCGTCTAAGAAATGTTGTTGAAATCCCCATGTACAGCAGCCCCGCACTAAGAAGAAACAACGCTTCCACAAAGAAGAGTCAAACGAAATATGCATCTTAAGCTCGCTAGTGGAAGCATAAGGATCACATATTTTATTTCAGAAGGCATCAACTTTGATAAGTGCCTTCCCGCAGAGTGAAAAAATAACGATTTAAATGATTTAGACGGCTCTCACTTTTGAAACTCGTAAAAGGGACAAAAGGTGGGTGGGTTTCTTTCTCTCTCTTTTTCTTCTTCTTTTTATGACGCATAGCAGCATGGAACCCTTCTGGATGAAAGCCATGCCCTGAGACAAACAAAGTCAGCGGATGTGAGATTATAATCGAGGAGAGACCCGAGGGCTCACACTGCTTTTATTTTGTGTGGGCGATGCTAAATCTGCTCTCCTGCAGCGACCTTGCAGCGTCAGCGTCGTGGTAGATACCAAAGCAGATATTTCAGGCAGCGCTCTGTGCTTCAAAAAGACAGGATTGCCAAGGTCGGAAAAGCTTGTGAAACACTCTGCTGGGATACGACAAACTGGCTGCACCTTTCTACATGACTCTTCTTTTCTGGGATGTGCCTCAATTTTGTTTACTAGACCCCGCAACACTCGGTGTAGGGTTCCGAGTCCTTCCCTAATTTTGCGTCTCGTGTCTTCTTCCTCCTCCTCCTCCTCATCATCATCTCCTCTTTCTTTTTCGTCGTCATTGTCGTTTCAATTGCAATCATGATGCGCCTGGTAATGGTGAGGATGCTGATAAGAGATGATTATCGCTACGGGCGCTAAACGTGGACTTTCCTTACTGTTGTGCTTAACTGGTTATGTTTCTCGTCAGATGAAAGACTAAAGCAAATCTGCTCTCTACCTCTCCAAATTCAGTCTAGTACGCCTCGTCTGCGTTGGTTGGTTGGTGGGTGGGTGGATATCGTTCGTTCGCCTTCTCACTTTCTTCTCCGTGACTCAGTTCTCCTCGTGCTGTGTAAGGCCCAATATTTTCCCCACATTCCCTAACATCGGAATTTGCTTTTACGTGGAGTCACAACCCCTGTACTAAAGGCTATGTAGCGTACATCCAGTTGAGGTGTAACAAGGTTATCAAGGAGAAGAAAGAAATTTTATGATCGTGAACGTTTGCGTAGCGCCTTACCTCCGTGACCCCGGACGCGTCGTGTCGAGATGCTGAGCGCAACAGAATGAAGGAATATTAGAGGAAAGATAACCCTGAAAGACGCCTTGTAAACCCAGTGGCGGCGTAGTCAGAACTTGGTTTTTTATTTGTTTGTAATTGGCGAGAACTTGGAAGGAGAAGATTCTGACTTGACACGAGTCATTAAGTACGTGCAGCATGAGTCCCTATATCACGGCTGCGCCTTCCGTCCTCGCTATCTCGAAACCGAGCGTTCTCTACCAGACAATGGCATAATTGACCTAAAACGCCACCTGCTGGTGAAACAGCAAACTAGTCTGCGCATTCTTCATTCTTTTATATCTTTTTTCCCTACAACGAGCTTATTTCTTTTCATGGGTTTCGCCTCCCTTCTTAAAATGTCTTACGAGCATATTTTCAGCTTTCAGTCTTTCCTTATGTGTACTTGGAAGGACTATCTGCAAAAGTCTCTCATGACGTCAGTTCACACATCCCTGTACGGGGTTACACATAACACTGCACATACGACCGAACGCCCGGATTTGCGTGTCAGGGACACCTTGAACTTACTATGCCCTCAGGGCATGATGCTCCACAGAGGAGGTAGGGGACGGGGGAAGCGTGCCAGTGCCACTCAAATTTCCATAGTGTCTGCGATACATGGGACTCAGGAACTTGCCAGATGAAAGTTGAGAGGCAACGATGACTGTTACTGGGATGGCCTTCAGCGAAAGTGCTGAGAAAAACTACAACAACGACAGAGGAAAGAGACAGAGAAAGAGAATGGGGACAAAGGAGAGAATTAATATAAAAGAATTAAATAGCAAGGTTTGGGTTTATCATCTTTCGTCAATCTAAGTTTCTGGTTCGCGTCAGAGATGCCATTTCGCTGTTCCTTCTCTGAGATCAGATCTCACGGGATGTCTGTTTTGAAGCAGTTGCGCTGATAAACACACATTTTAGCTGGGTCTGTTACCCATTGCACGACTGGGAGAACCCGCTTACAGCCTATATCCTCAGACAGTTGTTTGTTTTTGCAGAATGCGAGACATTTTTATTTCATGACTGACAACCATGCCCTACTATGGTAAACCTTTTTTTTTTAAGGATCGATTTGTTCTCCGAAAACACACACGTACGCTCCCCCCCCCAAAAAAATGTAACCTTCCTTTTGATTTCTATCTTTGCTTTACCCCCAAATAAAGTCAGAAGGAAGGCTGCCCTCACGAGACTTGTTTTTTCGGCCACCAAGTGAGGCAGATACAACCAGGTTGTGTGAGAATGACGTCACGATTTGCATGCTGCTGATGACGAGGAAGATTATAACGACGATGACGACGATGAAAAAGAAGACACTATGATGAGAGCTAAGTGCACGCACGTGCGGACGCAATTTTTTGTGTGCGTGGGAACGTTCTAAATCAACGGCATGAATCACGAGGTGCAAAGAGGAAGAGGAGTGGTCGGAAGGGAGGGGGAAGAGAGTGTGGTGGGTGGGGGGGAACACGAAAGGTCAAGAACGCGGATCCATACAAGTCACGATGGAAACGAAAGAGAAGTGAAAAAAGGATAGGAAGAAAGTAGCCAGACACACAAAGGGCTCGACAAAGCTGTTGTTCTGACGGCACAGGTTCGTATCTTCTTATAGGAAAGGATAGACGCATTTCGGATATTCCGATTCAAACTTTGTTTGTAGTCACTGATAAATGCAGAACAATAGGTGAGCAATTTTACAAGCGCAGTGCTTGCACCTGACGGTGATTTAGCGGTAATAGGGGGACGGGGGGTGCTACTTAGCTCCGGCGGAAACACGGACAGCCGCCCCACTGATAGCTACGAAGGCCATGTGAAAGAATCTGCAGAATATTTGACCCCAGTACATAATCATGGGCCACAGTACGTAGTCATGGACCACAGTACGTAACCATGGGCCACAGTACGTAACCATGGACTACAGTACGTAATCATGACCCACAGTACGAAATCATGGGCCACAGTACGTAGTCATGGACCACAGTACGTAATCATGAGCTGCAGTACGTAATCATGGCCCACAGTACGAAATCATGGGCCACAGTACGAAATCATGGGCCACTCCTGGACACAACCCGCAACTTTGGACATACAAGTCCGATGTCTGACCAACGAGCTATACTGCCCACCCAGCATCCCCCACCCCCCCACGTGCAGAGCGTTACCCGCTAAGCTATAATGGAACCGAAGCAAAACTGCTATATGCGAGCATGCAGAAAGGGGCAGACTTTAATTCGAAGAAAATTCTGTCGTCTGAAAGGAGTACAGAATCTGGAAACGTAAGAGGAGTTGTTCGTCCACGGAGCAAAGCCAGGAATAAAAGAAAAGGAAGGGAAACTGGGTGGCGGGAGAAAATAGACTGACATCGAAATTGTAAACATGCATTTCCTTGAAATCTGTTAAACAAGGTGCTTTAGCAAAAATCTTTATTGATAGAGAAGGGTGTTATTCATATCGATCTGTTAACCCCTTTATGGGTCAAGCCATTAAGAAGACTTCGGCATTTTATGGTAATCTTGTCCTCCCGTCTGCTAGCAACCACGATTATTCGAGACCCCTACTCTTACATATTAAATCCCACTAGACTTGAAAAATATGACGACTTTCAACTATTTCGATCCAAACGTGAATGGCGCCTACTCACGACCTAACTAACGGGGTCGATGTGAATGCACTGTTTACAGCGTTTGTCGAAAACTGGAAAGTCTAAAAAACAAACTGGGAAGGCACGAAACACAGCAAAAAGAACACTCGAGTCTAAAGACAAAAAGATGGAAGAGGGATTTGCCCAAGGTCATTGGAATACGCACGAGGAAGCCATCCCATCTGGAAACTTCTGCAGGTTTTGTAACTATGACAACCTGGCGTCATACAATATGGGGCGAAAATAAAGCAAACAGCTGTCATGACAGTCACTCGACGCCTGGGAAGAATTTAAAGAATTTCTTATCATGTCGCTCGTCTCTTTCAAAACAAATTTCCTGTCTGCGTCAATGGTCCTGTCTGCGATCGACCATTTGCAAGTTAAACGAGAAAAGAGGAGAGAGAAAAGGGAATTGGGTTGGGAGTGTTGAATCGTCTCCAATGACGTAATTTTTGATAACAGCTCCGTCTACCGCTGCTCTATGGCACTTAACGTCCTTTCTTTGAGCCTTGGCTCGCCTGTGCGGCTCCGCCCACCTAGCAAAACACAAAACACACAGGAACGCTAGCACTTACGTATTGCCTGACTGTTTTTCTTCTTCTTTTTTTTCTTAAAGACAGGAGATTGTTTTGGCATGTGGTTCCTTCCGTCTGTAAATTGCACAAGAGTCAAGTTCATGCTATTTAATGTTTGGCGAGCAGTGCTTCAACCTTTTTTAGCCGTTCGCTGTAAGTTTTTCTCTTCTCCTCCAGGTGGCACAGCTAGGAATTTCCATAGCTTCTATTAATAGATGTGCTGCAAGAGTCTTTGACCGCTATAATGAGTGTTGAAGGTGCGCACACGTTTGATGACTGTTTTTTTTTGTTTTTTTTTTACTGTTTCTCATTAGGCTGATGTCATCTAGTTTTGAACTTGTTTCTGTTAAGCGAGGAACTGCTCTGGTTCATCTTCGTCCTCTTTCTCATAATCATTATCATCACTATTAATTAATTTATGAATGATTGATTAATTATATTATATAAATAATTAATTATAGTTGTCATCCCTGAGAGAATAACCCCTTTTCATTGGCAAGATACAGGGTAATATGAAAATAGCCACCTGCGGAATAAAAGAGGTAAGGGGACCGTGACGTCACAAGTTCCAGGATAGATCTCTTTAGCATATACCTCCAGCTGTCCCTAGTGCTGGTAATATAAGATTGTGGCCATGTGCTTAAGCCTAACAGATGCATATTTAATATGCCCACACTATCACCTTAGTGAAGATCATTAAACTAATGGAACTCACCAGTTCTGAAACGGTCCTAGAACTACCTACGATTCATCTTCTGGTTGCAAAGTACTACTTGGTATAATTGACGTACGTTTCGAAACTGCATGGAGATGTCGAAATTAGTAAAACCTGTACACACAGAACACAGATATGTATAGCATAATAACGGTAAGCACAAACATCGAGAAAACGAAGCTGGCATAGTTTGGCCACAAAACATGTCATAATGTATTCGCTAAGACCCTCTTCCAAGGCCCACTGGGAGGCGGAATTAGGAGAGGAAGCGAAAGGAAAATCTGCCATGACAGCATCAAGGAGTGGACAGCACTTGGCATCCCAGCTCTGCCACGGACAGCATAAGACAGAGCAGGATGGCAGAAACTGTCAAAAGCCCCACACCCCCGCTTTCGACCTTCAAGGTCACGGGACTGAGATAAGGTTTGTGGATGGAAGCGGAACTCTTACGCAATGGAACCTGGCCTCCGTCCAGCGACGTCACTCCTAGAATAAACATGATCGGGAGGGACCCGACGATCCTAACTGTTCAATACGCTTCAAACACCAAATATTGATCTGGATCAACACTAATCACAACTGCCTCCCTGGTCAAGCGGTGAAAGATCCGCTTTCAAGGAGGGACGTCATTGGTTTGTACCCCGACCGACTCATACCTCAGACTTAACAATTGGCAGTCTAGTAGCTGCCCTGCCAGACGCCTGACACTGTAGGGAACAGTACTAGGACTGGTTGGCCCGGTGTCAATATAATGTGACTGGGTGGGACTGAGGCCTGTGTTGCGACAGCAGTGTTACGTGTGACAGCAGGTTACTTTTGTCTGAGTAACACCGTCCTGATATGCACATACTTTGCGACGAGACGTTAACCAATAAACCAATCAATCAGTAAAGATGACTACAAAAATAGCGGTGAAAAATAGACGCGATCTCTTGCAACACAAATTTCGTTCGTTTTTTTAATAGAGAAATCGCAATTGGAACGTCTGCGTAAACAGACTGTTTCGAAACTTAATGTCTGTTAGAAAGATTTGTTCCAGTTTTGACGAAACGTCATTAGCTTCTCATTTCAAATGGTTAGTTAAGTTCAGTGTTCTCGATTGATTTTGTCGAAGAATTTATCTTACGTGAGCCCATATTTTCCTTGAGATTTGTAGCAACTTACCGCAGTGAAAATCTCTAGTACTATTTTGCATGATATCCCCGTCTTCACTCTTGTCTCCAGCACTACCGTCCTGATATGGACCTAGTTTGCGACGGGACGTAAAGCAAATTATATTTTTAAAAAAGCACTAGTCACGCGTCTCACGATCAAATTAACCTGTCCTAGAATTTTTTTTTGGGGATAGTGGTGGGAGGATGGGTAGGTAAAACCTCAGAAACCCGTGTGCATGTCGAGGCGCGTGAATGAACTAAGCGGGCTGCAGAGCTGGCAGGGAAGACGCCAGAAAACATCTGCTGCATCTGCTGAAGCTATTAGTGCGTACTTTAACAGCCACGTGGGAATGCGCATGCTTTTCTGGACGAGTTTTAGAGGAAAAAAAGGCGGCGGCAAAAAGATGGGAGAAGTGGTCAGTAGGGAGACTGGAAAAGCGGTCTGAGACAAAATTACAAGGTAGGATTATTGCAACTGTTGGTGGCACTCGCAAAGAAAATTCTCATATTCTCACCCCCCCACCCCCACCTCCCCCCCCCAAAGTTTTTCCTAGGCACATGCTTCTCTTGAATAACCTCCTGGGACTGCAACAAACTCGTAGGACAACAAAACAGCGACGTTCCAAAAAAAAAAAAAAAACGTTTGACTCTTCGCAGTAGACAAAGAGCGAGAGCGACAGAGTTTGTGAGAGCTGTCGTGGAGCCGGGTGTTTTCTGTGCGCAATATACAGTTTGCGCACGGAACGCTAACAACCGGATACTGGTAAGGCTGACGTATGGATATAACCTACTGAAATTATGGCGGGACTTCAGCGGACTTCAAACCAGGACAAGTCGCTAGACTGGAACCCGCAAGGCAAGCGAAGACAAGGACGCCGAAAGCAGACCTGAAGACGGAACTGGAATGAAGAACTGAAAGCCGTCAAACTGTCTTGGGAAGGAGCAAAAAAGATCGCCGGAGACCGCAGATAGTGGAGGACCACTGTTGAGGGCACATGCTCCACGAGGAGGAAAGAGGGTAAAACTAAAACTCGACAGACTTCGACTGGCAACCTTATAGTTCTAAGTTTTGAAGGAGTTGAAACCAGCCTCTGACTTCTGCTTCTCGCGAACATTTTGATTTTCCTTCTCTCATTTTTCGTGATCATGGTGTGCACTGTGCTTGAAATCCTCTCAAGGGATTCTCAGCTAGAATGGGTGGAAAGAAACCTCGTATTACACCTTTCCATTATGAGGTAGATATCCCGTAAATTGTCCAGAAAGGACTACCCCTATGCCTCATGCACGCACGTACGCATACCCGCCCGTTGTGCACACACGAAGCTAACCTGCCGACAAAGATGAAATGACCGTCTCACCTGGTTCCGCTAACAGCCGTGTCAGAGCAGGGATGAGGCGTCGTAACTGGACGTTCGTATCAAAGATGCCTTCCAGCGCCTCACCGGGCGTGGTGCCAGACCCGCCAGAGCCGCTCCGCGTTTCAGTCGAAGCTGGTATCTCGTTCTCCAGCGCGCGGGACCACTTCTGCTCCTGCAGCACGTGCGTGGACAGCTCAACGGAGCGGTTCGTCAGACGTTCCAAGTGGTGCATGTTGCGGAAGATGTGCGGGATCCAGCCCGTGTTGGACGCGATGGCTTCCACGATGTTGAAGATGGTTTTGGTGGTGTTGTGCAGGTGCCGCATGTCTTGCAGGTTCCATCCCAGCCCGCCCAACCCCGCGGGCCCCTTGCTCAACCCTAGGTCCTTGGCCAGTCTTGCCCTCAACTCCTCCAGCCGCACGACCTCGTCGCGCAGGGAGGTGAGCGCCCCGGTCAAGGAGCCAGAGCTGAGCTGTGCTAGATTTGACAAGACCTCTATTACGTGGCTTCCATTTTTGGTCAGGTCTTCCAGCATCTTGAAGGAATCTGGCGACAAAGGACATACACTCTTCAGCCACCACGCCAACCGTGCTGGGCTCTGCCTTTCCTTGCCAGCCAACAGGGTGGATCCACGCGGATGGCGCCCGTCACTCGTTGTTGCAGTGCTGCTGCCATCGCCGTTACTGGTTTCCAAGGACTTAACCTCCGGGTCGAGGTCGTTTGTGTATTCCTGCGCGAGGTCGAGGCCTTTAGTGTCTTCCTGTCCTCCTTCCTGTTCACTGCTGACGCCGCCTTCCACAAATTCCTCACTGAGGGCCTCTGACGTTAGCAGACCTCTAGCCATGAGAACGTCATGACGAAGTCTTGTCTGTAGAAAAAAAACCACAGTAATACTTGTACATTGTTTGTGAATTTACATCCCAAAATGTCTGAAATAAGGGACATTTTATGATCAAAAAATGAATCAGTACAAAATAAAGGCGAAAGAATAAAATGAACGAATTCCGCCCTCAGCCCACAAAATCACCCACGCAAGCAGGCCCCTCCCCTCCCGAGAGAGACAGATTT
>SMGT01002687.1:208546-216157 GCA_004794575.1 Lanistes nyassanus
GAAACAACGATTCCAGACAAGTGATATCATGGTGGACGATTGGGTTACGCTTTGGCACTGTGTAAAACCTATTTCCGACGAAAAACAGTGACAAGTCGTTGTTTATGGACAAAGAATATGTGTGTAATCTTAATTTGTATACAGTCTTAAATGGTCGCGCATTTTATGCAAATTCATGTTTCGCCAGTAGCAACCATTTCTTCAACATTGCGAGAAGCTCAGTCAAAACTGGTGTCTAAACCTTCTGCCTTACCTGGGTCAAGCAGTTATGAGTGCAAAGCACTGTTGAGATCCCTTGGTACAGGTCGTGAGCTGTAACAACCAAGCCTGGTTACAGCAACCTTGGGACTTCGGACACAGTTTCCACAGAAACACAGACAAGCCAGCCTCTTTCTCGTCAGCTAGGCTGCATACCGCGTATAAAAGTTTGCATCATGGTCTATTTTCAAATGCAGTGTCCCTACACAGTCGACGCCCACTGGTTTCAATGTTTTCTTTTTCAGGCTACCTTTAGTCAAACACGAATACGAATATCTTGGATTCAGTCATTCTCTAGTCATGCTTTCCGCCAGTGCCGAATGCGTGAAAAGATTCAAAACAAGTCTCAGAGGCGAAATGAAAAAGCTGAATACCCCCAGCGCCACACTTCTGCTCTGTCCGCAATCTGTGTACTTCCACTTCCTCTTGATGTCAGACTGTAGGAGTCCTCTAGTGGTCTATCCTGCGTTATCTGTTACATCGCCGTTTTACTCTGAAGGGAAATGGAATGGTGGGAATTGAGAAACTAGAAGACACACAACAAAGCTTTATATTGTCCTTCTAGACTCGCGCTTGCTTGTAGTTCTGTGTTGACAGAAACCCCCCTTCGCATCAGCTGTTCAGGCCGTGTGCAGATTCACTGGATGTTGCTCTGCGGGCATGTTATACCGCGCGCGTCATTCCGACACTCTCACTGGTACAATCTACCCCCCCCCCTCCAGCCACCTTGGCTTGCGTGTCAGCTGAAAAATGTCTCGCCTGCTAGGCGAGAAAGGCGCTTTTTAAAAAAAAAACCTCCTTCCCTCGTGGCTTTCTCGGCCGACCAGCTGTAAGACAACGCGAATACAGCCAATCAGAGCTGAAAGCAGACGAATACGTACTGTCTTTTGGTTTTCGACCTTATGTGCTGAC
The DNA here is from genome assembly GCA_004794575.1 of Lanistes nyassanus. Classification (NCBI taxonomy): domain Eukaryota; kingdom Metazoa; phylum Mollusca; class Gastropoda; order Architaenioglossa; family Ampullariidae; genus Lanistes; species Lanistes nyassanus. Next base: position 209,717 of record SMGT01002687.1, read on the forward strand.
GTCAGTCCGTCTGCTACAGTGCTACGTTGTGCACGATGACACGCCTGTTCGTGAAATATTACAAGCAAGCGCATGCGAGGGTGCAAGATGCATGTTTCAACATCAAAGAGACTGGAGGACTTTTTTTTAAAAGTCTGCGGGCTTTTGGTTTTTCGTGTCTCTTGTTCGTTCGGCCCGATGGTCACCGCGCGCCTACCCAGGGGAAATAACTCTGCGTGCATTATGGGAAGTTACATTCTTTTTGCCCCCGCCCCTCGTCTGTCTCTTCTCGCACAATACAGTCAGTTACTTACCCTTATCGATAGAAGAAGCGGAGAAAAATTAGTAAAGAGATCTAGAAATTGCGGCCAAGCTGCAGAAATCTGGTTGAGGTATTTTCAACAATGTGGAGCCTGGGCTACACAACGAATCAGAAACGTCACCTTCACCTTGTTCTCATCGCACGTATGCATGTCAGCCCATTTCGTTCAGTTTGGATCTAAACACAGTGCTTTTGCTACACATGATGGCTTCACCGCCAAAAAGTTCTTTCTTTTTAAAAATTTCTTCTGCAACATTTTTTTGCAAACTTTCCTAGAGCTTTTGAAGCTGGCGATGTTTATCTCAGTAATGGTGCTACAGCTGCTGGCTGCTAGAGATTTTTTTATCTGCCCCTTTCTATCCCTGATGCTGCAGATGCTTTATAAATTGTCATGTACTAGGCCGATAAATAAGCATACCGGAGATCTGTGGTGCCGCACGTTTACCTCGCGAAAATGAATTCGGCGACCTGTGTTTCTTCTCACCCACACAGATCGAGACAAGTGTCAGTAAGGTGGACTGGACGCTAGTTTTCCCCGAAGAAAGATTCGTGAGTGAAGCTAGGTAATGACAGCAGCGGCCCCTAAAGTTAAGACCTGAGTTTCACCGAGGCAAAATTGGCGTCTCTTGATCTGTTACAATCCAGTGTCGGATCGTTGATGTCATAACCTAGCTTTCCGCGCAATGCACGCAGCTGTAGCACGTGCACCTCTCAATGCTCTGTCCAACTGGACCAGATTCCTCCGCGGGACCACAGAAATCCTATGGGCTGGTAGAATTTAAACTAGAAAGACATGTACACATTCAGCACATGTCAAATCAGCCCCTTTGTATGTGTGTGAATCGGACGACTGTGTAGCCTGTACTTTTGTCGTGACCCGTCGCCTACCGAGAAATTACGGTTCGTGACAGCTCCGGTTTGAGTCGTCTCCCCCTTTTCGATACACGACTGCTGCTCCAGCATTTCGCGCCGCGAGGGTCGGCTGCAAAGTGCGCGCACGCCCTGCGGGCAGACGACCAAAAGGGAAGCAAGAGACATTCTCCAGGCACAGACGGTGGCTGGATGCCTGGCCGCTCTTCACAAACCGGAAACAGACCATCAGCCTGGTGCAGGTGTGTAGCTGCCGGTGTTGCGTTGCGAGCAGCAGGCCTGTGAAGTCCGGGCTGCTGGTGCCAGCCGGTACAGTTTCTGCTAGGCTCTAGCAGCGTGTTCGGCTCCGGGAGAAAACGTGAAGGAATCTTCACACGCCGCAATTTTGACGCCAAGTGAACGAGCCCCTCTTTTGTACGCCTGTCCGCCCTCCAGCCCCATATATGCGTACATATGTCGTTGGTCTGTGTGTGCGCGCGCGCCTGCATAGGCACTAACGTGTTTTCCTGTATGTTTGAACAACCACAGGACTGAATTGAAGTTGATGCACATTAATTCACTGAGATTATTTGCCGTTTAGTTTCAAATTTGGCAATGTTTACGACAGTTAGAGGGAGTTTCCTATGGCTAGAATTAAACAGATGTTGCCAAGGTAGTGGTTAAAATTCTGGATTCGGACATGTAAAGATGGGTGGTTTTTCGTCACTACATTTAAGAAATATTTTAAGGGTGGGGTTAGGCAAGGCGGGGGTGGGATTACATAGGGTTAGGGAAGATGGTAAGGGGTGTGGTCAGGATTTAGGAAGTGTCTACCTGCGCGACTTGAAAAAAATCAAAACCACAAAAACACATATGATGACAGTACAACATGCACCATTACATGAAATATGCCACGGACTCTTGTTGATAATTTGTTATAGCATCCAATAGATAGATCATAAGGAGTAAGAACAATACTGACAATTACTAGTAATAACAACAGAACATTTAAACAACGAAAACGAAAAATGTGAGCAAATCAGTGCGTCGTGGTTTCATTGCGTTCTTTATCGCGATCGGTGTCTTTGAGGTTCACAGTTTCTTCTCAAATTTCCGCAAAGCTAATGTCTCAAACATATGATAATGATAAATCTTTTTGTCCGTCTTCTATTTCCTCATGAACAATCTGAGAATGAGTAGCGCGATGACGTTTTTACACCTTTTGAAAAACCTACACTCTGGTCTAAACTACAGTGTGCTTATCCCATTGTTAAAATCCGCTTCCAGTCTTTTCATTTGACAACAATCTGTATCAACCCAGACACGCATGCTGCCGTTTGATGATAGCAAGGGAGGTAAATTTAAAACGTTAGGCAACTGCAGTGTCATGAGTTACCTGCACAAAAGAAGAAAGCCCACTTTTCAACGTGGGTGTATGGAGGGCCAAGAGGGGAATGGGTATAATGCTCATGGTATAACTATGACTAAAGAATTCTATTCTATAGTTACAGAATTAATTCCTTAACTACAGAATTAATTCTTTAACTATACCATTGTAATTTTTATAAAGAGTTAAAATTCTGTCTAAACTATGAGCAGAAAATGCTCCATACATACTATTAAAGGCTGCAGCTATAGAATGAATTCTATGTATACCATGCCAATTCTTAAAATAAAAACGAGGCCAGTGATTTATTTCGGGGCCAAGCGACCCTCACAGTGTTTTCAATTACGACGTTACTGCCCATCAGAGTTCACTTAAAGAATATGTTTAGAATATAAGCTGTGCTTTTGTAAATATCTAGTCATTGTTTTTTTTTTAAATTGTGGTTAGGATGTGTTAGGTAGTCCCAATCGCACTTCGTGCTGCATAGGGTGAAGGATACAATTCTTTATATACCATGAGCATTATATCCATTCCCTTCTAGGCGCGCACATAATGCTTGAGACACTGCAAATATGCGCTTGTGTAAAGGAGAAAAAAGACCTCATGGTTACTGAGCACGCTTTCGGACAGTGAAAGGCTACACTCACACGGGCTCACGTGATAACCTAATATCGACGTTATTGTTAACGTTATCGAGATCACGCCTTTTCTCTCACATCGCCAACACTTTTCTCCTTTTCGCTGTTTTCTAGTCTCTGCCTCACTTTTTTCTTAACTTCCATATGTACAGCTTTTAAATGACTGGACAGCGCATCGTTTTTCACAAGAAATTTGGAATTTGTTTTCGGTATGCAATATTGCGTTTGTTGACGGAATTACATTTACGGGCAACAGGAGATTTGTAACAATATGCGTGCCAGGCAGTAGGTAGCAGGTAGGTTAGTGAGGGGCGTAGAGTACAGTTTATAAGAGGACATTGCACATGTGACAGGTCTGGGAACTAAAGCAAGACAGACACTAGGGAGGCCAGGCACATCATTTTTAGCCGCCCAGCACTCAGTTAACCATACACACAGAAGCCATAGTTCCAAACATACACTGTCCACGAGAGCCACAGAGTGCGCATATGCCAATCATAATCACACGTGCGGCTCGTGGGAATCCGACACTCGACACTTAGGTTAGGTATATAAACCCTGGTGGGGGTAGACACGAGATAGAGGTTCCGACTGATGAAGGTAGCTAGGTCGACGAATGGCGAGATAGAAAGAAGGGAAGCTGAACTTTATTCGAAGTGTTCTTGGTATTTCGTGACTTGTTGAAGGTGACGTCTTTTGAATTGCAGAGCGCAGATGTTGTTTGGTGTATAATGAAAAGGGAGGCCTAATGGCCGGTTGCACAGAGTATGCCCAATAAAAGAACTGAACTGCAAAGTACTTTTAACAGGAAGCACGAAAGGAAGTAACAACAAAAACTTAGGGCACTATACTCATTAAAACATAGAAAAAAAGAAAGAAAACCCTGCCATATGTAAATGAGAATGATAAGATAGAAGGATGAACCATGAGAAGAAAGGACAGAAAGAAAGGCAGTCAGGCTCACAAAAGGAACTCTTCAAATTGAAAAAAGCTTTATTCAAATCTCACAGCTTTAAGACTTTCACGCAAGTGTACGCTTTCCAAGAAAAATAATAACCTCATACCACAGTTCTGCACAGGGCCAAAAAATGCTGAGAGTTCAACTTCCAATACCGTGTTATAAAAAAATATCACATTCGTGTGCACCGTACATTGCAGTAAGACAAAACAGCATTGCACACAGTCCAAAGAACATCTGTAGTTTATGGAATTCTGTTCTCTAAGGACTTGTCAGCCAGCGTTCGATAGGATGAAAACAGAATTAACGGAAGAAATCATTTTCTCTCCTTTTCAGGGTACTGTACTGTAGCAGTTAGTATTTTTAACGGGAAAGAAAAAAAGGAAAGAATAAAAAGTAGTGTTTCAAGAATCTACTCTTTTCCCAAGATGGTCATGTGGAAATCTCTGACAGAACCTGTTGCAATGAGCTGGCAAGAGAGGCAATGTGTTCTTGTAATGTACGTGCATTAGTGTGAGGAAAGGCATGTTCACAAATGTACGTATTTATATGCCTGTGCGTCGGTTCTCGGATTTGGTAGAAAAGAGACAAAAATTGATGCTGGTCATATTGAAAAGGACAAATGCACTTGAGGAAGATCTGACTTATTCTGCACATGGCGCTGCTGCTAGTGCAGTTTCCAAAACGAGCTGGTTGCCAGTCGGGACGGGTTCAGAAGCATCACACCCTTCCGCAAAGATCTCTTACTCCGTTCGTTCGACTGACCTTTGGACTCTGCCTCTGGGGTCACGCAAGTTAATCCAGCAGCGGCAGTGGGTGTACTGTTATTGCACGTAAGGTCACAATGACCCAAGGGTACTGTGGATTTACAGTCTGAACCTGAAGATAGCGTCTGTTCTCCCGCCGGGGTCAGAGGGTCTGACTTTTGCTGGCCGGACCCTGTCGACACACAGACAGATGCCTCAGGGGACACCTGCGCGTCTGAGGTGCGGCAGTGGCTGCTGACTGCACTGACCAGCGTGCTCGTGGACACTGCGTCCACCACTGTGTGTGCCGAGCCTCCGCCCTCTGCACACAGCTCGCTGGAAGAGGAACCATCCCCAGCTAAACGCAAATTCGAGTTCTTGCACAATCCGGAGTCACTCAACGAGCAGGTCTTCAAACATAGTTCCAGCGAGTTCTCCTTCTCTATTCCCTGTTCTCCGCAGAATTGTTCTCCCTTCCTGCCTGTCGCGGCACAGTTGTCTCCCTTCGTGTCCTTGGCGGGCTCCGCTGTGCTGTGGGGAGCGCTCTCTCCGCGAGAGTTCGGGGCCAGGAAGCAGATGCCGCTGTCGGTCTGGCCGCTAGAAGAAGAGGAGGCGCCCTCCGATGTGCTGCTGTCACTGCTGTCGTACGACGCCTGACGTCGGTGGCTCCCTGCGTGGTCCGTGCTGGCTGTTTCGTCCACGCTGGACAGTCTCCTAACGTCATCGCCTTCCGTGACGTCACTTTTCTCATCCTCCTCGTCGTTGAAACAGCTGTCTGAGATGGGGGAGCAGGGAGGAAAGAGTCCCTTTTCTGGGAGGAAAGACACAAGTACAGCCTTTAAGTTAGAACAAGCAATCACTACACAAACGGAAATCATTGCAACCGCCTAATTAGCTTGGCTAGATGCCTTTCATAAAGGGACACGTGTACGATCTAGTGTTTACAAACGTCCACGCCTTAAAATGTGCCTGTCGGACACGCCAGGAGGCATGCTCGTACACATGACGGATCCGGCACAAAACCCGGGTCTGACACGTGAAGGACATACCTATGTTGATGTCAGACACGCTCGTGCCCACACTGTCGCTCTCTGCGCCCACACCGGGCTCGCGAGGGAACCGCAGCAGCAGCTTGTTGCGCCGACACTCGTGGATCTCCTCCGAGATGGTCTCAAGCCGCCGAAGCGCCTCGCCGTAACGGCTCTTGCGGGTGGCGATGGCCTGCTGCAGGTCCGACACGTTCTGCTTCAGTTGCTGTGCAACAGGTATCCACATGCCAACAGGTAAGACATGCCGACAGGTATCCACATGCCAACAGGTAAGACATGCCGACTCATGTCCTAACCTACCAAGTTAACCGAAGCGTTCTTTCCACAGTTGACGTCTGTTGCCCCCAGGGTAGAAATGCTAATACCTCGCGGGAAACTAGGCCAGTGGTTTTGTTCTGCGTCAGCAGACACCATATTCTTTACACTTAGTCTTACATGCAATAAATTCCTATAACGTTTTTGTCAACTCATGTTTATGGTGTTTACATCTGTGAGTTAACAGTATTTTGCCTA
>SMGT01002687.1:216779-257079 GCA_004794575.1 Lanistes nyassanus
CTGAAATGAAAGAAAGGAAACCATGTAAACGAGGTTCTGCCACAACAGCGCCTCTAAAAGATAAAAATAAAAACATGAGTTGTCAGCTTGTTTGTACTTCTGCTACTAACTCTCGCGCGACCTTTAACCATCAGATTGGTACTAACATTTTCGCGATCCTTCAGAACCACTATGCTACTAACAATCTCGCGACATTTTAGCACCACTTCGCTAACATTCTCGCGACCTTTCAGCACCACTCTGGTACTAACATTCTCGCTACCTTTTAGCACCACTCTGCTTCTAACAATCTCGCAACCTTTTAGCATCACTCTGCATCTAACACTCTCGCGACCTTTTAGCACCCCTCTGCTAACATTCTCGCGACCTTCCAGCACCACTCTGCTTCTAACAATCTCGCAACCTTTTAGCATCACTCTGCATCTAACACTCTCGCGACCTTTTAGCACCCCTCTGCTAACATTCTCGCGACCTTCCAGCACCACTCTGCTACTAACAATCTCGCGACCTTTTAGCACCCCTCTGCTAACACTCTCTCGACCTTTTAGCACCCCTCTGCTACTAACATTCCCGCAACCTTTTAGCGCCACTCTCCTACTAATATTCTCGCGACCTTTTACGGTGCCACTGCTGCCAACACTCTCGTGACTTTAAACCTCACACTTCTTCTAATTTCGACTCATTTGTAACTTTACAGAGCTACCTGGCACTACTGCCCCATGCTTGAGAGAGAGGGGGAGGGAGGGGGTTGGCTGGCTGTGGTGCGTCTTTATGTGCTTTGCGTGTTGTGTGGGTTCATCTTTATTAGCACTTCGATTGTTCATTGCGATTCCTGGTTTCACCTACGTGACCATGTGGGACCAGCTGTAGGCCCACCGATTTCAAGCATGTTACAGCAGCTTCACGCCTCTTCCCATCTCCATTCTGCTTTAACACCCAAAGCTCTCCAGCCGAAAAAAACATCCTTTCAAATGCCCTCTCTTACGTCAGTCATGCATATTATCCAGAAATACCCACATCCTTACTTGTAACACGCCTATCAAAAATTGACAGCAGAGGTCGATGAACAAAACAACCCGTTTACCTACCGTCAAACTAACCACGCATTTAAGGTAACGAAATCACAATTAGCCCATTTTGTTAAATTCACACTCTTAATCCTTGAACGACGAATTTTACTTTTAAGCTCGTCAGCCTCACAAGGGTCGTATCTATTACAGTTTCCAAACCTCCAAACTACTTATCGTTGTTGCGCACGAACGTTCCTAGCCGACTGCTGGGGTTCTGCAATCCCGTGTAGGCTTTTTCAGGATTTCCCAGACCATAGAAATGTCTGTGGCCAGACCAACCCTCGTCTTATCTGATAATCCATCCGTACTGTGCGTCCGACACGTTGCAAGACAAAACGACCGGACAGAAGTTGACGCAGTTTCTAATACTGCGTCTTTCTTGAAGGGTAGGGTTAGTATTAAATGCACAAATCTCTCTCTCCCGCTTCCCCTCCCACGAATGCGCAGTATGCGCGTCCGCCATTTACCTGGATTTGGCGATGGAGCGCTTGTACTTAGTCTCGAGGCGGTGTAACTGTGCCTCGATGTCCGCAAACACTGCCGCCCTCTTGTGGTGCTCTGTCTCACTACGAGTCTTCTCCCGCTCTGCCTCCATGACCTGAGGTCACACCATCGTTAAGTCGTTAGCAATCGACAGGAAACAGAAGGAGAAGAAGGACTGTGTACTGAGACACGGACAGCGAGGAACAGGCGGTGAACGTGAGGGAGTGGAATATGGAGAGAAAGCAGGAGGACACAAAGCGAGAGAAACACTGTCAGAGAAAGAATAAACACAGCCCATCGAAAGAGTGCCAGTACGCAGCCCCACATCGTCGCCTGTCTCACTTTGACTCTGGGCTGGGTGGCAAAGTCTTGATCTCCGACGTACATACGCACGTAAAATACACAGGACGAACGGGCCTCATGATCCGATGTGGAAATACGAACTTTCGTGCAACCCAACCCAGGACCCGACTCCAGGCTTACGCACTCCAGAATCGCAAGCCATCGTGGTTTGTGACGTGAAAGACTCTACACTGGACAGTATGAACTCCGACGTCACGTCCTAGCTCCGCCGGCCCTCGCCGGGCCTGTCAGCCTAGCCAACGTACCCGCACAGTGGCGTGGTTGAGCATCTCCTGCCAGGCAGACGACAGGGAGGCGGAGTGCGACTCCTCGTCCATCAGCCGCAGTTCCGCTAGGGCGATGGTTTCCTTGGCGGCCCGGTACACGCTGCTGGCTGTCTGGTACTGGCGGGCCGCTCGCACTGCCTCGCTCTGAGCCTAGACCAATCCAATCAATCAATCAATCAATCAATCAATCAATCAATCAATGAAATCTGTTCATCAGTTCAAATAAATCGGTAAAAGAATAAATGAATCAACGCTTTAATTTGTTCCTTTAGCGGAAAAAAGCTTCAACCTAGCGGAGGTTTCTGCTCCCCTTAGTCCCTCCAGATATGAGTAGGTCAGATACAAGAGGGGTCCGCTTGTGACCAAGCTACAAGTCCGGTCCAGTTTCAGTCCAATGTGACCTCACGCTATGGGTATGGCTCTAGGTATCAACGCTTTAAATTCTGGTCTGCATCGCGTACTAAAATGCACAGTTCTCTGTATCTCGTTTGTTTCCTACGGTACTAGGACTGGTTGGCCCAGTGTCAGCACAATGTGACTGGGTGAGACTGAAGCCCGTGTTGTGACAGCAGTCCCACGTGTGGCAGCACGTACGCTTTATCTAAGCAACACCGTCCTGATATGCACATAGTTCGCGGAGGGGGAGAATAATAATAACTCACCTCCTTGGCCTTCTCTGTCAGGTCGAAATAGTGTCGCGCCCGCTGAATGTTCTTACGGATCTTCACGCCCAGCTCCTCCATCCTCTGTGATGATGCGGCGAACGTAGAGCGGTACTTGCTTCTGGCCTCCTGCACGGAAACCCACTTTCAGTTTCTTATTCTTTTCACCTTCGTCCAAAACAAATCTGTTTTGCAGTGCGCGGCACTGCGCATGACCACGGGCTATAGTTTCCTGAAGTAAGCCATACATAAGCGAATATATGTCCATTATATGTCCATTAACAAAGCACTGCTTCAACAATGCTTCGCTAGTCCACGTCGGTAAGTAATTGTATGCCATAGGTCAGCAGCAGTGATCTCTTTCGTAGATCCCAGACATCAAAAACCGGTTGTTTTTTTTTTAAAGATGAGAATGCAAGAAAATGGCGGGGGTGGGGGGTTGGGCTACAGAAGACAACGTCTTTTTTTGTGTGCCGTGGATAATGAGTTAAAAAGGGAACGAACCCGCTGAACGATTTTCTGTTCTTTGCCGTAATTGTTCCCCTTAGAAAAGTAGTCAGTCTCTTTTTTCCCCCGGCCTCCTGAAGGAAAGACTTCAAAGATAAGTATCTATGTTATCCCTGTAGTGCTCTGTCTCAGGGTCAGTCGGCAGCAGCTGGTTCAGCATACTATAGAAAACTTGACCAGATTGTTAACATATTACGTAGCTGTGGAAAATCTATCAATTTCACACTTCAGTTTGAAGAGCCGCAATATTGCAGCAATTATGTCTTATCAGGCATCAAGAACAGTGCGTCTTCAAATGAATGCAAAGCCGTAAAAAGAAGGGAAACGAAACTGCAGATGACTTCACAGGGACGACAGGTCACAAGTCACGTGACTACGACCAAAGGAAAGGATAATGCCATTAAAAAAACAAGCTGAACATAACAGAAGACAAAACACAAAAGTAATAAAACCCAACTCCTTTCTGTGTGGTGGTGTGGTAAACAGGCAAGGAGTGGTTTATTGTGTAGGCATTCTTATCGCCTGTCCATTTGCAAACGTGCACATAAAATACAAACGGCGAACTGGTCTTGCAGCTGCTGTTATGACTGGAAGAACAGATACGACTTCACATGCAACCCAACACAAAATGGCTAACAGGAACAAGAAAATGAAAGAGAATGATGAGACGTAGACGGTTGTTTGCTGCATCAAGGCGGTAAAAGATATTGAGTTTTTAGCTTGAATGCCATAAACGTAAACAGCCTAAACTTTTCCCCACGCGGGTTTAATTTAACGCCAACACACACACACACACACAGGGACATCCCTTTGGTAGTCGCCCCCTCCACACATATACATATGTACACCCACGCACACCGTGATTATGCGTACATTCATTTATTATTAAAATATCTCGTATGAAGTGGACACAATGCTCACATCGTCAATCAATGACCTGAGCCGACATGATCTGTCGTGTACTTACATCAAGCTCATTCTCCAGACGATTGATGTCCATGCTAGCCTGATTCAGTATGTCCAGCTCTACCTGTTCATAAATAAACAATTCATCAAACAAAGTCAAAATCAAACAAATAACTTACAAGAAGACCTAAAATAGGCGTGGCTCTGCGCACTATACTACTGCACTTGACAGACCGATTTCTGATGCTTGTTAGCATTGCGTCAGATCAGCGCTAAGAACGAAACGGTCTAACGGCCAGAGCCCGGCACTCAGCAGAGTGGCGCAGTGGAAGCGTGCTGGGCCCATAACCCAGAGGTCCGTGGATCGAAACCACGCTCTGCTAAACGGTGTTTTTTTTTTGTTTTTTTTTTCTTGACATTTTATATGTCTTTGAAATAAATATGCACACATATATATATACTCTTAATCTGACCATAGACATACATATTTCTATGATTTGACGAACATGCCGCTATTACGCGCGCACTTGTGTTCCTCTGCGTTCTTCTTTTTTATACATGAAAATAACTTCAGGCAAAATTCGCAGGCAGAACCTACTTTACAAATTTTTTTATAAGCTGAAAGCAAGTACAAAATTTTAATGCACTTGTTACAAAACCACTTTAGTTTAGTGACATCAGCTTTGGTAACTCATTGTCCCGCGTAAAACATGGTGAACCAGTTTCAGCACCACTGTAAGGCAGGAAGGGCCTACATGAACGGTCGTACATCCGAGCCGTCCAGGAAACAACGATTGAGGGGGGAAAAAAGTATCACCGCGAATAGCAGAGCGTGGTTTCGATCCACGGACCTCTGGGTTATGGGCCCAGCACGCTTCCACTGCGCCACTCTGCTGTCGCTTTGAATTGCTTGCTTTAAACGTTTTAACAGTCTCCACCTGTCTGACGCAATCGCAAGGTACAAGAGGAGTTAACTTCTCGGCGACACAGAAAATGTATTGTAATCATGTCGGGATGAAAGTGAATGTGCCGCTTGGGGGACAACAAAAAGTTTTGGCATGCATCTATGACCGAACGTCAGCAGAGCAGTTGTCTGTTGGGCAAAAGCGAAAACCAAACAACAACAACAACACACTAGCTCCCACACATACATAACGTTATCGCAGTCGATTACGGTATTTTTACCTGTCTCTTTGTGGACTAAGTTGTCGAAGGAACACGTAACTGCCGATTGGAAATAAAGAAAACCTCAGTAACAACAGAGGGACTGAGCCAGGCTGCATAAACAGATACAGACATCAACAGATACAGACTCCCAAAAAGGCACTTAGCTGACCCACCTGACTTATCTCAGCTAAGTGCTTTTTTTATCTGTTGTCCTGACGAAGGCGTCATGCCCGGAACTGTTGACTGTGCTGTGTAATGCAGCTTGGCTCAGTGTCTCTGTTGTTAAACTAAGTTGTCATAACAGAAGATATGTGATTTTGAGAGTTTATTTTTTTAAATGATTGTCTTCAAATGTAGTCTGACCAAAAGACCGGACTTTCCAAAGCATGCGTGGACGTGTCCATCCATTCCGGTCCAAAAGTCGTGAGCAGAATACACAAGGCTGACATGACCGGAAGAAATACCAGCGTCTGTGCAACCCACTACATGTGTTTAACTTCCTATTTCGGACCATGTTCGGATCATACGAACTTCCCACTTTATCTCGCCTGCCTGTCTCTCCTACAGCTGCAAATAATGGCAGGTAAGCATAGAGCGATGGTTATAAAATCCTCGTCTGTCAGTGGGACAATGAAGAACTACAGACTGTCACATAAACCAGGAAGACTTTCTGTCCTTTCCACCATCGGCTTCTGTCTCAGAGGCAAATCGACCCGTCAGATTATCCTAGTAACAATCAATCAACAGAACGCCGGCCGCTTCTTTGATCTACTTCACACGCATTGCAACAGAAATAGAAGATAACCCTCTGAACGTCCCTAAACGCGATTTAGTCAGCGAGTGCGGGGGGGGGGGGGGTAAGACGGGGCTGACAGAATGTGCAAGATCACACTGCATGCGTGAAAGCCTGCTAGCGTTGGCCGCATATTTGTAATCAGTTTAAATTTGATACACATTACCCCACATTACCCCAACCCTGCCTTGCCCTCACTGAGTAGAAGGTATAACTCTCACAAAACAGCAGGTCCACGCAAGGCCAAGTTCCATTATACACCCCCAGAAAAACACTGGCATTATTCAACCTCGAAATGAGTGGTTTTCAAACATGCCACTGCTAGAGAAAATATTTTTGCAATATCTGGAAACCTTAAAAGAAAATGTGTTTAAAAACGCCAGCCATAGCTTTATTAAGAAAGAAATAACGAAAAAAAAAGAGAAAGAAACGGGAAGGAGAAACGGGAGGGAGGGAGAGAGAAAGACAAAGAGAAAGATGCAGAGATATAGAAGTGACAGTTGCTAGTTTTGTTATTGATTCGCCTTATCATAAGGACAGTGTCCTCTGATAAATGTTTTAATTTATCTCTGATAATCAAAAGTGTATGCCTGCACCCTCTTCGCAGGTACCACTTTGTAAGGTCACATTATTTTCTTGTTATCCAACCATGGACCGGATCGCATAGGCGTTTGTACCTGCCCTTCCGGTCATATTAGCGGTCCAAACGCTCTGTTCACACCGCGTATTTATGTGCAGCTTTACCTATGAACAGGAGATACAAGTGCCCATGAAGCTTAGTCTAGGGCGGTTGATCCAGTCGGTCAAAAAAGTCCTTCGAGAGAAGGTGACATTGAATAAAAAGTAAGCAGCACTTAATGTCTAAACAAAATACTTTAAATATCTGTATCACGTCAGATGAAAACTAAGAGGTGTTTACGAACACCATGTGCTATTTCTCCAACCTCTTTTTACTTATTATCTGTATGGGCTCAGAAAAAAAGTGTGAACCCTACATCCAACTGCGGCACATCGCGCAACAATGCAAACGTTAAAGACATTGCTCGCTAACGTCGAAACTCGAGATCGTCAAAGCGCCCTGATGTTCCCGATCTCTGACAACTACAGCCCTGGGAACTTCTGTCGCCCTGCTTTACGATCTCAATTTTTTACTCTAGAGTTGCTGCCTTGAAGCGCATGCCTTAACCTTTTAAGGAATGGGTTTTCTGAGACGCGGAACAAGTTATTGCCTTAGTGTAGTCTTCATGTGAAGGGCTAATCGGTCAGTGTCGTATCTTTTTTGTACTTTATCCAAGATCATAAATGCACCTTTTAAAAAAACTTAGTCTTCATTCTTGTTCCCCCCCCCCAAAAAAAGAAAAGGATGCTCGAGTAAAGTGCTTCAATCGAAACATGACTTCTATACTCCTACGTACCCCCGCCCCCCACAAGACGCTCAAACTTCCTTTTGTTGCTAAACAGAACATACAGGTGAAGACTACTATAGCACTGGTGTCATCCTAGTCTACTGTGGGAGATACAACAGGTCTATAAACTCTTTAACCTGATCTCTCCTTCCATCCTGATTTGAAGCCACCTTCCGTGAATACTGCTTACCTTTACTAACGACTACATGTTTTGAAGGTAAACACTTTCTGATGATCATCACGTATGCAGTACAGGCGGACTCATCAGCTGCAAGCTTTTGTGCAACGACTCTGTGCGGCCTTGCGCATGTCAGCACGTGGGTTTTTAGCTCCACCGTCCTCTAAATTTTTGTAGTTCACGAGGCTTATTTTTATTGACGTACGGAAAACTTATTCCCTCGCTCATCGTTCGGGCAAAATCTGCTCATACTAGGCTTGACGACTCGACAAAAGTCGTATGAAAGCGATCGTAAAGAATTCCTCCAGGTGCGGGCATAACGACGTCGTCTACTTTCCAGGAAGGATTTCTCTCCAACAAGCTTTTCTGCCCCTAACTTGTAAAGAAAAAAATGTGCCTGTAAGGAATGTTCGATCCGGTCAAAACAGATTTAAATAATCTTTCGTTTCAGATGGCTGAAAGGATTTTTATGACTCCCTTCGATGTAATCAAGCCGTATACCTGGTGCTTCAGGTCGATAGAACATCATAACGCACGACATGTCCAGTCTGATGAAACGCATCCATTCTTCAAAGTCTTTCATGCACTGTCAATCAACGTGGGGGTCAACAAAGATATGCATTTACGGATGTTGATATGTTTACTCACTTTATCCCAAAAGCTCTTCTTAAAAAAATACTGGAAAGTTGAAGGAAGCAGGGCGGGAGGAGGGGAAGTGAAAGAGGAAGAGGAAGGGGAAGGGGGAGGGACAGGGAGTGAGGGGGGGGGAAGTTCAGCACACCGGTCTGATTAGTCACAACAAAAAGTGGAAACGAAAAGGTCACCAGCCTTCTGCAGGTGTTGTGAGCCTTTCCCACGCGTTCACCTGCCAGCCTTCCTCTTTCCAGTTCAGTTCGTCTCCACGTAAACATGAAAAAAAAACCCCAGGTGTAACATTCTCTGTTCTGCCCTATACGCCCCCACTCAAAAGCCCGAAAATTGTAAATCGCGATTGTGTTTGTCCTACTGAAACGCCCAGACACACGCCCGCTGTCGTCATTCCCACAATGAAGCGTGTTGAGTGGAGGGTGAGGTCATTCACGCTCCAGTGACTTCAATTAAATGAAGCGCAGTCAACTTGTGAAGCAACACCTTTAACAAGGTAGGGTTTTGACTAGCAGGCTTACACAGGTAGAACAATTCAAGTTTCAGAAATTATAAATGGGATGCCTAAACTTTAAAACTGCTGGCCACGAGGACTCGTTCTACAGACTGCATGTCAGGAACGGCAGAAAACTGAGCAATTTAATCTTTCTTTCTAACGCCTATATGCACAATCAGCACATTGAACGTAATGGTGGTGACATGCAAGTTTAAGAACCCTGGCCCACCATGTCATGCAGTCGACAGTAATATATACATATAACTACAAGAACACTTAATCTCTAAGGTTGATAGATTGCCAATGACAGCAATATATTATAACTATAAGAATACTAGACCCACATGGCTATAGGCAGACTGACGCACTCTGTTCATCTGACAACGCATATGCTGTGCTGAATTCACTTGATGCAGGGCTACTTTCCACCATACAGAATTTCCATATGTGTGTCTGTGTTTCTAAGGCTCTCGCTCTCTCCCCACCTATTCTCTTCTGCTCGGACCCCCATCCCCAAAAAGGGGGCGTGTGTTAGAGAATGTCTTTACTGTTATGTAAATGTTCTAATTTTTTAGCGGGAAAGAGGAAAAGGGCGGGATGGTGGTATTATGGAAGAGAATGTCAATTTTAGCTTGTGGAAGACATTTTGCTTGACGCTGGCCTGAAAGCGAATACTTGGCATTTTTACGTGAAATGTTTTCGTTGCGCAACAGCAGCGGAGTGGAGGTCACGTGGGAGGGGGACATAGAGTGGTGGTGGTTGTGAAACGACTGACGCGCTTCCGTCTCTCAGAGCCCAGTGAACCCTACGCCATGACAAGGAAGAAAAAATGATCGGCCTCATGGGCGTTAAGCATGCACCGTCGAGTCTAAGGTCGGACTCACACCCCCGACTAAGTACGATAAAAGCAGTGGTTAGATACACTCCCCACCATCAGCACCACCCCACCCACACCTCCGTCTCTTACAAACGTATCAGTAAGACTGACGCAAGTCTTCGCTACAGACGAGGATTTTCGCTACAGTTTCTGAGGACAAAACTGGACGAATCTCTCAAACGAAATTATCCATAAAGTCTTTGCCGGCGACAGCCAGTTCAGTTGTTTCCCATTGCTTTCACTGTTTAGTTTAACTGTCTCACCCTCGCTTAGCAGACAATTTAAATTTGATGTGCCTTGCAAACCTTCTTATGCCAACGACTGTTCCTCTCTTGCCATCTGCCCCTTCTTCATTGCCCCCCCCCGCCCCCACCCATCTATTCTCTTCTCCCTCCACCTATCCCCCATCACCAATATGTCCTCCCTATACCCCTCTCCCCCAACACAATCTAGACACTCTCTCTAGCTCCCCCTCTCTCTCTCACACACACACATTCTCTCTCTCTCTCACACACACACTCTCTTTTCTCTCTCTCTCTCTCACTCACTCACGCACTCTCACACCTACTCTCTCTTCTTTTCTCACGCACACACACACACTCTTCTGTTCCTCTCTCTATCACACAAACACATTCTCTCACACACACACTCTCTCACACACACACACACACACTCTCTCTCTCTCACACACACATTCTCACATTCTCTTTCTCTCTCTCTCTCTCTAACACACGCATATTCGTGCACGCCCCCAAATACCAAAGAAATATCCTGAAGATGAACACCATACGAGCTGAGAAACATTCCAATCTATTTGTCACAACCCAACAACACGGTGAGCCCTCAACCACAAAATATCGAGCGCGTGGGGTATGGAGGTTGACAGGTTCCGTGAAGACGGACATAATCGTACCAGTCACCTGTGCACACGGCACATAAGACGGGACCATATATACATCCTAACAATCGATGGAGGAGACCCATTCAGCAGACACTGTCGTCGACAGCTATACACCGTCCGTCCGCGGTTTACCCCTCCACCCCAAGAGGCACTAAAGAGACGTCGGCACCAGATACCTGAAGATAACGACCAGCTGACACACATGCGAGCAACGGTCACGGCCATCCAATACCCCATTGTGTGTCGCCCAGACGAAATGTGCGTGAGCACCCCGCTGAACGGATAACACGAGGATGAGGTGATAAGCTTAGACGGGGACTGGAGAATGCTTTAGCGGTGTCATGAGGCAGTTGGCCTCTCTATTGTAAGTTTAAACGTGTCTCTGTCTGTGGGCTCTATGATTTTTCTTTAACCGATTAATGTGGACGCGCAGAACACGCGCACCCGTCTGTTTCCCTCCACCAGCTCTCCACCTCCCTCTCCAACGCCATCTCTCTCTCATACATCCCCTCACATCCTAGGCATACACTTATTTTCGCCTTACCCACCACTCACAAGTAAGCAAGCACGTGCACATAGCCTTAAAGTTTTTCAACAGTATAAATCACACTAAAATAGTTATCTCTTATGCTGGTCTTGTACCCCGGTCGAGTAACTCTAGGCAAGTCTTATGGGGGAAAAATAAAAACAAAAATAACAAGCATAGAATCACTGTTTCACAAACATAACAGTTAAACTTTATGCATTCCTCCACTTCAATTCTTTGTGGCTCCAGGTGTGAATGCTAGCTTAATCTCTCCATATTGTAAATTCCTTTTTCAAATTGAACGTGCTTTGTCACCCCTGTACTATAATAGCTGACTGTAATAATAACCGCCATTTTTGTCACGATATCAGTTGCGAAAAAAAAAAATCCCACCCAAACCCGAACTTTATTTCAGCACACATGTTCATGGCAAACACACATACACACAGAGGGGAGGGGAGAGAGAATGGGAGAAAGAAATGGATGGAATTAAGAGCGAGGGAGAAGAGATGGTGATCGCGATATAGACTGGGAAGGGAACTGCGACAAAGGGAACTCGAAAGGGTGGGGGGTACGCGTGTCGAGGCCGGTATACAATATAACGCGCTGTCAAGATACATTTGTTTTGCTGCAATACGCTGTGCCCTCCAACAAACAACAGTAAAATAAAATGCATTAATGCATAAGCAATTAAACTTGTGCGTCCTCGGCTTACAGGATGCACCCTCTCAAATCAGTCTCTGATAAACAATTACACTGTCAACAAGAACCGCGAGGAGAGTAGACGAGGTGAATGTGAAAAGGTTTAAAAAGGCAGGGGAGTCGCCGTGCTACGTACAGAACACCAGTACTAACCCAGTGGAAACCGCATTACGAGAAATCAAACATTACTACATTACCACACCCCTCCATTCCCCATGCCAAGCACATCAAGACAAAAGCCGTTATCGTCTGAGGGGGCGGAAGTATATTTTCGTAGCAGGTCAAGGGGCGAGCTAAGTTGGCGCTACAGACTGACGGCCTACAAAGCATCTTATGTCGAGAGTAAAAAGGGTCATGATGAACTATAAGTGTTAAAATCTGGGCGTCACAGAACACTTCTACACATGCAGTATTTCCATTCTACTCAAAACTTACGAACATCTCCCTTGAACGTGCACATATTGATTTTGGAAATTACAGGTAATCTTAGTTTATAAAAAGTCTTTTTATTTTGCAACCCAGTGTGTACGAATGATACTTCAAACTCAATCAAGCTCACATAAACATTACACAATGATAGCTTGTCGCATCACAATGGGCGACAGAAAGTGGGCAACAACAGTTAACTGAAGAGCACCAGTGAATGGTGTGCACAGAGCAGTGAGCAAACTGTTTATGCGTCTCGGTCATAATTTCTGTAGTATCGGCGCTCCAGACACGGGAGGAAAGGGGGCGTTCACTGTCAGCGCATCAGAATTTCACCCCCCAAAGATACGATCACTGCCCATCTGTAATCGTATACTAATTGTATCCAAAACATCGAATTACTTGTTAATTAATTAATTGATTTCAACTAATTAGTGAGGACTGATCTCGATTACGACTCTCAATTCTTGGTCCCAAAACTGCCTAACGCACTTCGCGAACTACGACTGGGGAGCATTCCTGTTCTTTTCACAGTTGGCTTCAGGAACATGAATGCCTAGTTTAAAAAAAAAGATAGAACAAGACGGAAAGAACAAATTAAAATCCAAATCTTTGCTTACTTTGATTCGAGGGTCAAGGCTGGAGTCATCGTCGTCTGCTGAGTTCGAGTCCCCACAATCCAAGTTCGCCTGCATCTCCTGATATGGTACCTCCATGGTGTCCGAGCAGACACCACTTGACGACATAGTTAGATCCTCTGCCGAACAGAAGTTATGAGGCGACAAACTCGGAATTCAGAGACCACATCCGAAGGGCTTAGCCGTCTGCTAAGGTGACATTTCAAATCAACGTCGCTGGGAGCTTTCGTCAACGCTGGCCGGCTGGCTAGAGGAAGACAAACAGGTTTGCCCCTTCGCGCCACGCCGTAACAGGTGACGCAC
Organism: Lanistes nyassanus; assembly: GCA_004794575.1. Classification (NCBI taxonomy): domain Eukaryota; kingdom Metazoa; phylum Mollusca; class Gastropoda; order Architaenioglossa; family Ampullariidae; genus Lanistes; species Lanistes nyassanus. Next base: position 230,095 of record SMGT01002687.1, read on the forward strand.
TCAGGGCCAAATGACCTTCACCTTTTCAGACAAGTAAGTAGGCCTTACGGGCTACACGCGTCATGCTGTGTCGAAAGCTAGTTGAAAGCCCAGCGAGCCAACTGCCGTGTGGATCAAACCTTTCTCGTCACGCGACTGATCGACATTCCAACGGCTAAACAAACACAGGTAGTTTTCGTAGCTTTAAAAGGTCGCCCCAGGCTGTCGCCCAGGTACACCGCAAGGGATCTCCAACCTACGTCGAGAAACCCCTGCAAACAATGGATCCTCGCGTGACTGGGAGACGGTAGAGTTGAAAGTGACGATGGTTTGGTCAGTAAAATCACATCACCTGCGTTGCTTTCTTGTGCAGGGAAAAGGGTCCCCATCCTCCACACAGAGTAATTTCCTACCTGATCACTTTATACTAGGGACGTACATTCTCTGGGTACAGAGTAGGTCTAATATATGTTCTTAAACGGGCCGAGATTGAGACCCTGGCTTTTCGTTTTTGCTTTTTCACTCTTTCTTTCTGTTTCGGGGGGTTTTTTTTTTCGTCTGCATTCTTTCAAACATTCACTGCATGATCTGTCATCGACGGGAGAATTCAAGGAAATTTAATGGACCTGCAGCACTATGACACGCTCGATCCGTCTTAAACATGATCGGATCTACCGTGGGGTCTTGTGTCAATTCACAGACTAAGTTTTGTTCATTTATCTACCTTTTCGATGCAGTTTCTCACGATTTAATGGCTGTTACGCGATGGCTTTCTCGGAGAGTGCATATTCTGTCTTATATTTGTAGGCAAAGCACGCTACGTTGTTTTATCGTGTCTATCGTCCCGATGCATTTTGCTTATCATTGGCCATAGCTGTTACAACCGATTGCCTGTTTACAAGTTTAGAGATATTAAAAAATCTGAACATCATCGATCGATTCCTGTATATAAATATTGTCGGTAGAATGAATCATGACAAACAGAAAACATGAAATTCCAAGAAAGTAAAAAAAAAAAAGTAAATAATTACTGGAACTCATTTCAGAAACTGATTCCGAGATTCTGCGAATATTAAGCATACCATCAGAAATTAGATAAAAGTAGTATGAAGATAAAATGTGATACACAAGATACCATTTCAAAAATATCTTCCGAGTTATGTGTGTTATTAGTGGACTGTGGAGAAATCATTGTACAAATTCTCAACAACATAACAACACAGACCCCCCCCCCCCAACACACACACTTTACACTCAGGGCTACACGAATAACCTGTCTTCTATCCGCACTTACCTGGCAGTACCTCCATCCAGTCACCCCCACGCAGTTCCCTTCCTGTGAGACGTCCCTCATTGACCCATGACAGCCTTTAGCCCCTCAGCACTGATTGTCCTCCTGCCCCAAGTAATCCGATGATAACACGTCGTAGACACACCTCTGCCCCCGACAGCCAAGGCAGGGACTGCGTGGGACCGGAACAGATAAGAAGACGGACGGAGGGAAGGACAGAAGAACGAACAGATGGACAGACAGATGAAACTTGTTGTGAAGAATATTCACTCAATGCTTACCATCTACAAACCGATGCAGTGACACGGCAGGAAACAATGCGCAAGAGTCTTAAATTCCAGCATTTCGAAGTTCTATCAATGGCAACGATCGAGCGATACGTACATTATGTCAGGAAAGTCCCCGTACACACGTGAAGCTTCTACGACATGGTGTACGTCAAAGTTAGCGTATGATGCAGTTTTGTTTTTAAATCCATGCACTGACGTAGAGACGTACAAACACGTAGACGGAAAGGGGGAAGGGGGGACCAATAATGCACACATATCACCTCATCTTTGAAGAACTGTATAATCTGTTACCTATATATGTATATATTTGTGTGTGCGCGCATCTTAAGAGGGAGGAAGGATATTCGGGTCCCTTTCGAAAAAAAAATGAATGGGTTTGTGCATCATTTACAAAGTTTTCGAAGTGCTGGGGGAAAAAAATTGTGCATCGACCGGGAATCGAACCCGGGTCACCCGCGTGGCAGGCGAGTATTCTACCACTAGACCACCGATGCTCTGTAAACGGGGACGAATTTTTGTATACATATTTTTCAACAGTTTGGTTCTGGTATAAACGTATTATCAATCTTGAACTTCTTTGGTAGGATCCTGGAAGATTAGAATGTGTTATTCCACATCCCAGTTCAAACTGCTTTCGCCATCCTCCGCAAAAGGAATGTCTGACATTAACGAAAATAAATCTTGTAGAATCTGAGGGTGCATGCACTTAATCGATTCACATACAGTATGAGTATATTATTATTTACGGCGGTCACAAATATTGAAATAAAAATGACAGCTAGGCCTATATAAACAGATTCTAGATTGTAGCACCTGTATTGCATTTGGCAAATATTAATGATTGAACTTGCCTCAAGATAACCTATCATAAACAAATATATATATATATCCTTTTGAGGGCTTTGGTTAGCTAATAGTCCTAAATACATAACTGAAATAGAAAAAGAAACATCTTTAAACACAGTGCATCAAAATACATTTCGAGTTCTTGACTTTTGCACGAAGCAGATAGTTTATTTGTATTTCGGGTACGCACAATGCAGATAGTTCGCACACCCACTGACGTTTGTAGCCTGGGATTGGCTATGTGTGCAAGGTGAAGGACACAGAAGGGCCACTGTAGGAAACCACCCGCGGCGTAAATCATTGCACATGAACGAGGGAAAACAACAAATATGAAGGTCGACTTACACACACATATTTTACCAGAAGTTTGGCCCGATCTCAAAGAGGTTAGTTATATTTTGATCTATTGGCTATTTTAAGTGGAGTTACTGCTCTTGTTCAAATTACATTGTCGCTGACCAATGACCAATTTCAATTTGTGGCCTTCTGCACACACGACACAGTTTTTGTCAGTGCATGAGAAGCCACCAGTTACTGATAAGTAAATGCAAATGCAGATCCAAAGTTCTGAACGCTCGCAGCAGTAGTGGATTACGAAACAACTGATAAAATATGGCCTGTCGGTATCAGACAAGTCTTTAGAGCTTCTGATCAGGCCCCCCCACACCTGCACACAGTCCGAGTCGATATCGTAAACAGATTTACCTTACAAAATACAAACATCCTTATATGTGGAAACCAGGGTATTTATTCATATATGTGTGAACAGATCAGCACATTTATGTTCCGTATATACAGAGCTGTGGTCTGATTTGTGATTTACCTTGCAATGAAATAGGTGATGGTGACGTGGTATAGGTGGGGGAAGGCGCTTTAAAGTAATGGACTCATTTGCCTCTCTCGATCTCCCCCTACCTTTTTTAAATTGATGCCTTACAGTTTTCTCTTTTTTGCTTCATTAAAGCCCCAGAATCACGGAGCATGCATCCAGCCATACACTTGCCACTTACATACTGGTACTGCAATGAAAATACTTACATAATTATCCCTGTCCTTCCATTGCAAATAGCGTTTTATTACTTGGGGCTGGTTTTGTCCTTTCTTCTCGGGAGGTTTATTGCTTTTATGTAACCGTTTTCAAGAAGAAACTGAACAACACTAATGAGCATTTGGCATCGTTTGTTGTTGTTTTTGTTGTTGTTTTTATTGTTGTTTGTTGTTCCCAGAGATATGGATACGGAGGTTTTATCCAGCTCTTTCGCACATCACAAGCACGTGGTCGATTGATGAAAGATGGTAAACTGTTTCGTGAAGTTGAGGAAAACTGTTGGTCTCCTGAGGCACGAATTAGGGAGATGGATTCCACAGGTAAAAAAAAAACCCCTTAAAAAAAATAAGTTAACAAAAACAGAACCGACCCAAGCTGTATTAGGCAATAGACGACACAAACAGCTGACAGTTTCAGGGCATTTACACAAACACAAACAGACGGAGACAAAGATACATAAAGGCAGAAACAGATGAAGCCAAAGACAAAAACAGGCACTTGGCTGGGTGAAGCGGAGAGAAGAACATCTAATTGACACTAAGCACAACAGATGTACCCTAGTCGCATTACATTTCAACCCCTCCCCCCCCCCACACACCCCCGACACAGCAGACATGAGGATTTGTGTCATGTGGCAGATGAATGCTGACTCCATTGACTGCAAGAATATGGAGTTCTACTTCATCTCCCATTCTGGCATTATGACACCCACAAAACTGAAGCTATGTTTCTGCCTTTATCTGTCTTTGTCACTATCTGTGTTTTCCTGATGAAGGGGTAATGCCCTGAAACTGTCAGTTTTCTCTGTCATCTATCATTTAATTCTTGCCTCAGTTCTGTTTTTGTTAACTTAGGTTTATGTCCTAGCAAGAATCACTTGTTCCTTTCTTGGGAAGGAGAAAAAAAAAGATCACCAGAGACCGTAGGAAGTGAAAATGTCAACGTCCTAGGCTCCAAAAGGAGGAAAGAGGACTAAACTAAACGAACTAATCAACATTCTTACAGAGCCCAGCCTCATGATCATGTTCATGTTTATTTTACTGAGTAGTGTTGATACTTTAAACTGCCTTTGTCTGATATACTTATTCTAAACATCTTGTTGATGAGATCACGGTATATATTGAATTATTATATTTATATAATAAATATTTTTATTTGCAGGTGTATCTGTCCAAGTTTTGTCAACTGTTCCTGTCATGTTCAGCTATTGGGTAAGTGGTGTTGCTTTAGTTTTGGTTTCATTTTCATTTTTGTCATTTTTCATTTAATTTATTTATTCTTTGGCCTTCTGGGGGCTCCAGCAGGTTTCTATTTTATTACATTGTTTAACAATTTGCTGTTCTTCTAAATCTTCTTAATCAAGGGGATAATTAATTGGAAGACAAAATCTTTGCTGTAAGGAAAACTAGTATATTTTACATACACATTACAAAGTGACTATTTCAGCTTATGAGATAATTTATGCCATCATAATAATTTATCTTTTGTTTATATCCTCAGACATGATTTTGACTTATTTTTGTTTATACACACATAATTTTGTTGGTTTATCTTTCGTCTGCAGGCAAATCCATGACAGTCATGTTTTTGGTTGTTTTCAAGCTTATTGTCCTTACCAGTAACTATATGCTTGTTTTAAGGCACAGTTATGACAGTAATTTATGTGTGGTTTTAAGCTTATTGTCCATAACAGTAAATTGTACATGTTTTTTTCTAGGCATGTCCATGACAGCAGTTTTTTTTTTCAGGCACATCCGAAGGATACGCTTGACCTGAGTCAAATCCTAAATAACCACATTGCAGATGTTGTCAAAAAATACCCAACACGCTTTGTCGGCCTTGGCACACTGCCCATGCAAGCACCAGAACTTGCTATAGAAGAGATGAAAAGGTGCAAATATGAATTAGGTAAGGAGTTTCCCTTTTCTTTCAGCTGTTAGCTGAGGGATGGTGAATTGAAGAAGATTGGAGACAAGATTTTCGTGTTCTGGTTTGGTTTTAAGATTCCTTTTTATTTTTAATTAGCAGATTGCACATCTGATGATTTTCATACACTTTTGTCAGTACTGAAATGATGTCAGACTTACCTGGAAAAGAACACTAATTGTGTAGGTTTGCCTGGGGTTCAGATTGGATCCCACATAAATGAGTGGAACCTGGATGCTCCGGAACTATTACCCGTGTTTGCTGTAAGTTAATAATTTCTTTAAAAAACCCACAAAATGAAATGTTTTAAATTTGCTTCAAGTATTTAATTTCATTCAGGAGTGTGAAGCAGTTATGGAGTGTCAGCACCATAGCACTGCTATAATTGATCTTGATAAAAAAAAAATATTCAAAATTATCTGTATCAGTGTTTTAGGATGATTTAAGAATATTAAAATATTATTATGACTGGAAGTTTTGCTGTAAAAATAGAAGGAAAGAGCAAAATCCATTAGAAGGATGGAGAGAACAGGTTAGCATGATGAGATGGGAAGGATGGACAGAGCAGATGAAATGTTCAGTACAAAGTTTTTGACTCTAGGCAGCAGAAGAGCATAACTGCTGCTTATTTATTCATCCCTGGGATATGGAAGACAGTAGTCGATGGAAAAAGTACTGGTTACCTTGGCTGGTTGGTGAGTTGGAATGTATTGTGATTAGTTTGCTAGATCTTAATCTTAAAAAAATTGCCATCTACTGTGGATGGTTTGGAACTAGCACAAACAGTGAAGTTTGCTCTCTTTCTGTGTGGCGTGTCAGTTAATGTACGTGTAGTAATAATATTATTAAATATAATCCGTATCATACATTTCCCTGCACAAAAGCAAGCTGAATAAACCAGCAGCAAGCACATAAGCTCAAACATGCACACAATATATTCCTATCCCCCACTCACTTAAGCGCCAATTTTCCCTTGGGCTTTAGTCTCTTCAAAATGCCCTTGAGATGGGTTAACTCCCTTGCCAAGCTATTTCCTTCATCAGAAAATGACCACACCTAAAAAAAAAAAAAAAAAAAATACCCCCCTCACTCCGAATTCTAGATTTAATTATAGTATAGCATCATATAAATGGTTTATACGAGGCAGAGTAAAGCATAATTTTGTTGCTAGAGAAAGTATAGAAATATTTTGAGGAACAAAATTTTGCAATTTATTGGATAAATGTCTTCATGGCTACAGTTTATAAAATCCGTTATTACCCAGTCAGACTAACCAGCCTTTTTTAAATTGCCTTTTATTTCTTGCAGGAATGCCAGCTGAGACCACTACAGCAATTTGTTGCTTGTTGTTTGGAGGGGTACTGGAAAGGTTTCCCAAACTAAAGATCTGTTTTGCTCATGGAGGTGAGATTAAGGATATGTCTTTATAGTACTTTTGGACAGAACTGAATTTGATACAACTGTGTTCATGATGCAAGACTGAAAAGTCTGTTAGCTAAAGAACCAGTCGTATCTTACACAAACATCCACCCTCTAGCATGTTAAAATTTCTCAGTCTTGATGACAGTTTTTTCCCTGTCTAGGTGGTGCGTTCCCATTCACACTGGGTCGCATTGAACACGGCTTCAACGTACGGCCTGATTTATGTGCTGTTGAGAACAGCATTGGTCCGCGCAAGTACTTAGGTCACTTTTATACAGACAGTCTGGTTCACGACTCAAGGGCACTGCAGCTGCTTGTTGATGTCATTGGAATGGTATGCAGATACATTGACTATAGGATTTCCAGCTAGAGTAAATGTATAGGATTCATGCCCCCAACCTTACATATACTAAGTAATATATCTATCAAAAACAGCAAGGGTTTTCTGATATATTTATATACTAAGTTTCCAAATATTAATTACCAAGTGTTCTTTAAGAAAATCCATCAAGTGCCCCAAACAGGGGTTTTTCTTGGCCTTAACATACATCTACCAGTCCACTGACAGCGGTAATGTGAACACCATCCCTCTTTTATCGCCTTGGACTGTTCTGACATGCATTACTGCTGACACTCACCTGCACCCAACTGACTGACAACATCCAGCTAACAAAGAGTGGTACATTTTTATGCAGGATAAAGTAATTCTGGGCAGTGATTATCCCTTTCCGCTTGGCGAGCACCACCCAGGGAAGCTGATCGAGTCCACAGCCCACTTTGATCAGGTAGAAAAGGTAAGATTTTTCAAGTTTTCCAAGCATAACTGTGTCTTTTTTTCTTCAATTAGATTTGCACAACAGGCAGTTGGCTGTTCAGCTTTAGGTATGGTGGAGTGATGGGAAGATAGGAATGGAGCTCAGCTAGACTTTGTAACCTTTGCTGTGAGTTGAAGAATAAAGTTCATATGTTCCAATTTATTTTTATCATCTCAACAAAGCAATTTTGTAATTTACCAAATAACCAGCATCTGAAGCAAGATTTGGATGGTGGGCTGTTAAAAATAAAATACACTTGAAGTATTTTTGAAGAATACTGATGCTTCATAATAACCCTTTTTAAAGTGGTGGTGGGAGGGAAACAAGTGGCTATCCATTTATAAATAAGCACAACAAAAATGTGTTAGGCAGATATACAAGATTAGGGTGGTTACTAGTACTTACTTGCATGCTTGATTTGGGCCAACAGGGCAAATTGCTGGCTCAGAATGCATTTGACTTCCTCGGACTGGATAGAGCAAAGTATGACCTGCCATTGAATTCTGGCAGTCAAGCTTTGAGCTCCAGCAACATCTAGATCCACCAGAGGTCTCAGAAGTCCTGTCACTCTATTTGAACTGCTTTATGCAATGCTTAAAACAACTGATGATTTTGATTGATGTAGGCATGTCTAAACAGATTTATTATGATTGGATGTTTCCAGCATTGATTGGTGAAAGTGTTGTTCAAACAAGTCCATTATTATACAGATGCTTATTTTATGATCAGTGATATTGCAAGAAAAAAATTATGCATGCAGTCCAACAGATGATTAAGCATTATTTACTTTTGATGTATTTACTCTTGATGATCATTTTTCCCATTCTTGGATCTTGCGATTATTCTTTTGTTCCCGGTGACATGTCCATCCTACTTTAGTTGTCTCAGGAACTAATTTCATGTATGATGAAATATGTTTTGAAAATTCTTTGGAAGTCCCAGACCTGAGGGAAACTTTTATGTCATCTCATCAACACAAAAAAATTCAGTATGCAATCAAAATGTCAACATCAGTGACTTGCATAATGAACATAGTATTTTTCTTTGGATTTTTTTGTCATGTATTAGATGCTGAAGTAGTGGTTTCCATGAACATGGCCAGTAGAAGGGAGTTGGGCAGTTTGTAAATGGTGTGTATACAAATAAACTATAGCCAGGTATTTGAGCTGTGAATCCGATAAAACTGATTATATGGTACTTACTAAGATGGACAGCATCCTTGACACTCTGTTATAAAAGTCTGAGGGAAGATAGCTGTACTCTGACTGGACAAGAAAGGCAACTCCTGTGCAGGAAGAGCTTTTGTTGCAATCACTCAGTTGTTTCCCCTCAATCAGACATTTGTAACACAGAGCATAAATAGCTGTTCATCTTTGTAAGTAGTATGTAATCGTTGATAAAACTTTGGCCAGGTATTTTGAACTGTGAATTTGGTAAAACTGTGACCATGTACTTTAACCGTTAATCTGATAAAAATATGGCCAGGTATTTTGAGCACCTAGTCATCTCATCCAGTAGGTTTTAGAACTTGCCCTAGAATCATGAAATCATGATGGGAATTTGTTTTGTGTAGAGAGTATGAAACAGTTTAAGACAGAGGACAGATAGATGCTGTGTACTTCAGTGTGACTGAGTTAGAGAGGGAAAAAATTACAGATGCTTATCAGCTATTACTGCATGTAAGAAAAACAGAAAGTAGACAACCTGATTAAGAAGCAACAATTGTTTATCCTTCTCTTGAATTTACAGTGTAGGAGATAAAGAGGTTTTTTTTTCAAATACACAGATCTTACTTTTTCCTCATACTTGATGCCACACCATTAGCATTTTAACTTTGTTTTTAGATAGAAAGCTAAAGATAAGGCCAAAGTGTAGCAGCTGACTCTTGCCTACTGCACACAAGCTAACTACATATATGAATTTAGCCAAGAGTTTAGATAAATGTGTGTTCATTTATGAACTTGCATGGACGTGCCCACATGGATAAATGGTTTTGGTTGGTGGCTGACTAGGGATGAATCATTCTGCTAATCCCATGTTTATTAATTGAACAGTAAACCTGCACGGATGGAGGGTGTCGGGGAGGGGGTGGGGAGCAGTAACTGGTTGAAAAGTTGCACTTGAATTCCTGAGAATTGGCAGATATTTTCAACCAGGTTGCAGCTATCAAATGTTAAAAATCTTATTTTGATGTGTAGATTTTATTCCTGAAAGTAATCCCTACTGGGGTTTGCACAAGCTGAGTTTGTGTAAAAAATATGTCATATCAGTATTCCAGTGCATGTTGTTATATTTATCTTTTTTGAATAACGGAGACTATGGTTTCTCAGTTTTCAAAGTGTCGGTCTTTCACAGTGTGGAGAACTACAAAAGGCCTTACATTTCTGGTGTCATTACTGGTCTTTGCACTTGAAGGAAACTGTCAGGTTGTGACATTGTTTTCTGTTTAAAAAAATTGATTTGTAAATGTGTGTGTGTGTGTGTGTACACATCCATGCCTGTGTGTGCATGTGGACAAGATAAATGAGTTTGCATATCTGTATATGCATCAGGACTCCATGTATAGCACATTCAATACTCACAGTTGTGTCTGCAGGTTTGTGATGCATACAGCTTGTGTGAAGTAGGTACAAGCTTGTCTATCATTCAGTAAGCTATATTCAACATCACTGTGTTTAAATAGCACAAGTTATTCAACTCACTGTTCGGTTACAGTTTTGGCCTCATGATGCCTTTTTTTTGGTACAAATGCTGCCTTAATGTACTGGGAATGATGATATCGTATTTTAAAAAAAAATGTATAGCCTTTGCATAGGCATTCCAGGTCGTTTTTCAGAGCCTTCAGAATTTCTTAAGGATCTTGGATTGTTTATTCTCTGCACTATTTTTTTGTTCTGGTAAGCAGACCGATTTAAAATAAATTTCATAAATGCCAAGAAAGCTGTTGTGTTTTGTGTACACTTTACATGGGCGTTTTCCCAAAATGAAAATAAGAGAAAAAGAAAAAGGTTTGCTTTTATCCACATTGACACTAAAACGTCTAACAAGTGAGATAATGACAATATTAGGCCCTCTTTTTTTAAACTGTGCATGCTGTCAACTTGTATCTTTTTTTTTAAATCAACCGATGACTGATTTTTTGAAGGGGTTGGTCACATCGATCAGCAAAATAATAAGTTGCAATGACCATAACAACGCTTCCTCCCCTTACCCCCAAAGTCAGAAACTTGAACATATAAAATTCCTGACCTTGAGTTCCCCCCCTCCCCACAAAAAAGTCCAATACTGTAAATGAGCTTCACCTGTGAAGTTATGGCATAAATACCATGGGCAGAACAATATTTGTGCGATGCTTGTTTCATCTTAAGATTTTGTGACCATGTCATTCCAAGCCTGAAAAGTTGTTTCTCTTGATTTTAACACAAGTTCTGGAGTCAGATGTTCCTAGCTTAACAGCACACATGTGAATCTTATCCCTAAAAAGAGAACACTTACTGCCTTAAAATGGATCTAATTACACTTGTCCATCAGACTGAATCACACCGCGTGCAGCCTACTTTCCCAGATCACATTATTAGTGAATAGGACACCCAACATTAAGACTAAAAGGGCACAAAAATACAAAGCAAACCAGATCAAAATCGTAGTCTAAGGGAGGCAACCACAACTGCCACTTTTAAAAAAAGTTGCATTCTATTTTCATTTTATTGGGTCTAGTTTTTACAATGAGCATTCCCTATCATTGATCTTGCACAACATAACCAATAATGACGGAAGTATTTAACATTACTTAAGTATTTGTGCGCGCTTTACATGTTTACATTAACAGTTTAGCAGATAGGTTTCTGTACATGGTGAAGTAACATCAGGTGTGCGAGAACACACATTTAAAGGTGAGGAATGGAACTTCATGTGCATGCATGCTCACACAGACATGCACAAAGATAGAAAGGTATGGATGCCAGCTAAAATGAAAGCATTCAGAATTTATGCAGGTAATGTATTGAAAGATCTCTAGGAAATTTATTCTGTACATCATATTTTTATTCACATACGCATACATAGACACAAACATCCTCCCAAACCCCAATAATCCCTCCCGACTTTCCACACAAACATTCCACCTCCCAAGCAAGCTTTTCGTTAGGCCCTAGTTTCCCTTCCCCTTCAGTGGGGAATACACATATCTACATGTTTTTATTGATACATGCACACATTAAGCATATACATATAATTAAACTAGTTTTTTGCGAGCCCTTTCTCCATGTTGTTTCAGCAAAGACTCTTCTGTGTTTTCCCCTGCAACTGTGAGATCTGTTTCTTTGTTGTTAGCACTGAGCATCTCTGCATAATGATCAAGCAGATTGCGAACACGTTTCATTGATTCATATGTGTTGATGCCGAGTTTTGCTGATATTGTCTGAATATCATCGAACTTAACAAGGTTCTCTGGCCTTAGTTCTTCTGGTACTGTCTGGAGGGAATCTGTCAGACAACATTTACTAATCAGATAACATATATACCAAGCAGTTAATATTTATGGATCAGATATACTAACAATTCATGATTTCATTTTAATTCTAGTTATTTAGGTTATGGCTAAGGGAGAGTGAGTCTGATAACTGATTTAGAATTGGCAGAAAATACTTGATAGTCACAGACACATTCATGTAAAGGAATATCTACTTGTGTTTTTTTTTTAAAAAGCGAAGGATGCATTAAAAAGTAATCACCAGCAGGAATTAGAAAAAATGTCTAGAAAATGCTAAAATTGAAAACACTCAAAAAATGTGGAACAGGATTTAAGAAAGTATATACAGCAGCCTGACGCAGAACAGAAGAACATGTTTATGACAAGAATAATTATTATTATTTGTGAGTGTCTGTGGTTTATAAACCTGATATGATGAGGAGGAAATACCTGGAAGAGCCTTCAGAAGCTGCATGAGCTCACCGACTTGTTTGCCTTCAGGGTCGGTGTCAATTTTATTGATCAGAAGCATAGCAGGCCTCTGCACGAGGTCTTCTCGATACAACTCCAACTCCTGAATTTTAAAAATAATTCATTAAAAATAATAATTAAAAAAAACTAAAGACCAATATCTGTCTTTAAAAACTTTGGCAGGAGCAAAAGTATTCAAAAATAATCTGACCTTTTTAAGCTTTCAAGCAGAAAAGTGCAAAGGAGCACAAGGAAGAATATTTTAAAAGCTTTGATATACTAAAGGAAGTGATAAAACATGTGTTGCCCTAAAGACATCCAAACATATTAATGGTTTCAAAGAATTGTATGTATAAGTTATCTGTGATGTGAATGCTTTTCTGCACCCAGAAAAACATTATAGATGAAAAAGTAAAAATGGTATCATGATAAATGTCTGACAACTCAATCAAGAGAACACAAGCTTAGCTACATCACACCCACTAAAGGTAGCATTCTGTGCAGATGACAAGCTGCAAACCAAGGGAAACAACCTCTAAACTCCGGGAGATGACAACCTCCGACATAATGGAGATGACAACCTCCATGCTATCGGCATGAGAAGCAGGGACCCGAGCAAAATGACAAAAAGAGAAAGCATCACAAAATCACAACTAAAGGCCTCTAGTAGGCAAAAGCCACTTTTTAATCGGCAGGAAGTGGCACAAATAACAAAGACCAAATTGCCAGTGCACACCTTGAGTTACAAACAAATTTATTTAACGTGGGCTCAGTCATGGAAGTGGCAGTTACACTGAAGTCACAGACATCCAAAACCAGACCCAACCAACTAAATAACAGCAGAGAAGCAAAGAAAAGTAGGAAGAAAAGTAGAGCAATGTTGGCATTTCTGGGGACATGACGACGTACGTACCTTGTTCAGCAGGAGGACTGTCTGGAAGGCCGTGCGAAGAGGATAGGAATGCGCCAGTTGAAAGCCGTTAATGTCCACCAAGAAAAGCAGTAGCTTGGTCCGCTCCACGTGCTTCAGGAACCGATGACCCATCCCAAAGTTGGCATGGGCCCCTTCAATGAGTCCTGGAAGATCTGATACAGTGATCTGTACCCAAAAATCTTTCCTTAGTGGCTAGAAGTCTGGAGCTGCAGTCTTTTCACAGATTTGATATTGAAGGAATGGGTTCTTCATAGCATTATCTACTTTATCAGCTTCTGTCTTTTTATTTTCTGCTTTAAAAATTTATGATAGTCTACATAAAAATATTCAGCACCAACTGAACATACAGAAGTGCCTCTCCTAAAGTTTCACTAACAGAATAAGATTTTATGATGACATGTACTCACCTTTCGAAAATCAGGGAACTCTGCAACTCCTATTTGAGGCCTGATAGTGGTAACTGGAAAAAGTAAAAAAAAAAAGATATGATAATATCCTCCACTCCTTTAGATAACACTTGGGTGAGCTAATCCAAACCTCAGCAAAGCTTGTAGGATTTGCTTTCATGTTATGGGAGGTTTAGTCAGAAAGGTAGTCTTCTCTTAACTATAGACAGACCTAAATCAGATGGTTCAGCTTGTGAAATTATAAACTGATTGGTATAAGAATGAAAAAATTGTTTTGCTTCTATAAATAACAATGAAAAAAGTTTACTTAAGTGAAATAGCAGGGAAAAAATACGGGCTAAGCCAAGAACAACAGCACTTGGTTGAATCTAGAAATAAAAACATGAACATATTTCTATTTATAACAGGCACACAAAAGATAAAGAGATCTATCTTACATGGATAATTTGCGATTTTGGGGTTTGCTCTTGATATAGCTCTTAGAAATGATGATTTCCCAGCATTTGGAAACCTGAAAAAAATGACAAAAAATGGTTCTTATAAAACAGTATGAGGAATATTGCACAGGCTAACAGAAAAATACATCATACTGAATCAAGTATAAATCCTAGGGTCTCTTCTACAAATGAATCTGGAAAACACTGCACAAGGCATAAATCTGAATATTAGCACTGAATATTAACAAAATACAGTTCAGTTTTCTTTTAGGGAATACAACAAAATTCTCACTGATGGTCTCAGACACTTAAAAGGACAAACCAAGTCAGGGTTGAATTTGATGGCAGTGTTCTCCTGTCTTTTGAACACTGTTTCAATCATCGTTTGATTAATCTGCCATTAAAAAAAATAACCAAATGAAGGAAACCCTCATGCTGGCAAATGGCGACTCCACAGACTGCAAAAATATGGAGTCTTATTTCATCTCCCACTTTGGCACCATGGCACCTCCTGGACTAAACTTAAAACATTAACCTCCTCTCCACTCGCATCACCACTTCTCTCCCCCCTCCTTTTCACCTTTGATCCTCTCTCCCATTACCCCCCCCCTTTCTTTTCTTTGCTTCCATCTGATATGCCACTCTATTGGTTGCAGCCTCTCTCACCATTGTTTGGCAGTTTAACACGGCCCACTGCCCACTGCCTACTAAAATTTCCCGTTTCCTCTCCAGTTCAACGTATTGGTAGACCATCTTTCCCACAGCTAAGTACTTGTTTTATTTTGTGTTGTCCTAACGACGGGGTAAAGCCCTGAAACGTTGATGTTATGTCTTGTTTTGTCCATTTTCGCTTGTCTAAATTTTATTTGTTCTTGCTTTTATGTACTCCAAGCAGCACCCACTTGTTTTCTGTTTTTATTTAGCATATCAGCATATCTAAAGTACATTTTGTTTGTCGTGGCTCTCATGCACCTGTATTGCATCACTGTAACAGCTACATAATCTGCAGGGCATCTCACCAATCTTTTTTCCTATATCTACCCGAGCTTCTCATTATCCTAAACCATGAAAATGTATAGATTTTTTTTTTATGGCCGTTCACTTTGCCTGCTTAAACTGCCGAACATTGAATGCTGCATGGTGATACCTCCGTACTTATCCCAAACCTCCATCTTTCCTTCCATATCCTGAGTTTTCCGTCTACACAAGTGTTTGGTTACTACAGAAATTAATAATGAGGAGGAAACATCTTGCTGTTTTTACTTACCTCATCGTGGGAAACAAAAGCCTGCCTTTTAACAGTTTACCTCTTCCCTTGTGTATCGTGCCTTTGACATTCTGTCTCTTTAAATGAACAACTTTCTGAAATTGTAGGTTTCAAATAAGCTGTTTCTCTTACCCAACAAGACCGACGTCTGCAATGAGTTTCAAGTTCAGGTGCACTATCTTATGCTCTCCTTTCTTGCCAACGAAGTTATTTTCACGATTACCTCCCTTCCCTCCCTGGACCATGCACACTTCGTCGCCTTCATGATCCAGATCACCTGTAAGGATACAGCACAGACTAAAGACACTTTGTAAATAAGGTTCACCATTTTATAATAAACAATGCTGATATTGCACTAGGCTTTTACTTCCAATGTAACATTTATGTAACACTTTTTACTCTTCTGGCTTTTCTGGCATCTAATTTTAAAGTAGGGTTGCAAACCTTTTTTTCTTTTTTTTTTACTTTTAAATAATAAATATAGATTCTGTTTTATTCTGAATTCAGAACTAGACAAAAGAACACTTCTTACATTTGAGAATAAGACAACATACATTTTAATATTTAATTTGGACAGAGACAACATTTTAGAACATGGTCTGTTGACTTATACTCTGAGCAATTGTTCCATCACCATTCACTAAAATCACATTGGTGAAATCAACTCACCAATGACTTTTCCATCCTCAGTGCATACTTCCACTCCAACTGGCACTTCAACCACTTTTTTCTGGCCTGGTTCTCCAAGAAGGCAATATTTACTGTAACATGGATAGAAAAGTTACTACCAAATACAGTAAAACCTAAAATATGACTTTGAAAAAACAGCCAAAATTAGGACTTATAATGGAGGCGTCTTATAAGGAAAGACTAGTTGCAGGGAACTATTAGTACACCATGTAGGTACATATACCCAAATGGATGGGGTGAGAAACACATCCCCATTTATGTTATCATGGCACAGTTTACATTGGGTTAAACATTTCAGGCACTGACTGGTGACATCTCCTTCTTCCCCATATCAAATTAGATAACTAGCTGTGATCTCACTGTGATGCTGTAGATCACATACCTCCGAGACTGGCCTATGTTGCGTCACATCACATTTCTCACAACAGAAGCGATACCCGATCCCTACACATGAAAGACATAAACTAAAGTCTGGACACCTGTGGCTAACTTTGGTTTCACTAGGCTAGACAGTGTGAACGAGACATAACTGTGTCTACGTGAACTTGTGATTACTGAATGCGGCAAATCCTCCGAAACAAAGGCTTAAACATAGAATATGAAATAAGACTTTCAGGAATGAATTACAACAAAATCTGTGATATAAACTATTTGTCCTTCCATGAAATCTCTGAAAGACACACAAGTCATATACTGTCCAAAACCGTCATTTCCATCAGTCCGTTAGCTGTAAAATTGTAAACTGATGTTGGATGACATATTTATTGCTGACTTCCTGTTGTTGCTTGTTTGTTAGGAGCACTTTCGATCTCTTTTCCAGATTTAAAAGTTCTTCAGTGCTTACAGAGGATTTGGGGTCGATATTTCACATTTCTCAGTGAATATCTTTGCAAAAAGAAGTCTGCTAACCTTTTCCCACTCAATCAGGGAAAGTTGTATACTGCCCAAAACTGACCACTTTCATCGGTTGGTGGTCGAGCTAAGGAGGGAGTCGTAAAATGGGAGGTTGTTTACCCAGTAAATGGTCTCCGTCAAAAATTTGGGGTCGTATACTGGAGGAAGTCGTATATGGGAAGGTCTTATATGGGAGGCTTTACTGTACAACAAAAATTGTACCTCATTTCAATTTTGTTCCCACCTACTTGGGGGAACCAAATTGCTAAATGGTTAGAGTGCTGGCCTCTGAACCCAGAGGCATTGGTTTGGTATTGGTGTGCCTCACCACACTTACCCCAGTTGATGCAGATGCAAATGGTTACCTGATCCATGGGCCAGGGAAAGAAAGGCAGCAAGAAAGAAATGGGCACCGTCCTCATGATGCTGGCCCACAGAAAGGCAGGGTCTCATACACTCCCACTTCCCTATGACCTAAAAAAAATCCCCTAGGTCATAGGACAGTTACCTTTACCTGTTTAACAGCTACTGTAAAACAAAGTATGTTGTTAGTTTTGTTTCAAAGACCCAGCAAAACAGACTATAAAAACGTTCCTTCAGACCATAATCTCATTCCCATGCTCCATTTCCACCTGACCAAATTCGGATGGTGGGTGGGGGGTGGTGGTGGTTGTGGTGGTGCTGTAGGAGTGTGGGATTATGAGAGAGAGAGAGAAAAAAGGAAACATACTTGGTATTGCCACCACTACCACCAACAAATCTTCGGCTCGGGTTCTTTCGATAAACATCTGATAAGGTTGCATTTTTCTTGACCACGGCATTGACACTTCCTCCATCTCCTCCAATCCCCCCAAATCGTTGCAGGCCTTGTCCACCTGGACCTCCGCGCACGTAAATCCTTAGTGAGTCAATAAAAGCCTTCTTTTTGTTTGGCTGAAAAGGGACGCATTTCGATGAAAATAAGTGTTCCACAATAGCCTAATGCTAATGAACTGTAGACATCCTTCACCAACCACTGCGCACATCATTCACTAGTCTTTCCGTATGTTGTTATAAATAATGCACTAATTAGGCTTACACCTTATAATGTGAATGTTGCTGAAACTAATCTAAGTATGAATCTAAGCGCACGACAAGCAGTTAGAGGAAAATTAATTTAATAATACATAATATTATATTAGGAATACAAACTTTATAAAGACGAAACTAAAGGACTAGGCTACTTAACTTACTAACTTAGGGCCACTAGGGGTGTTGAATAGAGAGCAAAATCATTGTTTAGTGATAACTAAACAAGTGTCAGATCTTAATATTACCACGTATTCTTGTCTTTCTTTAACATTCTGGTCAATTCTTTGTCTAAAAGACCCCATATAACGTCTCTGCAGTAACGACTGTAGCTGGAAACGCAACGGAATAAGAAATTCACATGGAGCCGCCATTTTGAAATGTTTTGGAGTAGCTTCCCTTTTAGTTGCGATTGTTCATTACACATGTGTAATAATGTTATAACGGCCCCAAATCTTAGGGTAATTCAAGGCGCACCCACAAAACATCACACACACACACACACTGGTACACGTAAGCTACTCCAGAGTAGGCGCAGACAGAGCAGGACGAATTTTATTAGAAGTTTTCAGAGTACTTGATGAGCGTATAGGATAATATAAAAGGGTTTGCGGACAGTAGAAATAACACCTTAAACTGCCTGTCCGCACTGGCCATCTTACTGCAGCCATCAGTCTGGTGGTTCTTGCAGTGCATAGTTTAGTAATAGGACCCCTTCCCCCATAGTGCGAAATCACCGCGAGAAGCAGGCTGTTCCTATAGTGAGTGGACCGAAAACGGAAAAAGATCGCAGACCAAAGGTGTATCAGATCAGAAAGCGAGGTGGATACAAGTATAGGAGGGAGCAGAATCATTGAGACGTGTCTAGTATTTGTTCATTATGCTTGTACATGTAGTTAAACATAGAGATCGATGAAACTGTTTTATGAAATGTAACCTATTGGAGTCGAATTCGTTCTCCTATCGAGACAAATATTTTCACTGTACGGTGTAACCTGTGTCCAGTCGGAATGGGCTACATCAAGCATTTGGGGACTGAGAAATTCCGCCGTATAAGCTGGGTGTGTGGATCCGACACACATCACTTAATATGTTAACCCACAACTTTTCACTCTCTCAACTCGGGATGTGAATTGTTTCAAGTAATTCTGCGGCGTACGTGTACTTGTTAAATGTTCTATACACAAAAACACTCGCCTCAGTTTTAGCGCAGAAACACCAAGGTCAGCTACAACGAACTTAACTATTTATTAAAGTCTACCAGCAGAGTTGATCGACAGAATCTCTATGGGAGCAGCAATTAAGGTTTATATACTGACGACTTGCACCACCAGCTTTTTTAAGAGAACATTTGGATTTCTAATGTACTCAAAGGCGTTAATTTGTCCCACATTGTTTTGCATGCATTCAAAACACCGTTGTCTTGTGGACTCAAATACTATCCTTAGATGCGTTTGTGAGATCGCCTGCAACTCTTGCTGAAGAAACTGATTGATGTCTGATAGCAGAGGATGGTTCCGTGGAACGTGGATCGAGGCCCAGAACGTACAACAGGTGTTCGATTTCATTATGATCTCTCGTCTCCTTTGATCTCAGTCCCGTGACCTAGAAAGTTGTACGGAGGGGGGGGGGCATGCGGGATGCAGTTCGTACACATCTCTGGCATCCTGGTCTGTCTTCTGCTTGTCGTAAGACCGTAACAGAGCCGGGATGCCATTGTGCTGTCCATTCTTTGATGTTATCAAGCCAGCTTTTCCTTTGCCTTCTACCTCTCCTTCCGCCTTCTAGTGTGTTTTGCAAGATGGTCTTCGCAAGCGTATTTTGACGTGTCTTGTGGCCGAACCATGCCAGCTTCCTTGTCTTGATCTTATGGTGGCGAGGAGAGGCTCCCGGGGACCATAGTCTGTCTACTTTGTTGCTTTGTTTTGTGTCCATGGAGAGTCTGGGAAGCTTGCGGAAACATTTAGTCTCACAGGCTTTTATCTTCTTTTCTAACTCAGCTGTCAAAGTCCATAGAGCTTGATGTTGGTGGGAAAGCTGGTGCTGTGTTCCTCCGTAATTTGCCGAGAGTTGAAAGTACTGTTGTGGCAAGGGGTAGTCGGATCTTAACTTTTGTAGTCGACCTTCCATCTCTGGTCGGGGTAGATCCAAAATATATGACAGCTTCCACATCTTCCAGCTTGATTTTATTCATAGTGATGTCTACGGAGGCTTGGCTTGTACTGTTGACCAGCACTTTACTTTTCTCAGAGCTCACCTCCATTCCGTAAGCCCCTGCTGGTTCTGAAAGCCTGTCTGTCAGTTCCAACAGTTCTTGGATGCTCAGAAGGTTGAGGTCATCAGCTAAGCGCAGGTTGGAAATAACTCTTTTTCCTACTGAGATGGTGCAGATGTGTTCGTGGAGGGTCTCATGCATGTCTTTTCAAGGAAGAGGTTGAAGAGAACTGGCGAGACCAAGCAACCTTGTCGGATCTCTACTGTGGTTGGGAAGAAGTCGCCTACCCGGTTGCTGAGACTCAATGCAGTGCAGAGTTTTCATACCGTGACTCAATGGCTTGCACTTGGCCTCATTTGATGTTGAACAACCTCAGTACGTGAAAAGGCCCTTGTGTCATACTCTGTCGAAAGCCTTCTTAAGGCTGACGAAGTTGTGGAACAGATCTTTCCGATGTTGCAGATGACTCAATGCAGGGTGACAATTTTTTTTTTTTACTTCTGTTGCAGGACGTAATTATTGAATGGTTGGGCCCTGTTGGGTCTTATGTTGCCGGCATGCAGAACTGCCCTTAGTCACGGGACACAATTCACGGGAATTCTGCTGCTTTGTCTAGGCCACATATCACAAGGTCCAAGCCCAATATGCATAGGGGTAAACCGATAGATGTTAGGACGGGTCTCCTCGGTCGGACTGCATGAGGAATCGTAATTTCCCTTCGGGTCATAAGATCAGTTGTAATGGCTGTTCTCCCTATATATTTTACGTGCGCCTTTACATATGGAAAAGCGATAAGAACGCCCATGCAACCTGCCCTGGGCTGGCTTGCACGAGCGTTTTTATCTCCTGTTCATTCGTAAAAGTGCACATAAAATACACAGGACGAATGGGCCTTACGACCACCCTGCCCGGAAGAGCAGCTACGAAAGCTCATGCAAGCCAGCCCAAGTGCGCCTATCTCAACCGTTTCATTCAAACAATGCTATCAATTGCATTATTCGGACCCCAGCCAGATTAGCAGTTGCATTATGTATGACTTTTATGTAAAACATGCCGGTTGAAAGACTCGTCCTCTACAATTAGCACAAACGGAGAGCAGCAGAGAAAATAGAACAATCTGAAGTTAGTTGTTTGTCCAGCTTGAAGTGTACGTGTTTATGTGTCTTGTTTACGTGGTTTGCACAGCTAGACATTATAGACCACTGGCACAAGCTACTTCAGCACGTTAAGCTGTCACCCTGTAATGTGATTTGCACAAACTGCCTGGCGCAGTGCTGAATCGTTATTGCTCTCCAATGCAGTCCGTCACAGCATCCGATTCAGACTTTCAGATCAATACAAAATACTTTAGTATCTTCAATGTCGAGTCATTTTCCAAGTTATGCTATATCTGCTCTTGTAACAGGTATCGTAACTTCCATTAGCTGTTACAGTATATTTCTGTAATAATTTACGACTCGCAAAAACCATATTGGTACCCTGAATTTCTCGCACAGATTGCAGTATCTTGGTGATCAGCTTTCGGCTAGAGATTTGCCAAGATACTTCAATCTGTGCAAGCAATTCACCATAGACCTACTCGTAATGAAATAGTAACCATCTTTTTGTTTCAAACAACAAAAAGTAACAACAAAAACCTTCGACTGTTTAGAAGAGCTTCAGCCTTGTAAACTTTCTTTGATATCGCGATACATTTAAGAAACTTCGTTCTGGAAAAGCGGCCGGGCCCTCTTCGCTATTTGTAAACATAAACAGGGTTGGTAATGATTTATAAACGGTGTATCGGACTTGTTTTCCTTTTGGTTTCGTTCTATTTGCTTTACGTTCACAAACACTGATGGCGTTGGGGGAGGAAGAGGAGGAGGGTGAAAGGGGTTTATTTTTTGATCGAAGTAGCGGCCCCTGGAGTGCTTCCGGTTTCAAAGGGTCCTGCGCTGTTTTTTCGCGATCTCCTCTCGTTGCCAAGCTGTCGAGTAAACAAGCGATGGATCAATGCAAACACCAGTCGGTAGTATGCGATCTCATGCGTGCGTTTATCATGTGCTATTTAAGTTGGGTGCATGGCCAGGGAGTAAAGGCCTCTGCGCCAAGTGATTGATACTTGCTCACACACTCGGGGACTGCCATCCCACAACGTAGCGGGTGCCACATCATCTTCTGTGGAGGATTTTCGTTTAATGTTTTTTTTAAACCCTCTCTGGTTTCTCTTTATGTGATGTCGGAGCGATAATGTCTGACGTAGACCTATCTTAATTCAGATCTTCCTCGCGGCAGCAAGCGATTAAGAGAAAGAGAGGTGATGTTGAAAGAACAGTTGTGGCGGCGGAAGTGTGAAATGTGTGATTTAAGTATGCGTATGTTTGTTTGTCTGCGCGCGCACGTGTGTGTGCTTGCGTGTGTGTGTGTGTGAGAGAGAGAGAGAGAGAGATCTGTGTCAATGAGAGATAGAAATGGCGATAAATTTTCCATTTCTTTTCCTGCGAAAGCTACTTTCCACAAAGTCTAGCCCGCCTGCGCAGAGTAGACGAAGTTCCAGTGAAAACCACCATCAATAATGCAGTCAGGAGTAATTTCACTACAGGGTCTGCTGAGACCGACTTGGTCTACTGTACTTTCCACGGCAAGACTTTTTTTCTGGTGGTTACTAAATGCAAAGAAAGACTAGGGTGGCTGGGTGGAGGGGAGCCCTCCGAGGAACGCAGCCTGATGGTCTGTCATCAGAAAAGTGCCAGCGCTTGGGGAAAACCAGACTGCCGTCTCCTGTGTTAACCTCTCGGAAATTTCGTGTAAGGTGGGGGGTGGGGGTGGGTATTTATTCTTGTTCTGGAAACTACCCCTTTTCAGCCCCCAGTTATGAGACCTTCCCCTATTTCCTCCCACCTACCAAGATTCGTTCGCATAGCTTGAGGAGGGGCGGTTTGCATCCCTCATCACAAGCCCTCGGCAGCAAATGAGATGTGTGAGGAGTTTCGGAAGAAACCCTCCGAGGCGCATGTGCGAAACAGCGAGTTGATGCACTTGCTGACTGAACGAGCGCAGAGCTTGGAAGTGAGTCCTGTTGCCGGCAGCTTCAGACACGGGCTGCGTTCAGTATCAGAGCTTCTGGAACTCTGGTAAATGTGTGGGAAGCCGAAGCAGAGACAAGTATTTTCCTTATCGCTGCACGAACAAAGCAAGGGGCGCTGTTGTGTTTACGGTCCGTGCATGCGTGAGTGGGTCTGTGTGTGAGCGTGCGTGTGTGTGCGCCTATGTTCTGTGTTTGGTGTATGTTGGGGATCACCTAGGGACGGCCGATTGTGCAAATGGGACCTTACACGTTCATGCGTTGCGTGCGTGCGTGCGTGCGTGCGTGCGTGCGTGCGAGTGAGAGAAAGAAAGAACACGGAAGGGGAAAGACGAGTACATGCGGGTAATGACCCCTCCTACGCCCCCCCCCCCACCTCAACGACTCCTAACACGTCACGAAAGACGTTCGTTGCTGACGTCTGCAACAACACCCAAGCGTTCGGACCCCTTCCCTTTCATTTATTTTTCCTCCCAGCAACCAGCACGACTACCACCATCCTTCTCATTTGAAGCTTTTGACAGACGCACGCGCCCGCCTGTAGTCTCGAGACCTCAGACGCAGTATCGACGTTTTCGCAGCACGCGCACATACGCAGCCGCCGCTTGGCCTCGCTGTCTCCAAACGCCCTGGCTTGCCCTATGTTGTGCTAGCAGCACCCCTCTGTCTCGCTCCTTTCCCTCCCTCCCTGCGATAAGCAGAAGAGACTTCAGTTTGTCAACGCGTCGATTTTATTCATTCGATTTCAGAGACAGAACAGCGTCGAAGTGTGGCATACCCGCCTGGCTTCTTGTCGTTAGAGGGTGATATCGCAGTCGGCTTTGCAGGTGTTCATGTGATGTCGTTGTTGCAAGTTCCGGTCTCGGGAGGATTGAAAGACTTTGCATTCACGTGTACTGCTCGGTGCTGCAAGGAGCAGGGTAGGAGCGTCTGCTATGCATAAGGTAAGCGTAATTTGGAGGGGTGGGGACGGTAGTATAACGTGCGTGACTTAAAGTTTCCTCGATTTGGCACCGAGAGATGGGCATTGCATGCAGCCACAAGTCTGGCACAGCTGAGACACTCTACGATGGGAATAAAAGTGAATGAAACAGGATCAAGAAAATTTGATGAAAGTTGCTGGGGTGGGAAATGAAAGGAAATTTGCAAAGATCTCATCGAAACATCCAAAGCTAGACTTCTGTGTACACCTTTCTCATTATGACCATTATTAACATCCTCTTCCTTCTCCATTATTAACGTTTTGTTTTTAGCTGCGACAATGATGTGTCACAGAGACCGTTAAAGAAAATGTGTGGAAAACATGGGAATTGTGTATGTGCGCGACCAATGACAAGAAGGATGATGTTGTTGTCTCCTTTTTGTTAAGAACTTTTTTCCCCAAAGAAACTGAAGCACAAAGTCCCGAAACCTCCAGAGGAAATCCTTTGAGTAGAGAATTATGTGCTGGAACGTGTGACTGAGCAGAGAGTCAATGTGAAGGATACTTTTAAAAAAAATATCAAGTGCATACAGATTTGTTTTACGTTTTTAACTCTGATACCTTTTTAAGTTCTGTTTGTGAAGAGGTTTTTTTATTCTGTGCTTCCTGCTCATTCATTGTCATCACCTTCCTCGTCGTCATGATGGTTTGCGCGTGCATGCTTGTGCCTGTTGTAACTTGCATAGATCACTATAAGCTGAGGTGTTTGCATGCGAGCGCGCGCTCGAGCGTACAATATAGCTAATTCATCGTTAACACTTCCCGTGGTTACCTAGCGTAATGTTACAGGTGGAAATACCAAATACCCCTTCTCCAAAGCGAGCGCAGTCCCAATCAATATTAACATCCACTTAAGCCGGATGCATAGTGTGTTAAAGAGTACAGCGCTTATGGTCTAAAGGCTGTGGACAGAGCCAACCCAAGCGTCATTAGTTACTAATAAAATTTGGCTGACTATGTGCCTCGAGCGCCCCGTGGAGCAAAGTAACCTCTCTTCGAATGGCCTTGTTAGTGTGCGTCGTTTTTCATCGCCTTCTTTTATGAGTTCAAGAATGTTCGCATTAGCGGCGTCATAAATCTGACACCAATGCAGCGATGCTTATTGATGAGCTTGATTGTACTTGACAGTTTGCTGACAAGTCCCAAAAGATTGAAGCGATGTCCAGCCTTAAAACTGACACTCGTGTGGAGATACCTACTATGAGAGCGAGAGTTGCAGTTGATGTGTGTGTGTGGGGGGGGGGGGGGGTGATGGTGGCGAGAGTCAAACCCAGAGAACTTAGTTACAAATGGTGGGTCCTGAGGTAATTGAGAAGAACAGTTTGGAGGCTAAAGCAGGACATTTGAAACGAAAACGATGAATTATAGCATCAGTGTTCTTGAATAGCGAGGAAATACACAGCTCGTATAGTATGTGATGGAGTGTGGGTGAAACGTAAACATGAAGAATAGGGTTCTGGTGAAGCGTAAACATGAAGAATAGAGCTTGGGTGAAACGAAAAATGCGTCAACGACCTAATGTGATAGTGTGGGGGAGGGGTGGTAGCGTGATGGAGAGAGAGTGTGTGGGGGGGACAGAGAGAGTTCTTGCTGGTGACCTGACCACAGTGCCCTTATACACAAAAGTCTGCAGCCTATACACTTCTAACTTTTTTTAAATGGCGTCTTGTCTGAGTAGCTTCCTGGGTACCATTTAGCAAACTCCTTCTCGTGCTCTGGCATTGTAGGAATGTCAGAACAATTCCTGGAAACCAGAAAAGGGGTTCATAGTAATTTTCCTCGATAGGGATTGTGAGAACACTTCTTGGCACCAAAATATTGTCTGTTGTGTTTGAAAGGAGACCAACAGAAGCTTTGTTCATCCATCTGTTGTGTGCTGTCAGGGAAGGCTTCTGGACTCTGGAACCTAACAGAATCTTTCGTGCTACAGTAGGCGTTGTCTCAAGAGGTTTCCACAAAGGAATGAGGATGTCTTTAGATATCTCGTTCTGTCTAGTCTATTTCGACGTGCAACGAGACTTGCTTTTGCAATTTTTCGCAGCTTCAAAGGCTGGTAGTTTGGAGGACGTCTTCAGAAATCTGGTTTTGTCTCATCTCTTTTGACGAACGAGAAATTTTTTTTCAAAACTTCTCTGACGATGTAACCTCCCCAGACACACACACACCCACAGCACACCATCCCCAGCAGAAGTCTACATATTCTAGAAGAATTTTCTGATACATTCAATCGATCTGGGAAGTGCTTGCACATCGAATCGATTACACGTGTAATGGCAGTGAGCCACAAGTCGCGACAAGCATCCTCAAATATGTGCCGAGGACGTAGCGACAGAAAAGCCGTTGACTCTGCAAATGACAGTGCAACGTGCGTCAATAGTGGTTGTCTATCTTGATGACGAGACGTATCGTTAAGTTGTGAAAGTTGAGGAGATGTTTTCACTTAGGTCGTCCTGACAACAGTGGGGGGG
>SMGT01002687.1:258153-277045 GCA_004794575.1 Lanistes nyassanus
GGGGGGGGGGGCGGGGTGCCTGCACGGGTGCGACAGAGAGGAAGTAGGTGTTCAGTCTGCTCTGGGCAGTAGCCACACGGAGCTGCTGATTCGTGTTGCTGGTAAGGGGCAAATAATAAAGAAGAATCCAAAGGGAGGTAACTAAGGACAGAGGCTTGAGATGTACCTGAAGCACCCTGTCGTGAAGTTCGTTGAGATCATAGACAGGGTTACGAGTTATTACCTGTAGCAGCGCACGTGAGCAACCAGCACACCTTGGTAGGCCGGTTGCATGGGTGGTTTCATCTGCCTTTGCGGCCTTAAGAGCACGTATATCTTACCTCCATATTTACGTACGAACAGGCGGTAAGAACGACCATGCAGCCCGACCCTTGTAACACAACGGAAAGGACAAAATGAGGAGGAAGGAAGGAGGCTGGTGAGATGCAAAGATGCACGTTGTAAGCAGCGGGGATGGGTGGACGGAATAAGTAGAAAGGAGATCGCGGGACGGAGGGAGCAGTGGTGGGAACAGTCACAGTATTAACCCATGGCAATGCATCAAGTGTCATTTGCAGGAGAGGAGGAGACTCGTGAAAATAGAACCCTTCACAATGCCATTTAATTTGTGATTCTTTCCCATCCCAGATCTAACGGCGATTTTATTTTCGACAAAAGCTGCTTTGCAAAAAATGGACATGGATCTCTTCTCAGGCGTGTCCAACGTTGTTATGTGTGTCCGGGTCCCTCAGTCTGGTCCAGTGTATTCAAACGTGTCCGTAGGTCCTATTTTTCGGCCAGAAACGCGTACGTATCGACCCCTGGGAGTTACACGTCCACGGACAATGACTCGGTGACAAATTACTCCGTCCAACGGGTGTGATTACTGACACGGTCTTCGGGGCCGATCTGCCATTCAGTCCGGTCTGATCTCAGAAACTGTTCCTGCCCGGACTCGGGGCCGATCTGCCATTCAGTCCGGTCTGATCTCAGCAACTGTTCCTGTCCGGACTCGGGGCCGATCTGCCATTCAATCTGGTCTGATCTCAGAAACTGTTCCTGCCCGGACTCGAGGCCGATCTGCCATTCAGTCCGGTCTGATCTCAGAAGCTGTTCCTGCCCGGACTCGGGGCCGATCTGCCATTCAGTCCGGTCTGATCTCAGAAACTGTTCCTGCCTGGATTCGGGGCCGATCTGCCATTCAGTCCGGTCTGATCTCAGAAGCTGTTCCTGCCTGGATTCGGGGCCGATCTGCCATTCAGTCCGGTCTGATCTCAGAAGCTGTTCCTGCCCGGACTCGGGGCCGATCTGCCATTCAGTCCGGTCTGATCTCAGAAGCTGTTCCTGCCTGGACTCGGGCTACACATTCTTTTCGATGGTGGGTCGACACTTTTGCACGTGCGCGGACGATCTCACGCACCTACGCTTGCAATAAGAGTGTAATGAAAAATACCAGTCGCCCATTTTTCTGGATAGACACTCTGCAGGCGGCGATATGAAACGATCGTAACGACAATGGTATCTCAAAACTTTTATTTTATTACAGCGGAAAGCGTGATCGTTACCTTGTGTATTTCAGTCGAACGATTGCTTTTGCGATTCCTGGTGCACGGTTTGCCCTGTGACGCAGTGCTTTATGACTTCCGAGGGCACATCTATCTCGGCACTGAACGCCAAACGCCTCGTCCGGACAAGTAGGTGAAAGCGAACCTAGCAGCGGCAATGCGTGTGCTGTGAATCACAGATACGGGAGAATACAGGGCTACCTGCGCGGGCGCTGTTTTGTGGGCCTGCACTGCACTGAACGTGCTTGTCTGGGTGGTAATCTACAGTTTATGCTCCGCTGGAGGGTTTTTAGAAATCCTCGTGTTTCGATCGTCTGTCACATTTTCATTTCCTCCCTCCCCACCCACCCACCAACCTACCACAGGTCTTTTCAGCTATAGTTGGCTGATTTTATTTCGGGCAGTAAACTGGTTTTCTTTTTTCTTCAAAAATTCTTTAATTTCTTTTTCTGAAAAGTGACTGCCTACCCACATACGTCCATACATTCATACATAGAGCCAGGCGTGATATACCCACGCAATTCTTCAGGAGAGTGATTTCCTTAACATCATCAGACATTACAAATGAGGTTTTCGTGTGTTGAAAGTGGCTCAAATGTCCGTGTATAACTGCATATGAGGGCTGGCTGCAGGCTGGGTTTCACGCGTTTATTTGCATTCCGGACTCTAGATTCATGTGTTTTTTGCTGTATACACACCCACTATCAGCTTCATCTCGTACCACCGCAAGAACCAGGCATTCCAAACACTGTTTACCCAGCATGCATTGTTGTTCACAGATGGATACCATCTTCCGGTGATGTGTTTATCGGCGCCTGTTGACCCTGTCGTGTACTTTAAGACGATGCTCTCGTGTAAAACCTGCTTCCACTCTGCTGGGAGTTTATTTTCTCATACGCTGGTCTTATCCCACAGACTGTGGTACCGTGAACAGCACGTGACGATTTAACACTGAGGTACACACAGATAAGTACCTACACGCATACCCACAGATATATGGGAAAACGAACACACAAAACCAAGAAACGTGCGCAAGTGCAGAGGAGCTGCGTACTCCCACGCACGTGCTGTCAACACGATGGAGCGGTAGTCTTTCCCTGGAGGAAGCTTAGAAACGTCACCAGGCAGCAGCGCAATAAACAGAAATTAACTGAAAGGAGTAATGTTGATGCAGAAACGAGAGAGAAACAGCATGTTTTTCACTTAAGTCGGTCCGCCCGTCTGTGCATCCAGCTCCATAAAAGGCATCGTAAAATTGATCAGTAGTCGTAAGACAAGATCTCGATTTGTGAGAAACGCGAACGACCTGAAATGCTAGCTAGCCTAGACATCGCTTTACCTGTCGCTGTTGCAGAGTATGAGAAGGGCGTGAAGGGCGGGGAACAAACACACGGACAGGCAGGCAGGCATGAGGGAGAGGAAAGAACTACAAGAGGAAGAGATTAGTTAAGGATAGGATTAACAACTTCCTAGATCCACTTGCTGGCGAGTCTGCGCCAGGCCCGCATCAGTCCGGATGCAAACGCAACTCGGCAGCGTCACCCCAGGCTCACGGTGCACACCACTTGCACGCGGGCCTCAAAGAAAATTCATCAAATCAAATCATCGCAAGGAGGTCCGTGAGTTATCTGTCCCTGATTGACGAACAGGAGCCCGTCTGCAGGAGGGTGTTGGTGACGTCAAACTTTGCGGAGCCTGCAGAGTCGGTAATTACGAACTGCAGAAGATCGGTTAGAAATCAGTTTTAAAAAAAAAATTGTTTATAGACACAAATATTCACGAGATTTAGTAAACAGAACCCGTTTCAAGAAGGTAGACAGGAGTGTCCTGGCACAGCTCCGCGAGTCTGTGTGTGCTTCGAACCAAGAGGAAATAAATTTCTGGCGATTCCTTCTTTCCTCGTTCCCTCCAATTTCGGGATTCCAGCCCGTCCCCCCAGCCATCTCGCATTTGAGCCTGACTAACATACGCACCATGCAGAGAGGCAAATTTACGTTAGCGCACCTGTTTCAATTCTTAGGGTTGTGAACGAAAACGACTGAAGTAGTGACGTGCAGAATACGTGTTTACCGAGAAAGAAAGAACAAGGAGGGAAAAAAAGGAAGATGCGGGGCTAGATTTTTACAGCCCGCCGTTAATTTACAGCCGCTGAGGGGCTGCCATACTCATTGAGGACAGACAAGAAGCAGCCGCACAGCTTGGTGCCTGACTGCCCGCTGTGTCAGCTGCACTTTTGAGATGTGTCTGCTGTCGGCCGGTAGTTTCCGACGATGTTCGCCGACACCGGTTAGCAGAGCGGGATGTCACGGTCACAGTCAGAAAAAAGTCCGGGCTGCCAACAGTGTGCACACTGACACAGCTGCACATCACCACAGCTACACACTGACACAGCTCCATATCAGCACAGCTACACTCTGATACAGTTGAACATTAACAAAACTACACAGTGACAACACAGCTGGAGAGCCGAGGTCATGCCATGGTCTCGGCTCGTGTTAGACCGATGTACACTTTTGCCATAGTGCTTGTCCTGTCTTTTCAAAGCTAATTAGCATTAGCATCCAGTGAGCTGTAACTGGTTCGTGCAGTCCGACGCTGCCCATCCCGCGGAGAATAATCAGATTGACCAACCCGAACGGTATAGCAGCATGAGTTGGTTTTCGTTTATGTATTAAGTTTATGTATTATGTATTCCTTGGTAATCCAACATATTAAAAAAACTGGATTTATTTTCTTCTGTAGTCACAGAGATGAACTCAAACCTAACTAATGTATATACATGTATTTAGGTCTGGGAGACAGTTTTTGTTGTTTTTTAGGCTGCAGAGCAGTTGGGAGAACGAAACAATGGACTTCCTCTTTTCAGCAGAAATGGATGCAAGAAGGACACCCCCTCCCGCCTACCATCCATCCCCCTCCCCCTTCCCCGGGCTATCCCCGAAAACGAAAACGAATGAAGCTTAGAACAAATTGATCTGCCAAGGAGCGGAAGTCAAGAAGAATTCGAACGGCGTGACACTGCGGCGGGGTGTGTTCTATCTGCCAGAGGGCGGAAGTGACAAAAGTCGTGCGACCGGACACTGCGGTGGAGTGTGAAAAATCGATCTTGCAAGGTCAAGAAAAACTCGAGCGACAGAGCTTTGCGGCGGAGATAATCTCTTCGCTCATCCATCAGTAATGGAGTTATCGTACATCCGATGCGTTCACTGAGCATCGACACGAACAGGAAGCAGACGACATGACGAGATTGTTTCTATTTAAAGAACAGTGTCGTCAGGGCTGCGTTCCCTTCACTTCTGTGGCTGCTAGAAAAAGCAGCTATTGGAAAGCAAGGCCCGGAAGAACATCTTGGAACAACATTCTCTGTTTGTCTGGCTGGCTGGCTGGCTGGCTGACTGGCTGGAAGTCTAAATGTTCATAAGATTCTTAGGTAGTTTGTTTTCATCTAATGGCCGTATCCTGTGCAGTGCTAACAATTTGCGTTAATGTGTCAGTGGACGCACATAAATGTGTAGACTGTGTGAAACATGCACGAGTGTGTGCGTTTCTGTGCGCGCGAGAGCATGTGCGGGTGCGTGCGTGCGTGCGTGCGTGCGTCTTCATGTGACCCTAGACTTTTGACGTAAGCAGTTGTTTTACTTCTGTTGCTGCCAGTCGTATGGGAGTCCTCCGTTTGTCTGTAACACAGTGTTTCTTCGCCCCTTCCTGCATTTGTAACCACGTGATCATGTTCACGTATTTGAGAGCAAGATGGATGACGGCTAACGGCCAAGTTTCAAAGTTACAATATTTCGAATGTTTTTTCTTTTTCTTCTTCCTTTCCTTCCTCCTTCGTCCCTGTCTGCTTTTTTTATCTTCCTTCCTTCCTTTCTTGATGTAAGTTTAAAAAAATTTAGACACCTTTCCATACGATGCCAGCTTAACAACTTTTTTTTATCCAAACGTAGAGAAATTTATTTACAATCTCACTCGATATTTTTCGCTAACCACTGAGCGAGTTTTTGATTTAGATACCATTGATAATTTCCTTTTCCCATCTCTCTGTCTCCCCATCCACCCTCTATCAAATGTGTAGACGACTTGTTGAAAATTCTTTCCGATGTTTATTGCTTTTTCCCCAATTATCTATAGAACCCAAATGTTTCAGTGATCTAGAAATATTTTTCCGTAGCTAGTTAATTTATGATCTAGATTTATTAGTCGTACTTCGCCTGAACTTGTCTGTCCTTTCGCTGAAAACTTTCCCGGAAACTTTGGCCCACAAATGAAGATTGTTTTCATTCCAACGTTTAAACGAGACAGCCAAGCTAGCGGCAAAGTGGCGAAAAGTATAAATTAAACTGCCATGCTAACAGCGTTCCTCTGGTATCGGAAAAAAATCATTTTGGGAAATGCTGGCTTTCCCACTCAATGTTTCACATTCCTGTGTCTGTTTCTCCGTGTGTTATTTTCCTCTACAGAGAGATGTGGCCTACGTGCCTATATTCAGAGACGCTCTTTATTTTGAACTGTCTTTTGATGTCTGCTTCTAACTCACGCAATATGGTTTTAACTGTCTGCCGTTTCCGACCGGCTTCAGTTAGTTTCGGCGCCCACTTCTTGCAGCAGCGCTGCTCCTTAGGGAAGAAAGTCTCAGTCTAGCCTTAAACATTTCCCGTGGGTTCCCTGGTTTCATGTGGCAGGCTGCGGTCACAGCGCTGAAATGGGCGTCATTTTCTGAAGGAAGCATGTCTGCAAGACATGTGTGACCTAGGATGACACGTATTGTATGTGTGTCATCATAGGTGTGTCATCATTAGTGACAACATTTTTCTTCATGATGGCTGCGATAATGGCTGCGACAGTCCACAGGTTTGTCGTAAACCCACCCCACCCCCTCTCTCACGAGAAGTTTTAGCAGAGCTTCCAGACTGACGGTTGTATAATGAAAGGGTCATGCAGAGTGTGTTGGGGTGGGGGTGGGGGGTGAGAAGCCTGAGTATTCGACGAGACCCCCAACCCCTCGATTTCCAGCGACACGCCCAGATAAATCCAAGTGCACGACGTGTGATCTGAACTCACGAGACTGTCTCGGTGAAACAGAGAAGAGAGGGGGAGGGGAAGAAGGGAGCTAGGATAACAGAATAGAAGGAAGAAGGAGGGGCGAGGAGGAAAGAAAAACTCTCTGTAATTGTCCAGCGCTGACTTAGAAAGCGTTTCATTAGTTCTGTCCCAGCAGACATTACACTGCACGTGCAGGGTTGAGCTGGGTTGTCTATTCATATCCCCCTCCCCAAGCTTCAATCATATCATCGGCGTATGATCAGCAGTATTATTCATATCACGACAGCCGAGTTGCCAGCTACTCCCACAGAATCCTATCACGTGCGCTGCCGGAAATTGCAGAAACCGTAGGATCAATAGAAATATTCTGTAGAGAAGTCAGCAAATCTAAATGAAGTCACATGTGCACGTATGCATGCATGAATTCGCACACACGAACACACATAATTCACACGCATGCTCGCAGGCACCCATTCGCGCAGTCGGATGCTGTAGTTTTCGACGAATGGTAGATCGAAATTTAGGCACCGTTCCATCCATCCTTCGTGAGTATCACGCGACCAATTCAGTGTACTTAGAAAACTTATAGTCTCTGTTAAAAAGAATGAATTAACGGAGAAAATAAAGAAAAACATACACAACACACTGAGAATATTTTCGAAGCCAAGACACAATTATATGGATGTTGATTTTAAAATCAGGTGCTCTAATATCTCAGTGGCATGAAAGTGTTAACTTTGTTGAAACCTTTTTTCGTTCTCTTAGAGAAGCCACTATGCTGTCTAGACAGACTGATACAATTGTTTTACTTTAGTTCTGTACAGTAATTTTTAAAAATTTTTAAGCACAGTCTGGTCAAATGGCACTAATTGTGTTTTTTGACGTGATGAGGTCAATGTTTTCTTTGCGTAATATGTTGTTGGACGAAGACTAGTTATCGGTAGTCCCAGCTCTCTGTGTCTGCTGTCGGTAGGAATGTTATGCAACTTTTTTTTTATCTCACTGAGGCCAGCCAATGATTATTTATGTTGCAGATGCTCACTGTCTCTTCAGTTGTCGACCCCTTGCCCTGAAGTCAAAAAAGAGTTATCTTCCCTGTGACTTTCTGCAGAAGATCAGCTTCGTCTATCGACGGTGTCTCGGCTACCGCTGTGCCAACAAGTGATTGAATCACAGTCTGGAATCGTTTTCCTCCTGCCTGGAAATTCGTTTTTGTAACAGCTGCAGGAAGAGGTGACTCTGAGGGACTTTTGTGTAGAATATTTAGCTGGATTTTTTCTGCATTTCTGAAATAAGCGACCACCTTTGGATCCACGCTGCAAAAGGCTACGTCGCTTACAGAGCGAAGAAACCTGTCGATTCCTTCCGGCAGCATTTAGTTGCGTCCTACTTCTTTCCTTGGCCTGCGTCACCAGTAAAGGTTCCGATGCCACTTTGCCATAAAGTACTCTTCAAGATGAACAGCAATACACCGACTATTAATCTCAAGAACGCTTTCAACATGGCGGGTACAACAACGCCAGCTGCCCCGCCAGTGTCGGAAGCCACAGTGAGCTCCATGAATTCCAGCCTGTCTTTACACGAGTCGTTAGCCCAAGGACTGGCAGATATGCTAAACCTGACGCTTTATAATACGCTGTCCGTGAGCAATGTCTCCTCAAACGAGACGAGCGATGCAGCTCTTATGAACGTGGTTGCCAATAACAACAATTCTTTATTTATCAAAATCGTTCTTCTCTTGATTCTGACAGCAGTGGTCCTGCTATCGACCTACAAGTTTGTAGTTCGCCTGTTTTCAGGCTACACAGAGAAGAAAGACGATAGTTCCGAGTTCTACATTGGAATCCAAGACTCCTATTAACACGTTCCGACAAGAGCTCCGTCGAGTGCTTTATGCCAAAGGGCACGAGATTTCAAGTGATGAAGCTGTGTCTGGGTTTTCCATACTTAATTTTATGACTCGATGGTTCTAGCGGTTTTTGAAGGTTTGAAAGATGAAAAGACATGAAATTTTCTTTGCTGTGTATTGTGACTGTATTTTGTCAAAATTATTTTGGAACCGAATAACGCGTTTTGCATCAGAGTGATATTTTAACCCCGTAAACGTCACCCACATTTTGTGTTCTCGGGAATGTGCTCAAATTCTAATGTGTGATGTTTTCAGTGAAGTGAAGAGAAAAATTATTGTCTTGTTATTTTATCACTTCTGCCCCTCCTCCCGCCCACACGCACACATACTTCCCAGCACACGGGGCCAGCCGTACCATCACGGTAACGCGTGATTGTCACCGATACAAAGGGTAGTGGGTTTAAAACCCGTGTCAGGTACGGGTACTTTCTGTGCGTTTGGGATCTGTTTTCCGGGCTGGTCGTCGGGGGTGTCCGGGTGTCCCGTTTTCGCCCCATTTTTCCTCCCCTGCCACCCTTATCTCGCCCCTTCATGAGACAGCTTTTGATGCTGGCTTGAAATTAAGCAATAAACTTCCCCATAAACGTATCTCGCTTTCCTGTCTGTCTGTCTGTTCACGGGCATAAATCTTTTCCTGTCGTGTTTTAATTTTACTTCGTTGGTCAAGCCTGTGTCTTTATGTACATCTCGATCTATGTCGGAATTTTGACCTGTTCTTGTTTCTCGATCTCTGTATGTATATCCAAGGCTGAATATCTTTGTCTCTCTTCCAGTGTGTCACCTCTCTCTCTCGCACACGCACACACACACGAACGCACAGATTCCATTCACCCACTCACGCATGCACTCATTAACTCGTTATATGACTATGTCCCCTGCTCTCATTTCTACGTATTCGTGCTAAGCCA
Source organism: Lanistes nyassanus (assembly GCA_004794575.1). Taxonomy (NCBI): domain Eukaryota; kingdom Metazoa; phylum Mollusca; class Gastropoda; order Architaenioglossa; family Ampullariidae; genus Lanistes; species Lanistes nyassanus. The sequence goes on from SMGT01002687.1 coordinate 267,558, forward strand.
ATGCAAGTTTCATAACGGTATTGATTTCCTGCAAGAAGCCTTTCGCTTGCCAAACGAGCCCCCTACCCCTCCCCCTCCCCTTCCCAAGTTTCGCTGTCAGGAAGGATCAGGTGTGTGCCTCCAGCGATTGTGACAGAAGATTTTCTGGAAATGGCTTCTCTCTTTTCGCAGCCATTCATCGATCTTATTCAGCCATCGGAATGTTCACTTTCTTCGGTCCGTCCTGTTTCTCAGCAAGTTTCTCCGTCAGTCCAATCAAGTAAACCTCCAACTTTTGTTGTCTAGATGTCTATATGACCATGCAGATATATACAAATATATTACTAAATATAGATGTGGATATAGCTTCACATTCAGCAACAGAATAACAAATGCAGATATACATAATCATAAACAGACACAGAATGACATCGAGGCCCTGACACAGGTGTCGAAGAGATATTGACATCACGACGTTGAAATGTCTGTGTGGGGGTGCGCGCGTGTGTGTGCGTGTGTAAGCGAGCGAGTCTTTGTGTGCGCAAGTGAGTGGGTGAGAGAAAGAGAAAAAGGTATACAAGGAAGCAGACGGGGACGAAAGAACACAGTCAGGAAAAAAAGATTCGAAACACCTCGTCCGCACACACAAACAAACACGTACACACAAACAAGGTCGCGAGCGAGCGCACAAAGGAGAGAGAAAGATATAGCATGCATCACGTTGATACTGAAATCAGCTGACACGGTAAGGGTCAACTTTAATATCAGGTGCCTTGTGTTTGAGGTATCGTCATGGAGAAGTTATCCAATCGGCGTCCCGTTTCTTTATGCAGGTGCATCGGCCGGGATCGATCTGCGGAACCGAATCAAATGCTCGTCGGCTTCAGCGCCGTTTCCACGGTAACCCTACAACTACATCCAGGTGTAATCTGAATGATGTGCCCTTCTGACATAGTCATAGACGAGCACAGGACTTTCAGGGAGGGAAATGTCGCGACTTGCTCTCTGGTCGCTGGCAAGCCTGTTCGTTACACAGCTTAGTGCAATCAACAATCCTTGACCTTTGAAGGCAGGATGTTTCTAAACTGAAAAACGGAGCCTAAATATTATTGAGACTAGGAATGGGAATGCAATGGATTACGAACTGCGCAGAGCGAAAATGTGTATTTCTGTAGAGTGGAAGAGTGCGTATATTTTGCGTGTTTCTTGCGTAAATGCCGAAAGTACTTCCACTCTCCGTATAAGCACAATTTCTCAAAGTGCCACAGGAAACGACGTGACCATACTCGACCCCGCAACATGCTAACAACCTGGCTTCACGACAAACGCTTCGCCAGTTATGCCACCCACTGCAATAAATAGCTTCCTAATATATGTACAGTGGCCTAGGTTGGCTTGCATGAGCGTTCTTATCTCCTGTTTCTTCGTAAAGGTCCAAGTAAAATACACAGGGCAAACGGACTTTACGACCGCTCTTATTACCGGAAGAGCACTTACGAACGCTCATGCAAACCAACCCTAGTTCCCAAACCCAGAAAATGTAGTGTATGTTGCCGATATCAGTGTGTACGCTCTCTTTATTGTATTCATAAAAATATGCATTTGTTTTTGTTTAGTTTAGTTTAGTTTAGTTTAGTTTAGTTTAGTTTAGTTTAGTTTTGTTTTGTTTTGTTTTGTTTTGTTTTGTTTTGTGTTGTTTTGTTTTGTTTTGTTTTGTTTTGTTTTGTTTTGTGTTGTTTTGTTTTGTTTTGTTTTGTTTTGGGGGGAGGAATATTCAGCTATTCCAGGTTCCCAGTCCATGGCTTTTAGTTGACTTAGATTGTGGAAGAGGATAAAGAGGAACAAGAGCAGGAAACAGATGCAAAGAAGAAAGCTGCAGAAGAACAGACATGCAAATATATTACTGAACAGATCAGCCTCCAACTGTAGGACAATTATGTGATGAAGGGCTGCATTCTGTTCCGGTTTTCTTTTCCCCGATTTTGCACATGTGCATATTTCAATTTAATGCCGTTATATTAAGTGCCCGTTGGTCGAGTGGATTGTGTTGCTGATGAATATTGTTATGAGGCCTTCCACGGGGCGACTGCAGCTGTCTCTTTTCCTACGAGCAATAGGCTACGTATGTATAAAATGTACTGCTACTATACTAGTACCATTCACACTACTACTTTAGTGTAGTACACCATAGTACTAGTGCTTACTATAAGTAGTACATTTAAGTAGTACTGGTGCTAGTCAGTACATTAGCACAGCACAACACCGTACCGAGCTGTTTTTGATAATATAAACAAGACGGCACCTAATCTCTATCCCGCCCATACCTCCTCCCCTCATCCCACCCCGAACAAAGATTTTTTAATGGGGAAAATCAAAGCAGGGGAATAGAACCACCTAGTTGTCAGCTGCTAAGCTGATGGTTTTGCCATTCGGCTTTCCACTACAACAGCAACCTATTCTCACTGTTTCAATAGAAAGAGATATTTCTCAAGGGCTTCCGTTGGCTGGGAGTCTATGTCCCCTATTGCATCTTCTAGCTAATGCTATGCTAAAAATGTGTTAACATTTAGTTAAAATTTATAATCATACTTGCTGTAAGGGATAGCTTCTCGTATAGTTGTAATCACTGTTTCGAAGTATCAGGGTATTTTAAATTATTATTATTAATATATTTGTCTTGCGATATATACCGACAAGAAAGAATCATATGAAATACAGTACTGTTTTACGACCGTGCTGCTGTTATCGGTATTCCGGCACACACCGTCCCTTCACCTGGGGGAAAGTGTGTGTGTTTGTGCGCGGTGGCTCGGATGTCAAGCTGATGTCCGTAGATGTTACTGAGATTTAAGAGTACTGTAGCGTGGGTAGTGGCGATTTCTTGTTTCGACCTGTTAGTTTGTTACAGATTTCAAACAGATCTGCCACGTTCCTTACTTTTGACTCTCTCTTTGCTACGTGTTTGGGTACGGTAGGCTCCCTTGGTTGCACACGTCAGCATACGGTTGTGTCTAGCGCTGCCAGTACTTTTTTTGGGTTGTCGTTTGACGATTTATAGCGCTCTGTCCTCATTTGTTCTTGATCGAGGAATAGTTAACAAACTGTGCTTGAAAGAAGGATTTCTTAGCTGCAAAAAATAGCTTGGAAACAGCGTTTCGCTGCAAGATATAGTTGTCTGTGTATGGTGAGGCGTGATCTCAGCCAGAGCCTTTCTGCGCGACGGCGCGCACGCTTAGCCTGACGCAATTCGTCATGGATGGTCGGGTACCAGGGGGCTGCCTTTAGCGGGTGTACTCGACAGCGCCGGGCAGGAGCGTGTGTATCAAGGGCTTTACGAAGGGCTTTATCAAGCTCAGCAATCGTGAGAGGACCGCACAACAGGTTATGTAGATCTGTTTTGAAACTGCCCAGGTCCATCAAACGAATGGGGCGTGTGGTTATAAACAGCTGAGTTGGCTTAGGACACTGGATGATTAAGTTAAACTGAACACAATAATGATCTGATAATAACGTCGTGGAGACTGTAGTCGACTCTACAATGCTGTCCTCTGGTCTGTGCATGACCCAATCGAGAATGTGGTTTTTGACATGCGTTGGATGGGTGACAGACTGGGTGAAACGAAAAACATTAAGCAGTTCACACATCTTGATTGTGAGCGGGCGATTAGAGTCATCAAAGTGCGTATTAATATCACCAAATACTACGGCAGATCCGCCAGTAATGTTGCAATAATCCAGTAAATCGCTGAAGTCCGAAAGAAACATCGTGTCCGTCAGCTTGTTTTTTTCTGTTGGGGGGTGGTCTATATAAACAAAGCAGATGCGCCGGTTTGCTTGACGGAGCAAGCGTCACCTGAAGACACTCGAACGACGGGTGTGGGAAAGGCAGTGTGTTGCTGAAGGAAATGCAGTTTGAGAGAGAACATTTGTAGATAGCTGCAATTCTGCCGCCACATGTAGCACGGGGAAAGGACCTAATAGAGTAACCCTGTGGGGTCAGGTCTTGGCATATAACTTCATCACCAGTTTCTCTCAACCATGTCTCCGTGAGAAACATAATGTCAATCTCTTTGTCCCTGATGTATTCCGTGATCTCAGCGCGTTTAAGAGCTTGTTGGGCAGAGGAGACTGACTGGCCATTGAAGAGCGCGATGTGAAGACCCGTGAAAATCCTAGACGAAACAGAAGTGTCAGTACGAGCCTTGTGACTTCTAGGAGATGGGTGAGTGGCGGATTTGCGAAGCCTGGGTGTCCGCCGTCGCCCCCTGTGCGCTTTCTTTGTCGGACAGTGGAAGCACGGGAGATGACGACAGTGTATGCCGACATCATGCAGGGTCCGACAGAGCGACGAACCAATGCTGGAGGTTGGGGACAAAGGAGACAGCCTCGGTACTTGATCTGAAACGGAGTGATGAAATGTCGGATATCCGCTCGAGATTGCAGTAGAAATCAACTGATCCCTGGTGTAGCAACAACGGAGCTTACAGGAACAGCTGTAGGAGTGTAGACGATCAACCGTGGCCGCAGTCGCTGGCTGCTGCATAGTGGAACTGCTCAGCGAGAAGTAGGTTGGCTGAGCAGCACGCAGAGCGCTGTGTGTATCTTAGGCACACTGTGGATACACAGAGCTCCAACACAAAAGTACAAAGTTGTTTCCAATTAATGGACGGAAACAATGCAAAATTACGCCACTGTGTATCCGGGATACAAAACGCAGTTAAAAAGTAATAATAGTACAATGGAAAACAATGAAGATAACCATAATGAGAGGTCACGTCAGGTGTGTCAAGCCCGCACAGTGAACCAGGCCCAAGGTCAAAATGTGTACATCAGTGAACTTGATGTGGAGTGCAACATAAATAAATAAAAGCAGAACTTTCAAGGAATGAACGCATTCCGAAGTGGGTAGGGGCTGGGGGGGTATTTGTTGCTTAACGTCCAGCCGCAAACTATGTGCATATCAGGACGGTGTTGCTTAGACAGAGTTTACGTGCTGCCACACGTGGGACTGCTGTCGCAACACGGGCCTCAGTCCCACCCAGTCACATTACACTGACACCGGGCCAACCAGTCCTAGTACTGTTCCCTATAATGCCAGGCGTCTGGCAGGGCAGCTACTAAATTGCCAGTTTTTAAGTCTTAGGTTTGACTCGGCCGGGATGCGAGCCACCGACCTCCCGCCTCGGAAGCGGACGCCTTAACCACTAGACCACCGAGGCGGTCGTACGGGCTGGGGACCACACGAAGAACCAATGTCAATCACTGCAGTACCAAGGGAGGAAAGTCTGTCAGAGCGTGCCGTGCTTTAAATGCAGAGAGTTCAAACAGGCCTCTTGCAATTGGGGGCCTGGTTAGCTCAGTTGGTAGAGCTTCGGACTAGCAGATGGAAGGTTGTTGGTTCGAACCCTGGTGTGGCCAAGGATTATTTCCTGGAGTTAAACATTGTGAAAATTCCATTCGGCCATTTCCCTGCACATTAAGCTGCCTGTCTGCACTGACCATCTTACTGCAGCCATCAGTCTGGTGGTTCTTTCAGTGCGTACTTTAGTAATAGGACCCCATCCCCCATAGTGCGAAATCACCGCTAGGTGGAAGCACTGTCCCTCTAAATAACCACCACCACCACCACCAGTCCCCTTGCAATACCCTTTTTAACCCAGAGAGTTCAAACAGTCTTCTTGCAATACCCTTTCGATCATGAAAAAAAAATCATTGAAATATACATACATAGTACAAAAATTGGCACTTTTAACTGTAACCTCAGTACGATGGAAAAGAAGCTGAAATTTTCTACATTTCATACATCGTCATTATGGAGACTGGGATTGAATTTTGAAGGCAAGTGGGTGCGTGCATGCGTGTGTGTGTGTTTTCGGTCGTTCGTGGAGTGGACTGCTCTAGCCTTGAGGGCTAGTAGGGGACCTAAACTTATGACAGGAAAGGAGAGAAACACTAAAAGGACAACATCAGAAGACAGAGTGATAGAGTGGGAAAAAGGACGGACTGAATGGGTCGGGGAAACTGCAGGGTGGTCGGGAGACGTGATCACGACCAGTATCTGAAAGGGGGAAAAGTGTTCATTGAAGGGTGTGACTATATTGAGGGAAGTATCTCCCCCCCAAAAAAAAAAAAACAAAAACAAAAAACAACAACATGGAATGTGTGTTGGAGGTGGAGTGGTGGTGGTGGTGGTGGAGGGGCGATACAAGAAGAATTGGGTGGAATGTAATGATTAGAGTAAATGGATAAACATGTTTTTTTTAAACACACATTTATTTTCTGAAATCCGTGCTTTCTTAAGGACGAGGCTCAATTTAGCTTTGGTGTCCTCTAAGGCCTTTGACAACACTGATACGATGCTGAGTTTTGTTTGTGAAAACCTGTCACGCCGAAAATTTATTGAGGATTATCCAGTCCTGCGCACGACACCAAACTACAGCTCTATGAAATTACGGCCACAATCAGAAGCGGACTACCAGCGTCTCTCAAAATTCAAATAACACACAGCAATGCACCCAAAGGCGTAAACTCATTTGTCAGAGGGGCCAGAGAAACGCCCTTATTTTGACACTATTGTTTGGGCGGATGCACAAAGGGCAGCTGGTGGCTTGTACCGTCTTTAGAAGAGGGCTGTGAGGTCGCTTCTGACACAAACAACAATGGTCTCCCGTGAGCTGTACAGAAAACACTTTCTTCCTCTCACAAATTAAGTATGCACGCACAGACATGGGAGAGTATGGGGGCTGTCAGGACAGGGAGGGATGCATAGGTTACACAAACAAGGTCAGAGAGCTCCGCGTTCCAAGATTCCCCAAATCTATGTACTTATGTTTCTGCGGAAGGTGTCATCACACATGAGTGGTATATAAGAAGACAGATGTATCTCTTATTTAGTCCCATGTCATCAACTCGCGAGTCCAAGGTAAATGTGTTTCACTGTTGAACAAGGGCTTTTTTATTTTAACTTGTTTTGCAGATACGAAGCACGCTCATTGTCGACGTCGTTGTTTAAAAAGTCACATGCATCATCAGAAAATAATAATCTTTATATTTAGCTTTGAGAGATTAAACATTTCAGTCCCAGTCGGGTGCTTGTTTTCTTTTGTCTTCTTCTGTGGGTTCCTTGTCTTGTTCTTTTCCTTATTTTTTCTTTAATTTCTTTCTTGATTTTCTTGAACAAGTTTTTCTTTGTTTTTCTCTTATTGTTTGTTGGTTTTTAAACTTCTGCGTTTCCAGCTGTCATATGACTGTAACCGTAAGGTATTTTCGGAAGCTTTGACAAAGCATAAAGTATTTCATCTCTTTTCATCTGTATAACTTTTATTTAACGTCGACGGTATCATTTAGCACAGATAGGGTAACTGAGAAATTGTAATTGTATTACTGAATTACAATTCAGGTAATTAAACTCCGAATAAGCGAACGAAAAGTGCAAAAGGCGACGTGGCTCTGACTGTTACGACTTTAAAACAGGGTTTATCTTTGATAACAGTTTTCGGTTTTCCTTGAAACGTAAGGATTAGACAAAAGGCAAATATAATTATGTCCTGGAGTTCAAATTAACCTTGCGCAGACTCCATGGACATCACCCGAACATAAGACTGCCTCTCCCAGCTGGCCATCTTAATGCAGCTATCAGTCGGGTGGTACATTCAGTTAATAACCTAGTGATATGCATCTCCCTCCCTGTTGTGCAAAATCACCGCGAGGTGAAAGAACTGTTTCTGCAAAATTACCTATCTGCCTATCATCAATAGCAAAATGTGAAGTTATATTTTCAGCCTGACTTTAGATTAATATTTATTTAGTGCTTGTTGCCCGTTTGCAGGGAGGATCGAAGCAGCATGATCCTTTTCACGATTCTTGCACTTAGTGCGCTGATTCATGGAAGTAAGTAGAACTGTACTAGTTCCTGAGTACTCCCACTTTAGAAGTGAGTGGGCGCGTCAGGTGTGTGTGTGTGTGTGGCTGGTTTTTGCTGAACATTGTCAGAGAGCGTCAATTTTCTGGAATCTAATTAATGGTATAATCTGTAGCATATTTTACACACATGTCTATAAGTATTAATTAAATACAGCATTGGTTATACTAGTGACAATGATAGAAGCTTACTCTATGGGTTATGCTGACAACGAAGGCAGTGTGTGTATGATGCTGTAGCAACAAAGAACCTGAGTCACCCTAACAAGTAAACATATTTAGCTTGTCCCTGGTTCTTCGGTGTTACCACATTTCACGCTCCAAGCAGAAGTCACATATTTCATTTTTCCGTACGTGGGAATGAAGGCTTAAGGCTAGGTCCATCCCTTTGTAGTGGCTTACTTTTTGCGGACTGTTGTTGGTTATTACTGAAACTATTAACATCCACATGGTTTCGAAGGCACTAAAACATTCGTATCGCTATGGCCGCCCATACTTGTGTTCGACTTAGCTCAAGAATAGCGATTTATCAGCTCCTCCTTTACAGCTCCCACTGCTCCCCACCCCAGAAAAAAGTTGAGGATAGAGCTAACTTCGATCCTGGACTGGGTTGCGGGCCACTCATCTCTCCTCTCTGCGCCTACATCTTTACGTAAAGTACAACCCGCTGAAAGGGCTTTATGAACGACAGAACGCTAATGCCACCAAGCCATGGCTATTAATCTGACATAAACCACAAAGATACCCGTTTCCTCCCTTTACAGATGATCTTGCAACGACAATGATTGTATTCAGTGTCATGGAACCTGACCCCATGACGACGACAGCAGCACCACAGTATCCGCAGAACGACACTACGCCAGCCTGGATCAGAGAAATCCTGGAGATTTTCAGCGGCAGCACAACGTTGCCAAGCAACAGTACAAGCTCGACAACTCTAAGCCCTAAGGTTACGGCCCAAACTTCAACCTCTGCACCCCGACCAAAAGAAAATTATTTTCAGCGGTTCTTCCGCCTCATATCGACGCGAGCAAGGCGTAAGTTTTTGGAAGAGATGTTTGACTTCAAATAGTGGCTGACAGCACAAGGGGCGGGTGACGGCGTGCACGCATGTCCAGCGAGTCCAATGCCGCGGGGCTACACGTGAAGCTGCAAGATGCTTCGACATTTGCGGCTCACAGCTTTCATTTCCAGATATCATATCAAGGTCGAAGGGTCTACAAAATGCAATTAAATTAAGAATACATATAATTTCATTGCCAATCTCATGTCTTACTTATTTATTGAATGTGAGATTTCAAATATACATTTTTTGCGTGGAAGGACTTTTAAAGGGTTTGGGTTCATTTAAATTAAGATCATCACAGCGCACAGCCAGGTGCAAGGATGATGTGAACACAGACAAACAGTCAGTCTGCCTTGTTCTGCTATTCAGTGATGCTTGAACTCTAGCAGTGACAATGATGATGACGAAGACGATGACAATGACAATGATAATGACACCGACCTATATTCTTCTTTCGACCTGAGGGGGTGGGGGCTAAAGGGATGAAGAAATACATAACATTACAAAATTAGGTTTTCGACCG
>SMGT01002687.1:280841-303743 GCA_004794575.1 Lanistes nyassanus
TTTTCGGCACAAAACTTCTGGCGTTATTTTAAACAGATCTTTCATGAGCCTCAGACTGCACAAAAACTGTCAGTGACTGTTGTTTCTCCGAATCTCCCAACCCTTGTGACCACCTTCCCTGACTCCTTTATAGCCTGTGAGCTGGCGCGATAGGTGAACGGCGACGACTTCCAGTTGAAAAGCAATATCCAATATCTTTTTGCAAACAAGCAACAGGTCAAACAAGAGTTTGTCGACGGCACATTCGCTATTCAAACTTCTGCAGCTAAAGCAAGCATTGACAGTCATTTCCTACTACTGCAGGGTGCAAACGTCGCTTGGAACTAACCGTTCAGAATGTTTATAGAAGACAGCGAAAAGGGCTGCCATTGTCAAGACGCCGCCATTTTGCTCGGCGAAATGAATTCAAGCAGATTTATGTCAAAGCAAATGACTAGAGGGGTAAAGAAGCGACTGGAGGAGAAAAAAGCAGAAAGGCGAACAGGAGAAAAGGACAGCGTAGGTGAGTGTCACCCAAGATCCCCATATATCAAAGCTGGCTTGGAAGGCACTGGCATGAAGTGAGCCAGCTGTCTTTTTCTAGTAAGTGTTTCCACCGTGAATCGTCCGCTCCATGGAAACTGTGCCCACAGAGCTAGTGGGCGTTTAACAAGTCGCTCATTATGCAGACACGAGTACAGGCTATTGCTCTGCCTGTAACTTCACAACATGACAAACTCTGCGTGACGGGCTTGTAAACACGATCCTGCAGAAAGCAAACATGCTTCGCGTGCAAGTGCAAACGACTTTTCCTCGACTTTGAGGTAGAAATCTTATTCGAGGGAACGACATTTGCTGTGCTCTTAGGGTCGTCCTCGGGTCAAGTTTGAAGGGTCTGCAAAAGCGAACACCAGCATCCTGCTCTTGAAGGGATTCCTTGAATGGATAACTCCCAACCCTGACAGCTATCGTCCATAGCGTGGATATTCGTTTCCCAGTTCATCCAGAGACCTACAGTGGTTTCCCTGACGTCTAATTTCAATATGAAATTCTTTTCACGTTAGCTGACGATAGTACAAGGTGACGCGTTGATGCAGGAGCACCACAGCTGCAATTATCAAAGATTAGACTGAACTCGCCCTTGTGCATGCGACCCTGCGAGTTCTCTTTGAATTTCTGTTTTCAGCTCTGACATCTTCCTTATGGCCGTGTCTTGGCGCAACATTAATGTTGTTGGCAGAGATCTCAAACTTCCGGCCAAGCCTGCTCTGTTTTAGAGCCGCTGATATTTTCATGTCAGCTTTCTCAAGTTTTTTTCAGGCCCACTGAGGGATTTTTTCGTCACCATGCAATATGTACTGGATTCATCCTCGTCGGGGATGCTGTTTGCACCTGTCTATTTATAGCTGCCAACTGGAGGTAATGAGAACAGATGGACACGGGCGTTTTAATGGTCCTTGACTCGGAAGACGAGAGGTGCACTTCAAGCAGTCCAGAGGAAGTTGCTAAAAACAGACGCCCCATCTGGAAAGTGGCCCAGATGAGCTTTTTGTGGTGAAGGATGTGCTATTCAGGCGACCTGTGTGTTCCTGAAATATCTGCCCTGGCTTACACTTAATGCCTTGGACTTCATTAACAAACATGATCTAGCAAAGAAAAGTCTAGGTGGGTTTACTTTAAAAAGCAAAAATATAATTTGCACTTTTACATTTATTCCCAGCTTTCACTCACTCACTCACTCACTCACTCACTCACTCACTCACTCACTCACTCACTCACTCACTCACTCACTCACTCACTCACTCACTCACTCACTCACTCACTCACTGGTTTCCGATTATATTGTCACTTCGATTTTATTTATTCAGTCATTCATTCCACCATGGCCGAGAAATCCCCGAGAGACGCTCAAATTAAAGTGCATTTCGCATTGCCCCCCTTACCCTCAAGGACATCGTCACCTTCATCCGAGGAATCTCCGAGAACACGCTCGCCTCGATTGCAAACAGCACAGCGATCCCATGCCGCCCATGAGAAGTGTCCTCGGCTCCAGAAGCAGCCAGACGTGACGTGCCACTCGTACGTCACATCCGCGGCAGCCTTCACGAAGATGGCGTCTTTTTCCGACAGGAAAAGGAAAGCGGTGACCCGCGGGGGACGACGACACAGCCTGTGGAACTCCCCGCCTGGCTCCGTCAGAAGCTCCTGCATCCTGGGAGACGGTCGGCACTGGTCCAACGACCTGCAGACGGCAGAGGCTGACAAGGCTGGGCAGAAAGTCGCCATCGTGTTCGTGGACGGCAAGGGGAAGACAAACGGGGCCACAGGGGTCGCCACATTCGCTGCCGGAAAAGACAGACCACTCTTCCGTCGACACTGCGGCAGCGGCGAACACGTCTCGGAGGTCGCGGGGTCAAATGCTAGCCGCTTGTACGCCTCACGTGACCTGATGCTGACACTGGAGAGAGCCGTGACGGACACAGGTCTCGCAGGTTGGCGCCAGGGACGAGATCTGCATCAAATAACGCCTCCCATCGTTTGTCGGCACAGTCTGTCTTTATCCTCCTCGCTCTCCCTCTCCGACGCCAAACTGTCCACGGATGGGGGCCAGCAGCCCTCACGCCCAGCCGAGGATCCCTGCGTCAGCAGATCCCCTGACGCCCAGAAATCATCTGACGTCCTTATGGGGAGTCAGGCGTCTCAGCCGGTGACATCTGGGAAGCGAGTGCAGTTTCGGGACGCCAAGGAAGTTGTGAAAACTCGTCTCCGCCATGTTCGTCTGGCGTGTTCGGCATCCTTTCGCAAACGCAACAAAGCAGGAGGCAGCGGAGGTCGACAGAAAGATGCAGTGATGACGTCAGCCAGTGGTTCGACGCAAGATACAGAAACAGACGAGAACAAACCGCCAGCTGCATCAAGGGTAAGGTGTAAATGAACGAAAACAAGGAAAGGCAAATGAAATTTCTTATAAGTGACATCCCTCTAAAAATTATGTTATGTGTACAAAATACGTCTGTGCTAAAACCTCAAAAGATGGTTTGGTTGACAAAAACACAAATTCTTCTTTCTTTTTCTATTGATATAAACATTTCGGTTTAATGTTGTGGGATTTCCGATCTTTTCTACAGTCTAAATATATTCTGCTAGCAGATAATTCAGTAGCTAATTATATATCTACTACTACGAATGTTTCCGCGATTTCTGATTGGGCTTTGCCATTTCGCTTATCTTGTCTAGATTTTTGTTTCCTTTTCTGAGTACAGATGTACCGGAAGTTTCGGATTTTGGGTCTGATCGTAATGAAGCTAGTGCGGTTGAAAGCCGCCATTGCTGTCAACAGCCAGGATCGAACCGTCCGCTCAGCAGCTGAGATCCAGTGGCGCACGTTGTACGGCGAACAAGAGGCAGAGAAACTGGCTTTTAACAAGACGTATTTCTCCAGGGAAAGGGTTTGTGTCTGGATACGTAGAAGATGTTTTTGTTTACACTTATCCGTAACATACCGGCTACACCAACGCGGAGGTTTTCTGTTGTGGATATTACGCATCATGCAACCTTATTAAAATCTAATGAAAACGTTTATATACCTATTACTGTATCGACCCGACCCGACCCAACCCAACTCTATCTCTCCTCCCCGGCCTTTGGCTAACCCTCTTTGTTTCATACGTTCGTTTGGAGTATCTGAACCTGCGATTAGCCTCACAGCCATCACAATCATAATGCATCATCTCTGTGCTGTTCCTTTTAGTTTTTCTGGGTGTCTTTGCGTTGGAAAAAAATCTGAATCATTTCATTGCTTTCCTATGTGAACAAACATCAAATTAATTAATTAATTAATTTGTTTATTTATTTATAACTTTGATAGGTGTCGACCAAGATGCCGCGTTGGTCCCTAAACATTTTGCACCTCCCTCCAGAAGAGCGCACACAGCAGGACTGCCACCGCCTACACACTCTCTTTCGAAGCATGCGGAGTTTCCTGAAATTCACGGAAACGATCCAGTTGTCTTTGTGCCGTGCCTTCGAATATGAATGGTATTAACCCCTTCGTCTTATCGTCTCCTGCCCTACAGGTATCCCTGGCATGACTAATGTTTAAAGCAACCCGATTCTATTCAAATTCTAATCCAAAATTTCATTCTGGGGATAAAAGATCGAAATAAAAACCAAGAAACTGTGTCATACTAATACTGTCATGAGACCTGCCGTCTTATCTTCTCTCCTTTTTGCTTCGTTGTCTCTCCACATATATCCACGCCTTTGTCAGCGGGGTGTGTGCGTTCGTGTAAGTATAAAAACAAAATGGGATTTCTTAAGGGTTTTTTTTTTCGTGTGGAGAGGAAACGGCCACCATCCTCACCATTCCGGCCCACAGAAAATTGTCGAACACCCCCACTCCCTTCCGACCTAAAAAGGTCACGGGATATCCTTCACCTTTACCTCTTTTTGACAACTGATGTGACCTACTTTGTCCTCAGCGTGGGTGAAGGTCGGATAGTTCTGAGGCGAGGTCACGTCGGCCACAACTTTTACTTCATCTACTCCGGGTCCGTTTTCGTCAACGTGCAGGACATCGACAGCGAAGGTCAGCCCTTCATCAAGACGGAGGCGATCTTAGGCATGGGGGATTCCTTTGGGGTGAGTGGGGTAGCTCCCTCCCAAAGCAGCCCACCGCCAGCTTTTGTTTGTCTCTACTTTTCTCTTTCTTTTTTCTTTCAACTTTTCTTTCCTCATCTATTACCACCGATCAATCTTTTCATTCTTCATTCACTGATTAATGTCGAAAACGTTTTATTCAATTAGTTTTTCTTACATTTCGATACGTTTGCTTGTTGTCTTTCAAATAACCCCATCGCCAAAATTGGATTTTGCTTCCTTCCGAATTTCTTTAGTCGACTTAAGTGACTGTAGATTGGACCTGTTTAACGATGGAGACAAGGGCCAGAAGATTCGATGCTGTCCCGCATGCATGTAAACAGTACTAAACAGCATGTAAACAGTACTAAGTTTATACCTGAACAGCGGAATTTTTGTCCCTGTAAACGCTGTTTTGGTGAATTTGGAACCAGGTATTTGCTCCTGGGAGGACCGAATAATTAAATTATTAGCGAATTACGAGGAAAAATAGGCTATTCGGTTTTCGTGCGTGGGAAATTCAACGAACTTATTATAGATTATCCGCTATGACAGGAAAGTCAGCTATTCGGTTTTCGTGCGTGGGAAATTCAAGGAACTTGTTCTAGATTATCCGCTATGACAGGAATGTCAGCTATTCGGTTGTCTTGCATACGGGGCCATGTCAAGATTTATCTTTGTCTCTACTATACCCCCCCCCCCTTTTTTTTAATCTTTTGCTGTAAGACATGATCTGACGTCATTTATGTCCCCACCCCCACCCCACCCCCACCTTTGAAATGACTGTAAAAGGTGGAACGAAATATATCTCTTACACTTTCTAAAAGCCTCAAGTCAGTGATGAAAAGCAGCAAGTTCTGACACCAAAACGGTCACGTGATATTGCAGGAGCTAGCCCTCCTGCAGGACATCCGGCGCACGGCCACCATCTCGGTGCGCGAGACATGCGAGCTGCTGGTAGTAGAGAAGGAGGTTTTCGCCAGGGTCTGTCCGCAGATCTTCGACCAGGAACTCGTGGAGAAGCAGCAGTTCGTCAGGTCAGAGCCTCTTTCTTGAGATCTGTGTGTGTGTGGATATGTGTGTGTGTGTGTGTGGATGTGTGTGTGGTGTGATGTGTGTGTGGTGTTTGTGATGTGTGTGTAGCTGATTGTGCTCCAGCTCTCTCTCTCTCTCTCTCTCTCTCTGCGTTCTTTTATCGCAAACTAGCGGACTAGGACTCCACCAAAAAGATATATTACAAAATAGTGTGGCACAAGTTTTTTCGGTTTCTCTGCTCTGCAGTCGAATGGCTCTGTTCTCCAGCACATGGTGGAGTCCAGAAACTCTACGTAATCTGTGTATGGAGGCGCAGATACAGGAGGTAAGCGGACCTTGGGGTAGTGTTCTTTGCTACAGAAAAGGCTTTTAATAGCTCACGATTATCACGCGCGCAAAGATTTATGTTAATACCGAAACAAAAACATTAATGGACTTTTATATTACTTCCAGAAACAAATTTATGAGATTTGCAAACGCCCCCCCCCCTTTATATTTATTAATTTTTTTACAGTACAAGATCAACAAAATCATTGTGGAGGACAACTCCAGGGAAGAGTGGCTGTACATCTGTATGGAGGTAAAGCACGTGCACATGTATGGAGGTAAAGCACGTGCACATGTATGGAGGTAAAGCACGTGCACATGTATGGAGGTAAAGCACTTGCACATGTATGGAGGTAAAGCACGTGCACATGTATGGAAGTAAAGCACGTGCACATGTATGGAGGTAAAGCATGTGCACGTAAGGTGAAAGGTAGCGGCTTGCGTGCCGTGCTCTTGACAGTTAATATGAACTCGTCAAAGTTTAGTTATTACATATGAACTCAGACTAAGAAAAAAATTCTCTACTAGATGACTAAAAGGTCCATCATCAGCCCTTGTCCGACAAACCCCTACCGTTAATTTGTTAGATTTTGAAAGGACAGAAATAAGTGTCTGGCCGGGTACACGCAGCGTGTGCAAGAACGAGGAAACGAAAGGAGGGAAGAAATTCTGACATTAAATATGCGACAGATTAGCCTTCAATGAAACAAGAAAGAAAGAAGAAGAAAAGAAAGAACGAACGAAAGGAAGGAAGGAAAGAAAAAGAAAGAAAGTATTGGAACTTATACTAATCTTGTTGAAGTTATGGGTTAATGCTACTGGTGGTGGACAGTTCGTTGCAGTACGATACGACACTAAAACGTCATATAAATCAAACTGTGCTCGGCGATTTTCCTCATTATCCTGCGCATTTATGCTTCTTCAGTTGTGCAGTGGCACGCTCTCACTCGGAATGCAATACCGCCATCAATGAAGAGTTTCTGCGATAGTTTTTATATTCCTACAGCTACGTACAGCTCAGGACCGCGACGCGCGTCCACATTTCTTACGAAAAATAGCAAGGGTCCCTGCAGTTATTGAGTTTAACTCGTATCGTGTTTTTGTCCTACACCGTTTTTTCTGTCATACCCCGTGTAGTGTCATGTGGTATCACGACAACGATTGCATGTGTCAGGGTCAGTGTCAAGTCATCCGATGTCTGACGCTGGGTGGAGACGAGGAGGAGCCCCTCCCCAGCCAGGATAAGGATCCTGTTGTTCTGTCTGAAGAGATCCTGGAGATTCTCATGAAGCCCAAACGAGCCGGTAACTGCCGCTGTGGAAAGGGCCACTAGGGTCCCGTTAATAATACAGTCACATAGCCACTGCCCTGGCCTTGATTGTGGATAGGAGTGGGGGGAAGTGAATGATATCAGCATGCGTGTGCGTGCGTGCGTGCGTGGGTGCGAATTTGCATGGATCCCCACTCAGATGCAAACCTGTATGTGTGCGCACTGAATCATAAGTGAAGGAATATGAGGTGAGAACTGAGAAGTGAAAAAAAACTTTCAAACGCTACTACTCTTTAAAGCAAATATTCCACGATACCTCAGCTTAATTAACACGACAGAAAAAAAACCAATTCCTTCAGAAAACTTATGAAAGAATACATAATACATCATAGTACAGCAGTCTCTCGAAAGCTTTCATGTTTTCCCACAGCTTGTTCATGGTTATAAATCAATGACATTTTTGAAAATAATGTTATAAAACAGAACTCTCAGCTGCAACTATGAATGAGCAGGATGAAAACAGCAAGGAAAAAATGCTTTCCTCTCTGAGGTTGGAGTATGTGAAAACGGGAAAGGTATACAATTTATTGTATACAATTTATTTTCCTCGCTGAGAAACGCTTGAATTTAACAATGTCAGACGTGTCATTATTAACCGCAAAGTTCTGGACCTAATGCACAATGTCTACCATGCCTGTGGGAACGCGTGCCCACATCATGTATGTTTAGAAATGGATGCTTCTACTTTCGTAATTGTTTCCTATTATGTTCTTTCAAACACCGCTAATTAGTAAAATGTGGTCCTGAGTTTTTATATGCAAGATAACTTCTTAGTCGTTGCAGTTAAGCAACGCATATTATTGTTATGATAGGCCTACTACTCACAAAAATTATTGGTGGATGGAAAAACACCCACTCCCGTTGAGAGATTAAATATATTCTAAACCACAAGATTTACGGTTAATCCCGCCATTGATCTCTTTCAGCGACGAAGCATTTTCATCGAGGAAGTAGAAGATGAAGAACGACGCAAGGTCAAGGCCGCATCGTCCGGTCCGGCCACCATGACCTCGCTGATCGCCCAGCAACAAAGAGAGGCCGACACCAGTCACGTGTTCCTGCACGTGGACGTCTTGAATTCGGGAGGAGCGTTCGTGAGTCCACTGTATATCCCTGTATATGTAATACAACTAGAAATATAGGGGGAGGAGGATTACATCACACAGCCCAGTAGATTCAAGCAGAGCTTCTATCGTCTTTAATTTTTTTTATATATATAAAGGAAAGTAGAACTTGTCAGCAAGGAAAATGCCTGTTTTCTTTGTATCAATATTGGGGAAATTATTCGACTTAAAAGAATGGGTCGTTTTTCGCCAATTAAAAAAGAAACAAACCTATTTGCTCACTGGTTTTTGGATTTGTTTTCAGGATATGGGATCCCTGATAAAGGCCCCAGTGAAAAGAAAGACCAGCAAACTCCTTCTAGTGAGTTCTGGTGCTCGCATGTTTCGAGTGAAGAAAGCCACGTTCTTCAGACTTGCCTCCCCTGAGGCCATCGAACACACACGAACTCTTTTTAGTCAGCAACGGTGAGTGGTGCGTTATACGGTCCTTTTAGTGAATGAAAGTCAGTCCCTGGTTCGTGGGCAACTACATCTGCGCAATGACAGTATATAATTTAAATTAATAAACATAAGTAAAAAAGCTCACGATTGAGCGGTGTGAGCGAGTTCCTATACACATTCATTTTGAGGCATCCAGCACATTTCAGACTTGCTTGGACATGGCAAAACAACAAAAAACAAGATATAAACCGAGATTTGGATATTCTTGCCTCTGTGCTTGCTGGCGTGATATACCTGAACGCTGAATGAGTTGCTTACGGTTTCATTATGATCTTCATACTAATTATTTCGCAAGTTAATTTCTGTGTTTACTGGCTGCACGTGCAAAAAACACCCAAGGAACGGTGACAGAAATTGCTAATTTAATTAGAAAGCTTAATATCAGGTATCTTTTCAAGGCGTATAATTTAGCGAGTCTAAGAATTGTAAAGTTTTACTTTAACATTTCATATAAACTTTTTTTTCAGCGTACTGTCAGAAGCGGAGCTCTTGGAATCCTACAAACAGAAATTATCCTGGGATGACTACAAAACAGGTGTTGTGCACGGCGTCATCCAGTCACATGAACTTCGCCTGGCTCCTCTGTTCAGAAGCAGCGACAGCAAAACACAGACAACTCTCGGCACCAAGACTAACAATGAGCAGAGAAGAACCTCAAATCGTTTGATTACTGCTCTTAACCGCTTCACGGACGTTGAAAAACGAAACGAACTGGCTAGGCAGAGCTCTCTAATCGAGATGAGCAGAGAGAGCAGCAGCGGACTCGATACGGCGAACAACGAAAGTCGACACATTTTCCCTGTTCAAGAAGTTGATGAAGAAATTGACGATGACGAAAACAAAGAGGCTAGTAGTCCGCGCCTGTCATCCATAGCAGACGACAGAAGTTGCCCCCGCCCCGCGACAGCACGCCGCCCAAGCACCGTCGTAGTGCGCAGACGACCGTCAGTTGCCAACAGCGGCCGACCAATCGTCTCCTCGGAAGCCTCTTGCGTCATTCGTAGACGTCATTCGCGTGCAGACGACATGGCGTTGGGCCGGAAAGTTGTAACTGTTGTTGTTACATAACATCCTCAATGCTATGAACAATAACACTAAAAAAAAGTACAAAGATGCGGGAAGTATGTCTCACTTCTTTCATTTGTAACTCAGACTATCCGAAAGTTGTTCCAAGCAGACCAAAGGCTGTGATGAATGCAACACTTATTTGAAAAGCCTATGTTTTTCATTATTATAGGCAGACCATTTATTGCTCGACGTTAAGTCAAATAGATCGGCTATTTCAAAAGGGGTGAGGAGAGAACAGGGGACAAGGTGATGCCGGGTGTTAGGGGAAGGGGAAGGAAACCTGAATACCTCCTGAAAGCCCCAGCCAGCCCAGTGACGATGTATCACATTCAGAGAAAGTATATGACAAAGCATTGTTAGCAAGAATGTGTTAAAGGTATGCTACAGGCTGCCCCTCCATTTATTATAGATAACACTGTTGGGATTTTTTTAACCAACGGTAACAATTAGCACAAAACTTTTTTTACTGATCATATGTAATACTGCTAAACTTTGAAATATTGATGCATATTTAGTCCAAGAAAAGCAAAACCACACATTCAGTAAAATATATCAACCATTCTAGGATAAAGTATGTGGAAGCAGGGGACTGTGTTACTTTTTATCTGTTTATTTTCCTCTTGTGATTTTTTAACAATAGGTCAAGTACTTCCTGTTGAAGTTTACATCAGCGTTATGTTTGATCTCAGTGAAAACTTTTCATTCTTTAAGACATTCATAAAGCATGACCATGTACAATTCCAAACTAATGCCAAAATATATTATTTTATGCATAAATGTTTAACAGGATACTTAATATTTGCTTTGTTAACATAATGTTTGAATGGACAGAAGACAGTGGTATATAACCATGTGTGTGCATGCAGTTACTGGAGTGCATAAGTGAACAGTAAGCAGATAACAACATATATGCCGATGCACACATTTCTGTTAAAACTGACCTTAAGTTTTCCTCGTGAAATCACAAAAAGGAGTCAGCACTTGTCTCCCAAACAGCTACAGTTCTACTTGTGGCAATAATCTGTGAACCTGGTGATTCTCTGTGATAGTTAATGGTTGGGGACTGACATCTTTTGGTAGCATGGTAGCTCTTCAAAGTTTCAGCGGAGAATGTTGCATTGGAGTGTCCAAAAGTTGTGCAAGATTGTGATCATCCACCATGGGGAAAATAACTAAATTAAATGAACTCAAATACACATTTGCGTGCACAAAAACCTGAGGTTTCTAAGAAAATTCAGCTGGAACTCTCTTGTTTTCTGGTCTTCATCTCGTTCTGCTGGTGCATGGACACTACAATGATGACGTGACTGATGTGGCAGTCTCTGGTAACCTCTTCTGTAGAAGGGTCCATGCTTTGGTAATCTGGCAGATCAACAAGACTAGTAAACCTCTTGACAGTCATCGAAACATGATCTTGCTAAGAAAACTACTGTTGTGGAGACTAAATATGGAATGTCTATAAACAACTGGAGTTTTGTTGATGCCAAGTATGGATTGTTCCACAGTCTTAAAATGTGTCCTTGAAAAATCCCACCCTCTGGCTTAAGTGTCTACATAATCTTGAAAAATTTTGAAAATAAAAAGGCAGAAAACTGTAACACATCTACCTGCTGCCTGGTGTACTGATATTCCCACAAAGGGCATATCACAACATTTGATCTGGCAATTCTCTCCTCATTTGACAACTGGCTGTCAACTCTCTGTGCTGCTTCTGTCTCGGAAAGGTGGTTCCTTTCACAAATGCGTCTGATTGCCTTGTCAAGAGGAAGGAAAAAGGACAAAAATGAAGATGAAAAACCCAATCTGATATTTTTTAATGCACACATACAAATAATACTGCAGTACACATAGATAAAGTGCTTTGTAAGGAAAGTAAAAGAAAATGCAATGGTAGGGCCCAAGAGACTGCAGAAAATGAATAACAAAAATAAGTTTATATATCCTTTATATTTTGAAACGGAAAAAGTGAACAGGAAAAGGTGAAAACAAAAATGTCAAAACGAAACTAATTGGAGATCTTTCAACCTGCTCTCTTGGAACAAATGTCCACACTTCATAGATGTTCCCATAAATATTACCCCCCCCCCCAAAAAAAAAATAACGGCCTGAACAACCATGAAAAACACATTCTTATAAAGTATTGCCGATGGCTCTACCTCCTCCCTAGGAACAAATGTTGTCCACACTTCATGAACTTCCTCATCCCAGCCTGCCTCCAGCAGTACAGCAGCCTCCACAACCACAACATTATAGCCATCTGAAATAAATAAAATTACTGCTGAATGGCACAGACACAAATTTCAAGCTAAACTGTAATAAAAGTTAGGAATCATTCAGATGGAATATAATTTTTTTTTAGGATGGTTTGGTAGGGTGGGTGGCTGGCTTGTTAGCCTGTCTAAAAGGAAAGGCCTTCCATTTGGAAGAGATTTTGCATTATGGGGAAGGAGAAATCAAGAGGATGCAGGGTAAAAGTATGGAGTGGGGAAGTCAGAATACATGGACGGAACTTCCACCAGTCCACCTTTCTGATGAGCTGGTAGATCCTCAGAGATAAAAGGCAGCGTTCGCAACCCATGCTATTCATTCTATTTATAACAAGTATGTGCCACCAGTAACCCCTTCCTTTTCAGAGCTAATCACACTCTAAATTTCAGGAGCACTGAAAACAATGTGTGAAATGAAGGATATTCTTGTTATATTCATCCAAATTCCTATGATATTCAGTGTGTGCACCATTTCCCTTCACCAACAAGCAAATTTAAAATAATTTGAGACTGATGCATGTTCATTTGCATATTTGATGTAAATAAATTAAAAATCTTGCCAGCCTCGCTAAGTACATCCTACTTCATCATTCACCTGCGGCAAGTTGCTGTATCTCCCTCTTGACCATTTTCTGAATTTCTGGCCAAACGATCTTGTTCAGCATGTCCATTTTTGACTGCCTCAGAAAAATTCAGCTCGGTTAGAAAGCATCATCTTTCAGACCTTTAAAAGATTATTCAAAGAGGAAATATACACTTTACATATACAAGCATCTGATCTGAAGATTTGCAGTTAGAATTTCTGAGGTAAAGTAAGTAAAACCTTCATAATAATTTATACATTGGCATATAGTACATAAGACATATAGCAAAACATTAAGAACTCAGCAGGAGTCTGAGAAAAAGAAATGCTGTCCACAATTGTATTTTAATTTTCACAAAACATGCTTTCTACAAATAATAATAATAATAATAATGTGTATTCTGAGAAACAAAACACCCAAAACCTTTACTTTGTCTGAGAAAACAATGGGACCCAGCCTTTTTCTGTCAATCTCCCCAGTCTCTGTGACTAGATCTGACCCAAATGTTCTTAGGATAGCTTTGTAGGCTTCTGTGCCTTGCTCATAGGCCTTGTGTCCTGTAGAATTATTAAAACAATATTAAATCTGGACATTGAAACATGGAAAAACAAACCATTGATCCTCTTTCAAATGTTTATGGTAACACCCTAAACAATTTCTTTTATTTCCTGCTAAAATGCAAAGGATTACACCTAGAGAGATTAAATCACAACTTTCTTCTTAAAAGCACATTTCGGATATAGAGAAATAAAAAGGAACACATTGCCACTTGGCAATAAAACCTAAATAACAAAAGAGCAACTGAGCCAAGCTACATAAGACGACACAGACAGTTAACATGTCTTTATCTGTGTTATAAAGAAATAAAAAAAAACTATTCTACTCCAAAGTGCAAAAAATGCTCACACACACAAAAACCCTGTTGCTAGCAATATGAACTAGTAAGTGCTTTTTGATATGACTATGTTTATATCTGCCAGGATCATGTTGTGTATGTAATATCCATTATATACGTGCATTTCTTATTACATGTAATATAATATTAATGACTAGGGACCAGCTGCATGGGCATTTGCCTCTCATACTCAGCTTTAAAAGTTCAACAAAAGTTTCAGCAGCTGGACTAACACGTCCATATATGATCACTCTTATGACGGTGCTTGGGTTGCATAAGCATTCATCTGCACTTCTGGTTACAGGAATGGTCTCAAACTCTGTTAGTCCTGTGTAGTTTAGGTCCACTTTTATGTATGGACAGCAGGGCTGGATCATGGGGGAGGGGTGTTTTGTGTGCCTTAGAAAACCCCTTCCCCTACCTTTAAGAAAGTATAACCTAGGGGTTCTTGGTATTGACCCCCCTGTACTCTGTACATCTGTATGCTAAGAGGCACTGCACGCCTGATGTCAACTAACAAACAAATGCGCCTCTGGACCCCAACAGGGCTTGTGCATCCCCCAGTCAGACAGAAAATGCATTAGTAAATAACACATTTGTCTTTAAAAAAAATTTGGTCGTAAGCTGAATCCTGTTACCTGGAATACTAAAACTGGTACGTCTGCACTACAGCACACACCTAGAACATCACAGTTGATGATAGCTGCCCCAAGACTCTGTAGTTCCTTGCAGGCGTTTGACTTGCCGCTAGCAATGCCGCCAGTAACCCCTAATCTGTAAGGTCTGCCAGGTAAGTGGGGTTTATTCTTGGAACAGCAAACAAACACAAATACTTTAAAAATTCATTGAACACCCTGTCAAACATTATAGCCATACACTATGTTGTTTTTGGTGAACAAAAAGACACACATACAGAAACTGAGAGAGACACAAACACTGGCAGACAGAAAACCATTGAAATTGTAGCTGAAGTTGTATTGAAATACTGCTGATAACTATGTCTACTGACATCTGAATCTTAATTTAATGTAAGCATTGTTACCCCACCACCAAGCTCACTCTATTAGCCACCCCACCGAATGTCCAATATCAAAGGGAAATGACTCACTGCAACAGGTTTTAGCAGCTGGCCTAAGAGTCGCTTCCTCTGAGAAGAGGAACTAATTTTGTCTTCATCCTCAGGAGCATGACAGTTGTCCTGCACCAGGTCTATGGTGACAATCTCTAGTGGCTTCATGCCCTGGAAACAATTCATAGCTCTGGCAACACCTGGGTAACCAAGCTGACCTTAATCCATGAACAAGTTCTTTTGTTTAATTACAGTAATGGTATACACACAAAACAAACTATCCTGACGATCTCTCTCACCAAAATTAATTTTTTCTCTTGTTAAGGCACATCTTACTAAACTTCAGACTGAAACATATTTCCAAATTATTGATATTCAAATTGAAACAAAGCAGCGACATGTTACATTGCTATGAAGGTATGAAGGGGGAAAAAAAACCTTTTTAGTCCTTTCAGCGTTGATCATCTCTCCTCCTTTCACGGTTTCTTGGCTGACAACGAGGCAGTCAAATTCTGGATGGACTGTGGTGGGGCCATATGCATCATCTATAGCAACAGTCTCTACAGTAATGGATGGCTTAATGTCACAAACAAAATGTGACACAGAGGACATGCGACTCTCTATTGGCTCAATCAACTCCTTCAGAACCTTTGCTGCAACAACAACAAAATAAAATCTTTCCACCAGCAAGCAAAAATTCACTAGAAGAATTATCCAATAATTCTGCAAACAGACCATACAATGATATGATGCTGCTCGTAGTCCGCATAATAGAAAAAAAAAAGCCAAAACTGAGTGTAAGGTGAGCAATGCAAACTCCTCCATAATACAAAATAAAATCTTACTGGTTTACCAAGTCATCGTGCAAGGGAAGTTAATATTTCAGTTCACCATCTGTGAATCTGTTAAATTAGTGCCCTATTAGGCTAATGGTTCACAACTTTGACACCACAATAACAATTTCAGCAAAGTATAATAAGTATTGCCAAAAAAATTAATAAAAGAATAAATGTTCTTTGTTGTGGTTCACTTCATATAGTATCATAAAGAATAGAAATGCAAATAAATCAATTCAAACATGAAGACACTGAAACAGTTCATATAAAAATATATACACCAGCATCTTTGTAATTTCTTTTCTATCATAATGACTCACTTCTCGTCATGTTTTTGTTTGTCACTCCAACAGTTAGCTTCTGGTCACACAGAAGGCTGCTTGTAGTGAGTAAGACCTTGTGACCATTGTGAAGACGGTCAAATGTTCCCCCAACAACAACATTGTTGTACGTTTTGAGCACAGTCGGTTTCTCCTCCTCTGGTGAGCAAGAACTGGGATATTTCCAGTCATAAGAAAGAGGGTGGAATTTTAAAGATGAGCTTTCTGCTTGGCTAAGGTTAAAGGCCTCCTCTAGCAGGCTCAGAACTGAATCTCTGTTAGATGTCCAACATTTGCTGAGCCACTCAGCGTCAGAGATAAGCACACTTAATGACTTGCTCAGCCTGTTCTGCATTTTCTGAGGGCTCATAGAACTGCTGTTTGAAAAATGCGAGAGAAGTATTCTTATGTCTAAGGTTTGGCAAAAAGAAGAACTGTGAAAATACACATCACTGATGAAAGATTTCATTTCTGTTGTACATGGCAGGTGGGAGTGAAAAACGCTTGATGCAGGAATGCTTTCAATATCCCTCAGACATGGTTGAAGGTGAATGTAGACAGTTTCTGATACAATGGAGGCAAGACATTTGATCAAATGGGGAATCTGGATTATTAGGGTTGACATGGGCTGCGTCAGAACTACTAGTCCATTGCGAAACATTGTGAGCTGTCACAGCCGAGTTTTCAAGGTAACCTGGAAACAAATTTGACAAAAAATTATTTTTACACCTAATTACTAACATAGTTTGTATTGAAGCATCTTCACAAAGCCCAACACAGTCTATAAAAGTGGAAGTCAATCTCAACTGCTTTTATCACTTTTTAAAACTGTAGTCAACTTTGAATGGTCCTGATGGCGTTTGTGCAAACTACATCTTCATGTTAGCAACTTTGTACAACTACACAGTAAAACTATGCTCATCTAAGTGAAGAACATTTGATATTTTTAATAAAAGCATGTACAGATCAACTGCTGATGCAAAAAAATACCAAACTATGAAAAGAACTTTCACAGCTCATTTATTTTATTTTTGCCAAGTAGTGGAAGAAGGCTGTGATCGACTATTATACTGTAGAGTCTAAGAGCGTAAGTGTTCAGTCACACGCAGTCATGCAGAATGCATTATAAGGGTTATGAAGAAATGAAGAATCCTCATCGTGATTGAATGGCGCTGAAAGTGTGGCAACTCTTTTTGAACTTCCTGTAAAACTCACTTATAGCTACTGTGATTTATTTCAGATGTTACTGCAGTCACTTGCTTTTAGCTGACTACCATGTCCAAGACCGCAAGAGGACAAAGTCTCTGCTATCTGCATTCCTACTTGTTCGTTCTTATTTGGTTACAGATCTGAATATTTCCCAGTTTGAACTCGCTAGCTTTATTTCAATCGTTCACATAACACTGCGGTGCTGGGGTGTCTGCTTGGAAGTATCTAGATACTGTAGATGACAATAGAGCTTGTTTTTATACGTAAACGTAACTGTATTTACATCTAACTGGCACTTGAAATAAGAAAAGAAAAACATTAAGGGCGATCCATTTTATTAACGCATTATTGGCCATCGTCCGGAGACATGGAGGAGGAGAAAATTCCTGAAAACGAAAGCAGTAAGAAATCGATGTCGGAAAACCTTGAAAGAAAGCCCGTGGATGACTATGTATGCGAAGATGATGGCTCTGGAGACGTTCCTGATAAAAAAGATAGCACAGACACCGACCGCAAAGATAGTCTTAAATCAGAAGAAACATCTGTAAGAACAGAAGGCACAGACAATAGTGATGATGATTATCACTCGGCGTCAGACGGCGAATGTGAAGAGGCAGAAGCAGAATGTGAAGAGAAAAAAGAAATAGTGGACGACGAAGACTATAGAAGAAAAGTGGAGGATGCACTGACTGAGGAAGAAAAGCAAGTGAGTTCATCGGATGTTTACAGTTTAGCAGTCTGTTGTTTTAGTGGGTGGTTGGTCCAAGCAATTTATTTTTTAAGTGTCTTTGCCAGTAGCTAGGGAGTCGGATGGTACATCTGGTGTACAAATCACGACTACAGTTGTTTACATACAATGTATGAATTGCAAAGAGCATCATGTATGCCGTGTTATTTTCCTTTTCTTGTAACTGGCATAACCCTCTAGCATAATCATGATAATCATAATACATCAAGTATCTGTATATTTAAATATGTGGGTAGGTCCGTAAAGCACTTAATTAGCTTTAGAGTTCGTGAGCTCATCACCTAAAAGCTACCATGTTTTGTCAAAACTGGCAATTGTAAGGTCTTATCAGTAAAAAAAAAAAAGATGCCTAATAGATTTTTTAAAGCTGTTGAAGACAATACCGAAACATATAACCCTTTATTGGAACAGATGTGTTTATTTGTGGAGTATCTGTATATGGTTGGTTGATTTTTATTGCTTAACGTCCATTTGCAAAGAAGGTGCTTATCAGGATTATGTTGCTTGAGACAAGTCATGTGCTGCCACACTGGGACTGCTGTCACAACACAGGCTTTGAAGTCCCATGTCCTAGTCACATTATAATGACACTGAGCTAACCAGTCCAGGCATCTGGCAGGGCAGCTACTAGATTGTCAGTATTTAAGTCTTAGGTATCAGTTGGCTGGGGTGTGGCTGTGAAGCACTGACCTCCTGTCTCAGCAACAGATGCCCTGACAGAACTTAGACCGCCAGGGTGGCGTGTATGTATATGAATACGTGTATAATCATTTATTGATGAAAAGTTCATCGTGATGTACTTCAGAATTTAAATTGTAATTCTGGAATTTGCAAACTTAAGTATTTACTCACAAAGAATTCTTCTTTGTTGGTGGTGGAATATATACAATGCAAACACTGACGACAAAAAACATATTAAATGACTATTTTTAATGAACATGTGCAACTCCTATTTCATCAGTTTCAGAGCCACTTCTTTTTGTTTCACGTGAAAAGTTCAAATACTAGAAAAACCAATTAAGTTTAATTTTATTTAATTAGCCATGGATTCAGTTTTGCCATCCTCAGGTATAACTTCAAGCAACCAACCAGCTGCTCTGTTATCCTAAGAACAACCGACATACTGATGTTAATTGATAGAATTGCTCAGGACTGAAAAGAGGGATTGATGGAACTGCCTTTATCTCCGGTCTTGTGGCTGAGAAAAAACTGAAAATATGGACAGAAAATTTCCATTTCTCCAAAACAGAGTAGTTAAGAATGTGATTATGATAAAAAAAAATGCACTTTTCATATACTATATATTTTCTTGACAATGTGGATTGATTATGTTCAGGTTTATAATCAAACTAATATTAATGGTGTAATTGCCATACTAGCATACTTGTGTTTGTGTGGTAACATTTCTGTTTTTGTATGCTGTGACGTCAAACATAAATACAAGAATGGGTCTTGATCTGAGAGGTCTTTCATTGGGATTACTAGGTCATTCAGGAGGAGGCTGGGCAACAAACCAGTGAAAAATTCATAAGTTTGAGACAAATCTGTGTACACCAGTTCTCTTTCATGAATTTTTTATATTCAATTGGTTCAATGTCAGGGCAAGACTTAAAAAAAAATGGTGGTAGCAGAATTTCAAGAGACATGAAGTCCAATGCTGACAATTTTTAAAAAGATTATTTTAGAGTAAAGTATTGTTGTGTTATGTCAATGAATAAAACAATATTTTCCTCCAAATCCATGAAATGGAACCAAAGAAAAGGAAGAAGTTTTCTGACTTGCAAAATAACCTCAGACTATGAGAAAGTTCATTAGCTTTTTGGTAGGCAACCTTTGTCTCTGCTTCAACATCCTGAGAATGAAGCAATTTGTTGAAACCAAAAGCTAAAAACAAAATATTATCTGCGTATTCTGGATATGAGAAAAGCAGGAAGGCTTTATCTAATTTGTATTTTATAAAAAAAATTACAGCAGCGGAAAGAAGAATGCCAGAAACTGAAGGAGGAAGGAAACGAGTTATTCTGCAAAGGTGAATACAAAGCAGCCATTGAATGCTACACCAGGGCCTTGAGTGTCTGTCCACTGGTGTATCAAAAGGAACGTGCTGTTATGTTTTCAAATCGTGCGGCTTGTCACATGAGGGAGGTGAGTTCAGGTTTTGACGCTCGTTCTCTTTTGTTTTAACATTCTTCTAGTTCTAGTCCTGAGAGCATCATCAGCAAGGTTCCAATAGGCAGGAGGAAGTTGATAATGTCAAGCAATATTTTTACTGGAAAACTGTAGTCACTGATACTATGATTGAAGTTGCATGTTGTGTCCCAGAACTGACTTTATCATGATGATAAAAACTGCTGGCAGAAATGCTGGAAACAAAAGCTTGTTGGACTCTAATTTCTGCAAACAATTTACCTCCTCTCTTTTATCCATCCTCCTCTGTTATGTATGACCCTTGTAGTCAGCACACAAAAGGTGTCTGCAGTCTTTATCTCTTAATTTTAACTCTTGTGAATATAGATCCCAGAATTAACGTTCTCTTTTGCAGGAGAACTTTTCTGAAGCAATTGCTGACAGCACCCAGGCCATAGACCTCCACCCACACTACCTGAAGGCCATTCTGCGCCGAGCTGAGCTGTATGAAAAGACTGAAAAGCTTGATGAGGCACTTAAGGATCACCAGAGAGTTTTGGAGCTGGATCCTGGACAGCATGCCTCTCGAGCAGCTTGTGTAGTGAGTGGAGTTCATCCTTATTGCCAGTTGGTATTTCACACATTTGTTTGTTCATTTTTGCTGCACATGCTTATTGGCAGCAGACATCGAGACAAAGCATCTTATCTTTAATATTATTCCTTTCATTATTTTGCAGAAACTGAGTGAGGAAATCAATGTTAGAAATGAGAAGCTGAAGGAAGAAATGATAGGTAAGATGTAAGAGTACATCAATGCCTATCAAAGCAAGATTTTGAGTGCAACATTAATTATTCCCTGACATGGGATATACAGTGTTTAAACTAGACTTGAAGAATGTCTTACTCTTAGGTAGCATTGTTAGACAAGCTTTCTCCCACCACACTTCAGATGGCTGATGAAAATGATGCTGATAGGATCTCCCTTCCCTCCCCCCACCCAAACAAACAAAGCAGTTATAGGGACATTGTTTGTTGGAATTGACCTTAACATAAAACGTGCTGTCACACTTCAGCAATCACAATCATGTATCTCTCTGTTTTGCATGCATATCTTTTGCCCGTTACCAAAGTCAGCTGATAAACAGTAGCTATGTAAACAAAGTACTATGCACCTCCCGTTTCTGCCCAGTCAATGAGATATATCATTGTCCAAGAAGGTTTGTCAAGGAATTGGATTCTGGCAAGTGGTCATGGCCTTTAATTCAGAAAAAAATGTTGTCCTTTCCAGGGAAGCTTAAGGAGCTGGGAAACATGGTGCTGCGGCCATTTGGACTTTCCACCACCAATTTCCAGATGCAGAAAGATCCAAGCACTGGTTCATACTCTGTTCAGTTTGTCCAGAACCCACCAACTAATGGGAAATGAACTTTGCATCCATGCAGACAAGCTGACAGTGGTGTTGGCATCAGCTTAAACCACTGTATAAAGAGATCAAGTTGGGTGTCAAATTGTAGATCACTGGCGGTTTGTACATACTTCAGCTGGGGTAGTCTGGGGGATTTCACATGAAGTACTGAGGGAAAAGTTTAAAGATGCATGAAATGAATGGCTCTATGCATGAATAGTCTGTTAATAAATGGTGGCTTGAATGCAACATCCGATTTTTTGTCTTGTACATTTAGGGATCTGCATTTGCTTTTCATAATTAACAGGGTCTCTGTAAACACGATAAATTTTAAAAATCCCAAGTATCTAAAAGGCTTATGCTGGCATAAACAATGTGCATCTACATGCACCCAAGCAGAATTCATACAGGTACCATGCACACACACACACATTTTCTGCTTCCTCTTGTTTATTTCTGTGAGTGCAGTTTCAAGCATAAAAAAAGCACATTTGCAAGAAAAAGCAGACTCGCCCTGCTGCTTTAAGAAAACCAGTGCCACAACTTTGAGCAAGCTAAATTACCACCCAACATGTCATATCAATATCCTATCACTCGGAATGTAGACATCAAAATTCAGTGGCAGGTTCCACATTCTTACCTCTAGACCAAGGAAAAGCCTTATTCACACAGTGTACAAATGGGAACACTGTTTTAGCCCTCATCACGTGACCACGTTCTAAAGCGGATGCGACCTTCAATATCCTTATCTGTCATCGGTGCCCAGCTCAAAACAGCAGTGTAGTGATGAGTACTCCCCCTTTGTGGGATCTGAAATTTTTCTCATCCCACCATAGTCACGCATCTGAAAGTTTGGCTTAAACAAAATGTGCCCACATGCATATTACACAAAATGAAGACATGAGATTTTCACATAATGAAGTCAATGCTCTTGCCATGAGGCCAGTCATATCATGTGGTCAAAGATAATTTACGTTTTTTTTTTTCACTTTGCTCTTGATCAGTGCTGGCGTGGGTGTGCAGTTTAATCCTCCACCACAAAAATGTAAAAATATCGGCACCTAAATGGATTTGAAATATTTCCCAACAACTGCTTATCCCTGTTGAAAGTCATGTAAAATAAAAAATTATCCACATGCTTTGATATATTCATGTTAAAAGTAAAATGAGCACAAAAAAAATTGTGGCTGGAAGAAAATCTGTGATACAATTACTGCACTTGACACAAAGTGCATGTGGAACAAAAACAATGGTGTTATGCTAGACCACCAAAATGAATTCTTGCAAGAATTTGTCACCTGCTCCACCTCTGACGCTACCTTGCCTTTTTCAAATGTTTTACCATGATTAGGTGGACGTTGCTGCGTTCTAATGTTCAGCAAAATAGGACTTTGGAAATGTTGCTGGGAAGGTTCATTGTAAGGGAACGCCGCAAGAAATGTCAAAAGAAATTGAAAATAAATCTTTCTAGATCTGTTTACTATGCAGGAAAAAGTAACA
>SMGT01002687.1:304598-316747 GCA_004794575.1 Lanistes nyassanus
TAGTTTCCCCCTTCTTGACACATTTTTTATGTTGTGATAACTCGAGTCGAACGAGCAGAGTAGTAAAACACATAAAGCGCCATACCCTAGACACGACAGAGAAAAACCGCGACAGGGACCCCCCTGGAGCAGGTGTAAAAACTCGCATTGGACACCAGCTGGTTGTCACGAAGCTCGTCTTGCTACACGAATGTTGCTTCTCAAATTTTCAAAAGCCGAAAGTGCCTGCAAAATCAACTGTCAAAGCCGGCAGAGTAGCACCCATTTACATAACACCCACCTGATTGTCTGCTGCCCTCACAAATCCTGTGTTTGCAGTTACTGTCACAGCATGCAACGAGTCACCAGTGCCAAAGATGACCTGCATTAAAAAAAACAAAAAAAAAACAAAGCTGCTGTAATGGATGTCCTCTGAAGTAACTGTGTGATGTTCAGCTGGAATCAAGTGATATCTTAAGGGAATTTAAAGGTGCCAAAGAAACTGCTTAATCTCCGGAACTGATCTTGAATATATTTTATGGGCTGGAAATTTGATTTTCAATTGTAATTTCTATTTACATAGTTTTATAATGATCACTTCCACCCATATTATCAGTGATCAGATATCATACACAGCTTTAGCCAAAGACTATGAAAAATTAAGATCTGCAGCGCAATATGCAAAATATTTTAAAACAACACAAAACATCTTTCATATCCTGTTTGCTATACAATTTCAAGACGCTGTTGAAGGCCACCTGAAAGGCAATAGCAGGTCAGATATGTCCTGCATGGCCCAGTCTTCCCACCCCGATTTTATTATATAACAGAACACAATCTTTAGAACATCCCACTTCACGCAACAGAGAAAAAGGGGAGATCATGCTTTTAAATTGTGTGCCAACATACAGAATCCATTCAAAATTTCATCCCCAAAAATATATATGTAGAGAGAGTTTGACATTCTCTCTAACTTGCACAGTACAATGCATATTTTGTTTGTTACTTCAAGAATCTATACAAAATTCTTCAATCTTCAACTTATTCAACCCTGATAATGTGACAAAACTGACCTTAGATCTCTCCTTCACCCTGCCTTGAGACTTCAGGCTCAATGTCTGAGGGGAAGGCTGGTCATCCACC
The DNA here is from genome assembly GCA_004794575.1 of Lanistes nyassanus. Classification (NCBI taxonomy): domain Eukaryota; kingdom Metazoa; phylum Mollusca; class Gastropoda; order Architaenioglossa; family Ampullariidae; genus Lanistes; species Lanistes nyassanus. Next base: position 305,721 of record SMGT01002687.1, read on the forward strand.
ACCCGCACCAACTGGAGAAGTTTTTCGGCCCTCTCTAGCTCCTTCGGTCCAGCTGTCACTGCCATGATTGACTTAAATCCCTGCAGTGCTGTGTGGCACACAACCAACTCCTTTCCTGCACACAGCAGCAGCTGTATCTACAAACTGGTGTCATGTAAAACTGCATAACAAGATATCTCACAAGCAGATTTTACTATGATCTCACAAGCAGATTTTACTATGATCTTACAAGCAGATTTTACTATGGTTGTGACAGACTACTTATACTTTGCACAAGAGCTGCATCACCTCATGGTTTTTTTCTTTCTGAGCAGCAGTGTTTACAATTTTCTTCTGTCAATACTTTTCGTGGACCAGACTCCTTTTTCCTCTTCTGTGGCCTCTTTTTTGCATTTAAATGTGAGAATCCGCCACCGTACCCTATCACCACACTTTCTTCTAGAAATTAGTAGGGTAAAAAGTGATTCTACCTGCAAGAAACTTCAAAAGGGGAGGCAACACTGGATTAGCACGCTCCTGAGCTGCCTGTTCGTCCAGAACTTTGTCACGAAAGAGATAGTTACAGTTGCCGTTGCAGACTGATGATACGAGGCAGATAAGGGCAGTGATGTCCAGATTAGCTGTCGCTAATTTTTCCTTGCCTTGACTCCTTGTATCAGCCATGCTGCTGAAGTGAGAGAAGTCGGGTTGATGCGTCAGTAACTGTGACAAGAAGCTCTCTTCAAGGATGTACTTAGCCTTTTTCTGAGAATTTGCAACTGGAGTTGAACCTGAAAAGCCTAGCGGTTTGCAGACGACCTGTTTTGTACCAAGAAACTCACTTAAAGATGTCTCATGCCCACACGGTATGATCTGCAATACAGCTTTGCTTGTACCAGCTGGGGACTGAGAAGCTACAAAATCCAAGAACTTATTTTCATCATTTTGGCTATCTGCTTTTTCATATTTACTGTCTTGGATCCCAAACAGTCCCAGTCCTGGGGATCTGGAGATGCCACTTCTGGCTGATGACATTTTAGCAACAAAAAAGTCGACATCATGAACTTTATTTATCACACTCTCTTGTGCTGCTGTGCTGTCGTGTCTCCATGTTTCATTGTCACTGACACTTCCATCCCCATCACATTCCAGATCGTCTCCCCACAACTCCCTATCAGCCTCAACTTGCTGGTCCTCCCCACTGCTGCAATCTGCATCTCCCAGTCCCTGCAACAGCAGTGCATCAGTGTCCACGACATTTCCCCACACCTTCACTCCAAGTTGACTGAGAGCCAGCGACAAAGGCTGAGTAACACCTCCATAAAAAGCGATGTGGAAGGATGGAGGGTTAAAGTTGACCAGGTGACAGGCAGCACAGGCCAGATACTCTTCTGCCTGTTGTACCACATCCCGCTCACCCGACTGGCCTTGACCTGAACATACAAATTTACTGCCAGTCACACAGAAAACAGACATACATACTGATACAAAAAAAGCATACTGATACATTTACTTGGTACGTTGCTGTCAATTCTGATGGGCTGATTTTTTTAACATCTGGGCTGCTGCAAATGTTAACAGTCTACCAACTGACAGCAAAATACTCTGTTGAACTTTTTTTGAAAATACCAGGAAGGAACAGACCTTCAAAATCTCGACGTAAAGGGGTTTCTTAGTTGCAGATATAAAATCACAAGTTTTCCTATGCTAAGCACTAAAACACATAAATGTTTTTGTTAATCATACCATAAAACCTGTAACAGGTACAGTAATATGATGGGACTTCTACTTCAACCCAAACAACTCAAAAGTCTTTTGAATCAAGGTAAGGTTTATCTCAACTCACTCAGTATTTCCACCCACAAACAATTCACAACCTATAATATGAGCCTTTTACACTAAATTTATCTATAGTATAGGTGCCATATTGTAAAATTCTGCTGCTGTCACTACCCTAACAACAGAAAACAAAACAGTATCCCATCTGCCTTTGACCTCCCAAGCCACATTGAGAATCTACAAAGTACACGTACTAGCACTGGACTGGAGAAAAAAGCAAAGAAAAGAAAATTACGTGTTTACCAAGCCAAGCCAGGTGTAAAGCTTTACTCTTCCGGGCAACAACCTTAACCCAAACACTTCCTTCTGCTGCAACCACATCAACAACCAGCGCTCTCGGACCCTTGTCCAACTTAGGACTGTGAACAGTGTAAATAACAAGTCTTGCAATATTCCATTTACATTAGCAACTTTAGGTAATGGTGTCTAAGGTTACATTAACCATATTTTTCAGGATAAACTCTACAAGCCCTACAGGTACGATGCTGCCAAATATCAACACATTTCAGCCAGCAAGTTAACAATTAGGATTTTTCTGACAAACATATTTTATGACAGAAAGCAGACTATCAAGTCAGCAGTACTTTCTAAATAAGGAATAAAATTCACATGACAGTTCTGATTAATGCACAGCGGCAGGATTTTTAACATGAAAATATTGCCTAATGGAAGCTCTATTCTCTACACAAGAGCATGAGAGCTACTGTATTTTCTATGGAGGAATAGGAAGAAATAGTTTCTGGACATGTATGATATCTACTGCAGCCAGATCCCTCATGTTCAGGGCTAGTGGTTCTCAAAGCAATGTCAACATGGCTACGCTAGAATCCTTATCTTATCGCGCACTGCATTTCTGCACACCATCAGGATGTTTTCATCACCTGGAGAACGGGTGCAGCAGGCAGGTGACGCCAGACAGGTGTGTGGCTGCATCCACTATGGCGGCATAGTGGTTGAGGTTGCTGCTGGACAGCTGAGCCGCTTGTTCTGTTTCCTTTTTCTTTGATAACTACACACATGCCCCCATGCACACACAAACCCATGCCATTCACACCACGCATACACACAGGCATCAATGTAAAGAAACATTGTATAAGATTAAAACAGCCAAAAATTTAGTTACAAGGCTAACTGCATTTGGTTCATTACCTGACAGAAGGAGATGGGCAGAAAAGGAGCAGGTGCTGGGTGGATGGTTTGGTGTTAGCATAAAAGATAAGAATAAATGGCATTTGATAATCATGCATTTTAACACTGTTGTACAAATGTGCATGGAAGTGTGTATAGAGGTTAGGGTTTTTTTTTAAGTGTCGAATCGTACCACATGGCACAGAAAATGTCTCCCATTCAAACTCCATCTTGGACCTTCTTGTGCTACCAATCCTCTGTTGCACGGACTTTTCTACATGCATTTGTCTGTGGCCCTTCCCTCTTGTGTTTTTTTAAATGTCCACAAAACACTGTGTGGGGGTACATATGTGCACATGCGTGTGTACAGTTGCACATCCAAGTACACACGAATGTTGGCGACAGTGCACTGTGTTTCATGTTCTCCACACAAACGTCATAATGTTCCGGGGCAAGAAAAATTCAGGCTTGCAAGACCGCATAGCATTCAAAAAAGCAAAGACGGAAAAGAAAAGGCTTCCACGCAAGTCAGAAAGAAACCATCCCAGCTATTCCAATGTCGATAGCAACTTTAATAATAAAAAAATTCTAGCACGGATGCACGTGGATTGTAACCTCCACTATGAATGTGTGACCGCTGGCGATGGCATCCCTTTGTTTCACTATACATGTAACAGGAAAACTACAACAGCGATTACGGCGGCTCTAACATCTCAATGTTGCTCGTATATCTCTGTCTAGACCAGCCTGAGGCGAGTTGCCCAGCCACAACGCTCGCCAGTAAAGCCGAGTACGACGCTTGTCATCTTAGACTCAAATATGCATGTACGTCATCGGCACAAGGTATCTTACTCAAATATGCATTGCTTCACTGGCAAAAAATGCCTTGGTTTATTTTGTTTTTGCATTGTCTGTCTGTCACTGCAAACACGCATGCAGAGGATGGGACGGGGAGGCTGAGGAGAGAAAGAACGAGATATTTTACACTCTCTACCAGAACGCCCCACTGGCAATTTAAGTGTTAAGGGAGTTTAAGTTCGTTGGAAATCACACCGAAACGCACCCGTCCAGTTCCAAAGCGTTTACTGATCACACTCGTTCACCAGCGACTATTGTCATGCCAGTTATTAATCGCACTTGAAAGCTGGCGTCTGGTTCCGCCGTGTTTATTAATCTCCCTTGATCGGAGGCGCCTACGCTAGAACGTAGAATGGGATAAAATGGGATCCGCCTAGAGGCTGGACTGCAAGTTTTGCGTATCCCATTCTGTACAGAATGGTGCCCACCGGCGCTCTTTATCCCCTGAAATGTATGGGCACGGCTTATAGGTGCAAAGGAGAGACAGATGTCCAATCAATTGCCCGCCCACCCCAATATCTGTATTGCTCACACTCTAAAGTTTGACGGGGCCAAATACAGCTCATTCGGCTGCGATACCAGGGGAGACAATGCGTTAGACAGGGCTGTCGTCACCAGGGGAGACAATGCGTGAGACAGGCCTGTCGTGATCAGTGATCTAAAGCTGTCCTAGCCATGAACACGACGGCTATCTGTTAAGCTGAACACAGACTACACGGAATCCATCGCGCTCTCGGACAAGATTCCGCAAGTCGCCGGTCATACAGTTGTTACGGACCTCCCGGCAGTGTAAGGAACAAAGTCGTGCATGGCAGCGGTTCTTCAGGCATAGCACCCCCATTCTCATAAAAATATTAAGGGCCAGCCCGATGAAAAGTCGTTTTCAAAGAATTCATATTCAGTTCATCCCAAAACACGACAATGCTAACTCCCCAAATCTGCCATAATTTTGTTGGATCGCGAGACACAAGGCTGCGAGCATTAACGCGTTCACCCACTTAAAAACCTTCCCCCACTCCCAGTCTATGGAACATCATCAGCCAGCACACGTAATTTATTATCCCGGCAACGCCCCATCAGCAGGTATGTACCAAGGCTCTTACACTGGCTACAAAAGGCGCCACGCCCCCACACCCCAATAAGTTTTGAAATGTACGTCAGTTCGTAACATCCTCGTTTATTATTAAAACTCAATAACACACCTAGGCCAGGATCTGATGACATCAGGTAACTACTTCACTAATTTGTCGCCAGGTTTCAGTTTGGGCTGTATGGGAAGACAAGCCGACAGTCCGAACAAGCGGGCAGGTATACAAACTTTTCAGTATAATGTTTTAAAGGAAAACGCATGTTTAAATCATTGCAGTTCAGGAAATCGCTAACAATTTAGCGTTGTGTACATTGATTATCACAGCTATGCAACAGTCCAAGCGCGTAGACACACAAGCTCACAAGCACGCGCCCACTTCAAGTAGTCTAATCTGACTGCTTAGATGAATTTAATTTTGTTTTCAATCTGCTTCAGTTTTATCTGTGATCTAACTCCGTTACCTGCCCTATCCGCACATCAACGCCAGCAACTCCCCTCCCCTGAACTATTCGCACTTCACTGCCAGAAGGCACGAGGCGGTGGAATGGAGGCGTAAACAGCACGCTGCCATTTGAGGTGGGGAAATTATTGACAACAAATACCGCGAATGCCTCTCCGTACAGGTACCGCGCCAAAAACAAATTCTTAACATTTGCCCACCATTTTATCACTCCCTCTCACCCTCTCTTGTTCCCCCCACCCAACATATCGATGGTGTGCGTAAACCAGCACCCGTTATCACAATTCTGGCACATTCGGCGAGTCGTACCCAACGCAATTCTCCAACGCTAGGTCTATATAATCTGTTGTTGATCCTGGTCGGACTGCATGACTGTTCGTTATTTCCTATACACCCAAAAGTGGTTACACCCTCGGCAGCTTATGGGCGCCTTTAAGCACAGACAACAGGTACCGAACGTTCATGCAGACCAACCCTGGGTACTCGCATTCATACCCGTAAATGTATGTAAGTTACACAGCATGAATGGGAACCTACCAGCGCTTTTATGAATGAAAGAATATTCGAAATACGAACGCTCGCGCGTCCTAACCCTAGGATATAACTACCGTACAAAAATCAGACAACAACGTGTCTGCCAAAGGCAGTCCCTGGCTAAACAAAGGGAACACAATGTTACCAGTCCCCCGAAAAATAATTGGATGTAAATAAGGTGGAGTAGTCTTCCGAAAAAAAATCTCTCGATGGCTTCAGCGGAATTACGTTGTCAGATGCTATCGACCCGACCACGCCAGCACGCGAGCACAGCCGCAGTCACGACAAAGACATGCACGCACGTCTGCACGCGCGCAACACAGGCCGACACGCGCACACGTGCATGCACGCAAAGGGGATCCTGAGGGATTAAGAGAGACTGGAAGGGGGTGGAACAGAAAGGGAAGGAGGCAAACGTCTCCACTGGTGACCCGTATTTTCCCAGGTGCAGCGAGCATGGAGGGCTCCAACAACAGCAAAAACAGCAGCGGCAGCACGGCACAGCGCGGCAGCACCGACGGCATTCCGCGGGCAGCGGCTGACAAGACGCTCGCGACAGCACGCGCAGCAAGCAGGCGGCAGCAGCAGCGCGCGAGAGGGGTTCCGTCATCACGGCCCAGCGTGTGACCTGATTGTAGTCGGGGGCACGGCCCAGGCTCCTGCCACAACGCCGCGTCGCTTCGCTCCCTCCTGGCTCTTCCCTCCTCTTCGCCACCCCCGCCCCGCCATCGCTCTCCCATCCGCCGAGACTCCGCACCCCAGTCTACCCAACCCCGTCAGGACATCGTGTCTCCCACATCCCAAAGAAGCTTCCGAGAAGGGGCCTGTACTCTGGGGTCTACTCCTCCCGCCCTCCTCATCCTTTGGATTTACAAGGTTTCGGTGCCGCGTGAAGTCGCGGCAATCTGCTTGACGTCGCAGGACCTAAGGCACGCCACTCTGTTGCTGGCGCCGTCCTCTGCAGCCAGCCCAGCCTGCAACAGCAGCAGCGACAACCGCTCCTATGTAGGTAAGGACACGCTTGGCCTGTGTATATGTGCAGTCGATGACGACATTAAGTACTCATCTGTTGCAGCTACACTGGGCGGCAGCCGTTGCAGTGTTGATGGTGTCACCAGGTATTCTGCATCTGTTGGAATGTACGTAGTTCGTGCGTGCGTGCGCTCGCGCGTGTGTGCGTGTTGGTGGCGACATTAGGAATCATCTACTCAAATACAATGGGGGGAATGGGAGAGGAAACAGTCCTACTATTATTATGTGCATTTTGTATTAATATACGATACTGCGATTTTGAATCTCTCTCTCGTATGTACACAATCTGTGTTGCCCTCAGGATGTTCCACGAAATTGTAGCCAGGTCAGGAACACGTTTCTAGAATCTGTCAGCAGATATGATGCTGGTGTCTTTACTGCGAAGACGCCTCGTGTGCTGCAGTCGCTAGGCTCCGTCAAATTGAATTCCGTCGTTCAAAACACCAAGTGTTTTACTGTTATTCTCCACAGTGTGCGCTCATCGCGAATCTAATTTCTGTGGAATCTCGTGTTGCCTTCACTGCTGTCCGTCATGTAAACTGCGCATGTGTCGATGGTGGGGAGGTGGGTCTGGAGTAGCAAGAGGGGTTTCGAAACTACTCCACTCCTGACAGTAGGTAGGTAGTTTGAGACAGCAGTGCTTCCACCTGTATGCGTGGAGGGGGGAGGAAATGAGGAAATGAGATTCTATAAGTAAGCTATTCACTGAAAGAACCACCAGACTGAATTCTGCAGTAAAATGGCCAGTTTAATATTAGAGTGATGCCCAGATGGAATCTGCGCAACGTTTAACTCCAGGATATAAGCCTTGGCCACACCTAGACTCGAACCAGCAACCTACACTGTAAGTCAGCAGCTCTCCCCGCAGAGCTATCCAGGCCCCCTCCAATCCTGATGTCGCAACAAGCTGGTCTTGTTTACCTCGATCCCACTGTTCACACCTAAACACCTCCATACAGGTAACAACGACAGCTTTTGTGGAATTAATGAATGCTCTCAGCTGACTGCTATTAATCAATGTAAGCCTTTAATAAAGGTTCCTCGTCAATCAGCAGCCCTCAGTCTCTTCGGAAAACGGGGAGTGAGGGAGGAACGGGGAATGGAGGCAACCACCGACTGGACTGTAGCGCGACAAACTGTCCGTTGGGAGGTAAAAATTGTGCAGTTCTATTGGACGAACGGATGACGCCTCGACTCCCGATTGGTCAACGACTTATAAGCCCTGCGTCACTCTGGCAACTGACAGCTCCGAGCATCTGGCGCTGACGGGCGTGGACGTCAGGTGGCTTGTCAGAGACAGCACGCGCCTCGCAAGGTGCTGACTGGAGAGTGCTGCCCTTTGCTTGCTGCTGGACCGCACACCCTACAGGAGGATTATCTGTCAACTAGGCCAAAGCCCAGGATGCGGCACGCCCACGTACTGTGACGGCCATCGAGTTCCAACCGTTCTCCGTGCAAGTACTCGTGACCGCAACTTCGTTAGCTGAAGATTGATCTATAAATAAATGAGGGGCCTGTTAATGCCAAGAGATGAATCGACCTGAATTATCGCAAGCATCCCTATCATCGTGAACTAGGTGCCCTGCCGTGAGGGATTCCATGTTAGTGCAGGCTTTGGGAACGCTCTTGCAGCAAGCATCCTCGTCTGATGACGCAATAAGCCAGCGGAACCGCCAGGCTCCGCACACGAACACCAGCTGACGCAAGAACGCTTTCTTCCGACTTCCGCCCTACTTTCCGCCTCTTGCCCATCCCGCTTCTTCTAACTCTGTTTTCTCAAGCCATCCCAGAGATAAAAGCCCTCTAGAGACATGTTGAAACACAACATTGATCGAGGCGTGTATAGGCGTTGAGCGGAAAACAGCACGGAGCCGAGAACTCGGTAGTTAAGCGGCAACATGTCACGTTCTCCTGTTCCACAAGCCAACAAAACTGCCTTGTAACTTTGTTGCTCCCTAGTTCCCTCCTCCCCCCCTACCCCACCAATTTGTAACCAAAGGTTACTTGTACCTAAAGTCAGGTGCCTAAGCTGGAAATTTCACGCGTAAATGATTTGTATTCTCACAACACGAAGGTTTGCGTTTAGCTGTTTTGACTGCTGACAGCTTGCAAATGTTTTCGATGACGACAATTCAGAATCTTGGATGCGGCAGTTTTTGGTTGCTGACAACTCGAAAGCTGACGACCAGCTGTGGAGGTTCAACCACCACACGCAGTTAGTTGCATGGGTGTTGTCGGGAAACACTTAACTTTTTCTCTCTGAAATGCCGGCCAAGCTATCGCTTCCAGATGTAGAGTTCGTTTTTTTTCAGGTGTCCTGTGTTTATGACAACACTCTAAACTATGCTTCGACTTTACCCCCCCCCCCACTGTCCGTTTGCCTTCGATTTCCGTCCCATGCATTATCTGTCTTCCCTATCCACCCGCCCCACCCCCTCCTTTCGACAACATGCAAGCACACCCTCACCCAAAGACCAACCATGTAGCCATCTCATTTCTTAATATGGGCGTGTACACACCCACACCCACACGCGCGCGCGCAAAAACACGCATGCACTAATGGACATAAAGTTGTTTCAGTCTCTGAGGAACTGCAGATTCAGCCGAACCACCGCAGCAGACAGGCATGGCCCCAAGTGTACATCCACCCTAAACGCACTGTGCCATCGCTTTTACCTTTCCTTGCCTCATCATCTCACCGCATCATCTACGACGCGCGCTGAGCTATGGAAGTAAACACCTGTAGCGTATTTACGTCGTACGTACCTGAACCGATCATTAGACTGCAAGGTCAGGTGTTAGCAAGCTGTATGCGTTCTCACGCACATGAACGTACCATCGGTTCGTACACTCCCAGACGCGCACCTTTCAATCTGTCCCACGGGGTACAAAGATGATCACAAGACTACTCCTCCGTCCCAATCTGATGCACTCGCCTGTGGCGGGCAAGCAGGTGCATTCTGAATCTCTGGTGACCTTACGACCCTTCATGCCCTGGCCGCAACCGGCAACTTGTCTTCACAGTTCATATTTGTGTACGCTGTTCCTCCTCCCCCAACCCCCCTCCCCCACATGCATAAGCGCGCACACACACGGGCATGCACACACACACACACGCGTGCACGCACCAACTACGTAGCCCTACTCCGCTTACCAGTGTACGGGCGAGCCCGGGTATAGCCGATTTCTACCTCCTCGGCTCCCTCACCGAAATCGATATTCCTTTTCCAGACTTTTTACCGTTCTGTCAATTCTTTGACCCAGTTCCTTCAGAAAGGTATTGATTCCCTGTTCTGTAAGTCCCGCCCAACATCCTGCATAGACACCCCCGCTCCCTGTTGCCTTGTTTATGTGTGTTTCGTGTAAAGATAGACAAATAGTACCAGGCAAAGGGGAAACAGCAAAATAAATTACTAAAAACTGACACTGTCTTCAGAAGGCTAACCCAGGCCGAAATTAAGTGGTGTGCTGCCCCCCTCCCCCCGCCTTATGCTTACCATCTTCTTCCAACTCTTCCAGTACCGTTCCTGTTGTCTCAAAAGCTCCCCTCCTTTCCCTCCATCCTCGCCATCTCCCCAGTCCCAAAACATAGCTAAGGTTTTTCACCACACGCTGCACTCCTGCCGTGATGCACGCGTTTTCCTCCCAGACACCGTCATTCAGTTCGATTAGATTCAGCTGATCTACTGCTTTTAAAAATCACGGTAAACATTTGGAGTGCTTGTAAAAAGATGGCGGGGCGGCGGAGAGACTCGATTTTTAAAGCTTTTTTCACCCGCACACCAATTTTTTGTTTGCCAATCACTGGTACTTCGCCTGTTTCTGATATTGTTTCATATCTGGTGTTTTCAACTCTTGCACTCGGGCGCGCGCGCACACACACACAGCGAGTGAGAGAGAGGAGAAACTACATTATAATGTAAGGTCACTCGCCAAGCGTGTACCGACTAATCAACAAGGTACCAGAAAACGAAAACTCCAGATTTACTATCTTCATCTTTTCGTCTCCCAAAGGCAGCAGGATTTCGTCTTTAAGGAAGCGATAACGTGAAGTGCGGGAGTTTGAGGGCGGGGCAGAGGCCCAGTAGGCTAAGCGTAAACACGAAG
>SMGT01002687.1:317182-364899 GCA_004794575.1 Lanistes nyassanus
CGGGAACGACAGGCTGTTTGTCTTGGAGCCACGCCGGCAGGTGAGCGGAAGACAAGGGAAAACAGCAGCAACAAGAGGTGGAAGAAGCGATAAGAAGCAGAATGCGAGCGAAATGTCTGTCGACACATGTAGCAGGGTGCTGGAGACGAGTGGCAGCCAGCACATAGCTAGAAATAAAACTGAGTGCAGTGGTCTTTGTTTCACAAGGTCGCCGCTTAGAGTTTAGACAACTTCAGCTCAGTTTTACCTGTTTGTAAATCTCTCCGTCTGTGCGTCTGTCCGTCTGTAAACAGGCAAGTATCCGAATAGAAAAATAACTTTTGAGACAGCAAATTGTTAGTCAGCCTACAGACACACTGTTCGCGTGTCTCTGTGTCTGGTGGCAAAATGAAATCCTATACAGTGGTTAGGGACCTGGCCTCCGGACCCGAAGGTGCTGGTTCCATACCCGTGCGCTGCAGCACACTTCTCCCAGTTTACCAGCTGTGAATGGGGATATGACATGGGTCAGGGGAGGTGAGAGCGAGGGAGAGATGGGCACCGACCCCACAGAAAAGTACGCGCCTCCTCCACCCCACCTCCGCTACGAACCTAAACATTTCACGGGCCACCGTTTACCTTTACCTTTATTCGCCTGGTTCTCGTCAGGACCCAACAAAGTATTGCTTCCCGTATTTCACACTTGTACTGTCATCAGTACTTACAGTATTACCTCCAGTATTTCACACTTGTACTGTCATCAATACTTACAGTATTACCTCCAGTATTTCACACTTGTACTGTCATCAGTGCTTACAGTATTACCTCCAGTATTTCACACTTGTACTGTCATCAGTACTTACAGTATTACCTCCAGTATTTCACACTTGTATTGTCATCGGTACTTACTGTATTACCTCCCGTATTTCACGCTTGTACTGTCATCAGTACTTACAGTATTACCTCCAGTATTTCACGCTTGTACTGTCATCAGTACTTACTGTATTACCTCCCGTATTTCACGCTGGAATTGTCATCACTACTTACAGTATTACCTCCCGTATTTCACGCTGGTATTGTCATCACTACTTACAGTATTACCTCCCGTATTTCACGCTGGTATTGTCATCACTACTTACAGTATTACCTCCCGTATTTCACGCTGGAATTGTCATCACTACTTACAGTATTACCTCCCGTATTTCACCCTTGTACTGTCAGCGCCCACACGCTTGAAACGTTTTATCACAATATTCTGCGAAAATAACACTGCGACGGGAGGGGGGAAGGGGCGTGTAGAGGCGACGTCTGCAGTGGTGACGGGGGTAACGATATGACGTGACGACGACCATGACGCCAATGACCATTCATTTAAAACGCAGCAGCAGCAGCAGCAGCAGCAGCAGCACATCCACGCAGAACTCAGATCAAGACAATTATTGAAAGTGAACGGGAGGTGGGAAAGGGAAAGGAGAAAGAAAAGTTGAGATAATGATTTCAACCCTTATCAACCCTGTGTGCAGGGTGTGAGCCAGCCGTGACCCATGTACTGAGCTGGTTGGTGGCGCTGTTCATGGCCTGTCAACCACACACACGTGCAATGTGACGTCACTTCCCTGAAGTGCAGTCCTGACCTAGTAACCCGGTCGTGACGTGCTGAGGATGCCTCGCGCAGCGTGGGGCAGCATGGCGTCCGACCTGCCCACGGAGCAGACGTCACGTCAGTTCGTGCCGGAAGTGAGCTCTTCGACTGCGTCTTCCATCTACATCTCCTGGCAGACACCCGTCCCCCACACCCCCGTCTCCGTCGTGGAAGGGTACCGCGTGCACTACCAGAAAGTGGCCAGCACCTACGTGCAGTACAGCCCCTTCCTGCCACCCACCGCCACCAGCTACAGCGTCAACAACCTCGTGGCCGACACTTACTACAAGGTGAGTTGAGCTGTGTCCTGTATACCTCGGGCATCTCAGTACCTGCTATATACGGTTCCACGACATGTTTGTCTGGCAGCTGTCTTTGATCAAGGGCGGAGGCATAGCTCTGTCAGGTAAAGGTCAGCTGCTAAAGTCTTCGTATCGATCCCCTTCCGTTCACAACAGTGCCAGGAAATGCATTAATGGCCCGTTGGCTTGGGTACATCTGTGGGATCCTACATGAATGAAAAAAGCGAGGCGAAAGCACAAGCTACTGGCGGAATCACAGCGTTCGTTCGCTGCTGTCTGCTACAGTCCATACATAAACACTTCCCACAAATTTCACCAAGAGACCGCAATAGTCGACCATAGACGTATACAACACTAATAGAAGTCTTTTTACACCACCACCACCACCACCACCACCAACAACAACAACAACACCACCACCACCACCAACAACAACAACAACAACAACAACAACAACAACAACTGTCGTCGTCTGTATCGTGTTCCTCTTCCCTATCATCACTGTGTTACTGACAAAGACAGCAATGTGACGAGGAGACCCGACGGCTCGGAGCCAGTCCGGAATGTCGAGTCTCGCCTCCCCACAAACTCTCTCACATAACGTGGGCAGACGAGCAGCACGTGACTAGTATCCATTCCATCCTTGGCGTTTGCTTCGCACTTTAACGGTCGGGGCGCGCGGAATCCGACACGTGCGGTAACGCACAACAACGGCGCCCTTGTCCTGCGCCGCCTTTTGTAGCTGCTGCCCACACGGCTCCATCAACAGCAGCTCCAACTACCGCAGTTGCACGACCTCTGAAAATCGGCTGGGCTTACGGCTTACGGCGGCGACTCCGCAACAAGTGATGCTAAAGCCCGTCTCACACGGTGAGACAAAGTCTAATGATCGTGATGGCAAGATCTACTATGGCAAAAATACATTTATCGAATTTCGATCATATCATTTCTTCCAGCCTAAAATTACTGTCAAATTTTGATGAAATTAAACCATGTGCTCTTTTGAGAATCCTGCGCTACTTTTAAAAAAAAATCTACCAAACCACATTCGATGAGCTACACAAAGCACATTCAATAAATTCTTTATCATGTCATTCAACTTAGTGAAATCGAAGATTTCTTTTAGAGAATGTAGCGAAAATTTGCATCTGCGCAGAAGACCTGATCCAATTTCATAAAAATCAAATCAACGTATCGTTGCAGACTGTCGGAAAATTTCTTTGACGCAAGTTTCATTTGACTGGCTAGAACTTGGGCCTCTGAGACTGTAGCGAGTTTGCTTTGCACGAGGCATCCGATCCAATTTCGATGAGTTTTCTTTTAATGAAAATGTATGGACTACGAGACTTTGTCGGTATATACACATATATTTGAACGAGATGCCGATTCATTTACTAAGGCTAAACTAAGGAAATCTCTACAAACATGAGGGCTTGAAGTCACACAAATCTCAAGTACTTAACCACTGCACCACTAGGCTACATTAATCCAGAATAAAATGTTTTGACACTGGAGCGAAATGAAATGTGCTTGGGTGTGTGCGTTTGTGTGTGTGTGGGGGGGGGAGCGTGTATGTGTGTGTTGGGTGCAGAGGGGGTGGGGGAGAGACATTACTATTTCTCTGGCCCATGTTTCTGTCGACTTTCCCCAGCCGTCTGACTCTGGCTTAAGTAAATCTTCTGACAGACGCGCCGTCCACAGACTGGATCTTCAGTTCCTGGAAGAGCCTCCCATGTGAAGCGAGTTTTACCTGCCCGATGAGCAAGAGATGCACGCGCGGCGATGCGAACGTGTTTATTTCCACGTGCACCAAAACTTCCTCTCTGTGGCAGACGTAGCCACAGAGTTGTCGCCCCAAGTTCTTCGGGGTCAACAGCTGCCTCCAAGGGGCAAGACAGCCTGATTACACGAAAGGAAGTTTACAAAACCAAGGATCGCCAGTTACGTTAGGCGGTGACGTTGCAAATTCTCCGGTGTTCGCGTGAATAAAACTTGCCTCGGCTGTAAAGTAGCGACTCCACCTATCTACGTAGCGCAGGTTCTTTGTGAATTCGTCAACCAGGCTGAACCAGCTACGCCACACTTGCCCTGGGTTGTTTCTCCTCTTCCCCCTCTTTCACAGCACAGCAAACGGTTCGGCACCGTGTCGTCTGGGTCCAGACATCATCTCGGCAACTGCGCAACTAGTCCGGGAGCGGCGCCACAAGACGTAAAATCCGATCGGCTCGGTATGTTGAAACGTTTGGGGCGGCAAGAGGAACGAACTCCTGCACGCGCCATGTGTCTCGTTCATATGCTCTCCGGGTATCCGCCAGCAGTCGCGCACGCGAACGTGTTGCAAGTCATTCTCAGTAGACGCCTACAGCCCCGCACGCTGCAGACACAAGTTCAGAAAACATAAGGCGTAGTGTGTCGCCAGGCCACAGAATGCGCGCGGCACTTGCTGCTTCTTTGGCCTGCATCTTGTGTACTACGCGTCTCCTCTGTTAGGCTGCATGATAGAGGAGAATCTTGGGTTCGGATCCCGTATCCAGCACACGTACTTTCTGTGCGTGTGCAGGCTTTTTTTTCGGTATTTCTCGCCCCCCCCCCCCCAGCACACTTTATCGCCTTCCCACCTCCTGCCCCGGTGATGAGAAAAAAGGTTTTGTTGCTCACTTGAGGTTCAGCAATCTCCTTTTATTTTCCAACTGTAATCGTCGCGGCAACTATTTCCACCCAATGTCCATTTATTCAAACCAAGCGAGCGGTCGAGATGGTGTAGGCGTCAGACTTACAGATATTAGGACAACGAAAACACTGCAGCTAATAGATACACATGAGAAATCAGTCGCGTGAAGGCAGGTGCTTAGGAAAATGTATAGCTGGCAGCACAGAGGCACAGACTTAACGCTAACTCGCATACACGCACACATCCACACGCACGCAATCTCTAACTCGCATACACGCACGCATCCACCCCCACACAGTCTCTAACTCGCATACACGCACACATCCACACCCACGCAATCTCTAACTCGCATACACGCACGCGGATCCAAGCGTGCGTGCGAGTTAGAAACTGTTTGGGCGCACGTACGGTCACTGACGTATATTTTATTTCCAGCAATCCGGGATAAAACGTGCTGGTAGATTACGTGTGCATGTGCGAACGCGTGTCTGTATGCTAGCGTGCGCGCTCGCGCGTCTGCTTGTCAGGGCGCCACTGGGTCCACGTGAGCACGCGGGTAAGCGAGGGACATAGGGCACTAATGGGATTTTCAGGAAAACAGTTATTCTCTTTCTCTCCTACACGATGCCCAGCCTGCAGACAACAATAATCGATAAATCTCGCAAACGTCAGGGGCCGAGAGGGAGAGAGGGTGGGGGGCGACGAAGGGAATAGAGATGGGGCGATCTCAGCAACGGAAATGAGCAGAACCCGACAATCGCTAGCAGCGCGGAGGGAACAGCGAGTACAACGGACCTTAGCCTTGTCCACGAAAACGGTTTTCTGACTTGTTTTTGATATTTTTTTCGCAAACGCCAGAACAAAGGAAGACAAAGGAAAAAGTAGGACGGAGCGTGGTATGCGCTTAAAGCACGCAGTTCAGTCTCAAGGCTGCATCCCTCTTTGGTCCCAGAAAAGCGTTTACCTGCTCAAACCTTTTTCGCAAGTCTCCTCATAACGCATTTTATCTCGACAAACTTGCCTATTTGTTCTGTTGTCATCACTGATCATATTCTTTCTTCTCTCTCTCTCTCTCTTCCCCTTTCTCTCCTCCTCTGCGTCTGACCAAGATACGCACAAAATTCGTTCAGTTACTGAAGTAAGATGAAAATATAGCCTGGGATTTTGTAACAAGGAAACCAATGGTAGATGCCACATATGCTGGCACAGGCTCCGAAATCAATCATCTTTATCTCCCAGTAACATCACAGAATCGGGGATTTGTTTTTAAAGCAACTTAACATCTGCAAGAGAAGAACCATCTGAAGCCAAGAATAAACTGGCTAGACAGCTGTACAATAATCTGCCTCTTGTCGTTTTTAAACAAAAAAGCCCTTAAAGACAGAGAAGTCGCTTGTGTATAGCAACAAACTTCAATTCATCAACTTCAGAAGAGCAGGTGAAGATAGATGGCAGGCAATTTCGCGAACAGTATCCCCAGAAAGATTTTAAAATCTGTTACAAGAAACCTTCCGGACAAAGTAAGCACTAGGGCACTTGCAGCTTAAGGAAAACGGAGTTACTAGCCCTTCATCAGCCTGCTGACCGCCAAATTCCAGCATTTCGCACGTTGCCCTTTTGATTTCTGGCAGGCCTGCGCCTCGCGTTGCGCATATAACGTTAAGATTTCTGTGTCGATTCGAGCGTCACTCCACAATTTCCAGGAAAAGACATGACAGGTCGCGCTGACAAACGAGTCGGCTGACTCAGCACGTGACTGAACACAGACGGCTCCAAACCGAGCGCCCGCTGTCATTTGAGCATCAGCAACATTCTATTCATTTTTGCAGGACTATGGGCTTTTCAGCAAGTTCTCTGTGTATCGCAGTGCGTTTGGAATGTTCTACTACATAGTTTCTTTGCGTACCCGGCGATATTACCTCGGGGGGAGGGGGGATTTAAATGCAGGGATGGTTTAACAGGTCTTGTACTTTACAGTCATCGTTTAAATCAAAGATGCCTACCAGATATGCTGAACAAATGTTCTGAAAGGTGCGAGAAGGGATGCTGGATTTTCCAAAGTCTGTTGAGCGATGTTCTTCTAATAAGGCAGGTGATGAGAATTATAGGCGATGAATTACGATTTCGGCGTCGATGGTTTGGGGGCAAATGGGTGGCTATAAATGCACGCGAGCACTCCCGCAAGAATGATCTCAAGAACGGACAGGCCGGCTGCAGGACGGACAGACAAAGACGAATGAACATTAATAAATAAATGCGTACACGGAGAAGGTTAAGTGCGGCGTGCCTCTCGGAACTGAAAACGATGAGATGAATAACACCTGCTCGTGAGGAACCCGCCCGGCTGGTGTCCGGCACAGACACTGACACAAAATCGAAAAGATCGACAAAGGTCAAAGGGATGCAAGTCACTCCTCTTCACGCGTACTGCATCTCACCCCCCCCCACCCCAACAGTCTCAGACTTAAGGTCTGGACAACGACCTTTCTCGAACCCCCCCCCCTTCCTCCCATCCGTGCACAGCGTCCGTCCTTGAAGGTCACCTAGTACCTATGCTGCCCTGCTACAGAATTTATGGTAGGAGCGTCTTGCCACCGGGGGTGGGGGTGGGGGTGGGGGGGCATTCACTAAGTTTCAACTCGGACACGGAGGAAGGGGGAGAGATAGAGGGATGGAGTACCACAGTCTTACTGGCCTTTAGTTCTATTCAGCGGTCTCTTCTTGTATTCGCGAGACTCCAGCCCCTGTGTATACGCTGCACGTGTACTGGCTACATCAATGATATTAAGGGGAAGGGCGTTCCTCTGAGCGTGCGCGTGCGTTTACTGTATTACTGTCAATATTTCCCCAGAAAATAAGGTTGTGTAGTGGTCGTGGTGTATAAAGACAATGCATCTTATTAACTCATCTAACTCGACTCCCTTCGTGCACAAGACAAATACTTGTTGAGCATTATAAACGTTTTGCCCACTGCAGACGCTATACGTTGTGTATCTGCCAGCTGTGCCTGGTGATATACAACGTGGAATGTGTTTAAAAGTATCCCGACACAGTACCAAATGCAGCTACAAACTACCTCCATGTTTTCGGCTGCTTAACCCAACACTTTTACCACACGGCTATCCTCAACGACGGCAGAACATACTTATTGTTACTCTAAGAAGCTGCTACCTCATAGCAGTCCGCAATTTCAAAGACGTCACGGTAAACGAAACTTCGTCGATTTAGCCAACACCTGTAAAACTATTTCGTCTGCCATATTTCTAAACGACATCTCGCAACGGGCGAGTGACGTCAAGAGATTGATCAGCAGCTGAGAAACCACGGTCTTTCCTGTAACTGATGCCAAACTCTCGCAATAGTCTCGTTGTTATCTCGTTCTGCAGAGGCAGCTGTACATTTTACCACAGTAGGCACAGTTACACTAACATCCATATGACGAGCTATTCATCGAAGGCTAGTCAATGGTGAGAGGTTTAATGTTACCTGTGATAAGTACATGTATATTTAGTATTTGTGAAAGACTGTGCAGCGTGTTTTTTGCTTTGATGCCTATGTGTCGGAGTACCTTTAACTCACGTTTGCTGGCTTCCTGCACGAGACAACTATATATCGAGTATTATATGCGCTGTGCACACTGAAGGAACTATACCACGTGTATCTACCAGGTGTGCGTGGTGATGTACCGCAACAACACGGTGCCAGAACGAGAATGCGTGGACGCCGCCACCACCAGCTGGCACATCCCCGTCTCCATCGGCAGCAGCATCGGCGCCGTGCTGGCGCTGTCCATCATCGTGCTGATCGTGCTGCTGTCGCGCTGCCCCGCCCTAGTCCGGCCGCCCCGCCCCTCCCACTCGCAGTCCAGCAAGTACGACTCCATGTCGTCGCACTTCCCTGACGACCACAACGACCTCAGCGACACCATCACGCAGTGCCACGACGACGACGACGTGTTCCACAACCACTGCAGCAACGACGTGTCGTCGTCCACCACCACCGACAGCCATCACCACCATCATCACAACAAGCCGGACCTGCACGCCTGCAACAACAACCACCCGGCCCACCACCCCCACCGGCAGTCTCTGTCCTCGGTGGTGGCCGCCGGGGGACGAGGTGGGTGCCCAGGCACGTGCAGCCACTCCTCCCATCACCCCCACCGCACGTTGTCGCTGGGGTCGTGTGGACGGACTCAGTCCCTCAGCGAGCGCTCCCGCCCGCACGTGCATCGCGCCCGACGTGCCCGTCTGCTGCAGCTGCACAGCGCCCACAACTCCATCCAGTCGGAGCCCTCCCACCCCTGCCCTCAGCCGCACCCCCACCTCCCCCGCCCCCTGCACGTCAGCATCTCGGACCTCCCCCCTGCGGTCCGCATCTCCACCCCGGACAGCCCCGAGCCCACGGCGGTCACGTTCTCCCAGCCCGTGACAGCGCCGGACGCCGCTGTTGCTGCATCGCCATCGGGGAATTCTGCTGCAGCTGCTGCGCGCGCCAAGCGTCACCTGAAGGACGCGCCCCGCACGCTGCACATGAGCATAGACTACGACGTGTGACGTCCTCGTTCTGGCTTCTGGCTGACGTCACGTGGTGGTCACTTTTGGCCACACACTGCAGACTGCGGTGTCGCTGGTGGCAGGTTCGGGTTGATGTGACATGACAGTCTTCGGCGTGACACTGCACGACTGCACGTGACGGCCAAAGCCTCTCCTTGCGGATAACGTTACACCAAGTTAGGCTTCAAAGCGTTCACAATGCGAAACCTGACGTCATCGTTTCTGCTTGTGACTGGCGTCTCACGCTGCACCGTCTTCTCTTAGCAGAACTACGTCACCGTGCCTCGCCTGTTACTGACGTCATGCGCTTTCAGTTTTGAGAGTGTGCGTTTATATAACTATTTGAAGTTTCCTGCTTATGACTGACGTAACGGACAGTTTTCAGCACTGACTGCTGGTGACGTAATTTACAGTGGCTGACGTCATGTGCTTCAAAAGTTGACTACGACTTGAGCGAGTGTGACGTCACCAGACCTACTATGACTGGGGGCACACAAGCCCCACACAAAGTCTCCGGCTTAGTGGAGATAAGACAAAACACTGTGGTTTGGGCTCTTATGTGGACAGACGGCGGCCAATTCCCCACAACGGGTTAGGTCGCCGTATCCTATCGCATGATGCCAAAAGTCTTCTGTGACTTTTCCCTTGCTGTTGCACCACGACGTTACGCACACGTCACACAAGCCCATTTCGTTGACGCGAGAAACGCAATGTTGCTAGCACGTGCGTTCTCACCGCCATCTTGCCTGCACGCACCAGGGGCATCTTTCTGCCCGCTCTGACTAGCACCAGTATGTCTGACGTCACACCAAGAGCTGTTCTAGCACCATTCCACAACGGTGACGCCACACCTGCCCACCACTGCCACAATGAACGTAATCAGTTTTCTATTTTGTCATCCGTCTTCTCATAACCGACCAAACCCCTCGCTTATTGACATCGAAAATGACTACAAAAGCAGTTTAACTCTTTCACAGCCAAAAGAAATGGACACAAACAGGAACGCAGTTCAACTATCTCGTCACAACAAGCGGTAAAAGTACCTGTCACCTAATTCTGGCAGCGAATTTGTTTACAGAAAAGCAAAATTTTTATTACTTTCAACATGCGACAGAACATTTTTACAATGGAAAGTCTTTGATCAAAAATATGCAAACACGTACAAATTAGGTATTCATTTTAAAAAACTTTTAAACAAAATTGTGAAATCGCCACGTGATCTGAATCCTGGTTTCTCAAGAATCGCCGCGACTTCGAAGTCTTTTGACCGACTTTATCACAGGTGATGTAAGCAGCCGTGAAAATCGCGAGTGGAACTAGGTCGTGACACCCAAGTTTCGACCGACAAACTTCAGGTGACGTAGGATCTTGCTTCACCCACCATCCACCTGTTCCACGCACTGTACTCTAATTCCGACTTCTTCGGTGTTCCGCGAAACCTTGTAACGCCAGGTGGGAAAGAAAACGCTCGCACCACACACCACTTGACAGACCGAAACCTGCAGATACACAGGACACGCTTTGGCCTCTTCAATCTCGCCATGCTTTACTGCACCGAGATTTTACGCCCTCGTCAGCAGCCACAGCAGTCAAGTCTACGCACCACTTCTACACCTATGCCAGCAACAGCCAGAAAGTAGCTGAGAAGATGGAAGTGAAAAGACAGTAGGGCAGTGTGCCGGAGGAGGAGAGAATAGGGTGAGGAGGTCAGGGAGGAGGGGAGGAGAATTCAAGGGCTGGGTCAGTAGATCATAACAAGCGACCGAAAAGATCTGATAATACTTGCAGTTTTGGAGTCCTGCAACAAATCCACTTTTCATAAAATGGAATCGCTCGCCTGTGACAAGCGGAGGACCAGACATCCTCATTTTCACCATGTACAGCAATTACTGATGTTGTTGGTTACTATTATCATTACTGTCATTTTTGTTTCGATTCTTTTTAATAGGAACTCAAACTGTTGTCTAAGAAAGAAGGAATGAAAGAAAAAATGAATGATGAATGAATGAAATGTGCATTGTCTTTTTTATACACCGATTCTTAATCTAGCCCTACATAGGTCGTCCGTGACAATTTTCTTCAACTCGCTGTACACTTAATAAGCCTAGCTGCCTCCTTGAGGTATTAAAGTCAGTATGGATTAAAACGAACTCTCGTCTACCTTTTCTGCTACCGTTTTTGTCTTTACCCCAGTGATAAAAAGGATCATTAGCGATTACCCTGACGTGAAAAACGGACAGACAAGCAGGCGGACCTACCCCCACCCACCCCTTCCCTAATCAACCACGAAGAGCTTGAAAAAGCGCAAAAAAAAAACCTGGAGCCAATCAAACTACAGTATTACAAAAAGTATGGTAATCTCTTAGGGTCACCAATGAAAACATTCCAATTTCTCGAAGATTTTTACTCCCTATATTCCCACCCACCCCTCCCCTAACCCCACCCGTTACCCTTCCCCTAAACCCCCTTCCTCCCGAAACATACACCCTCTTCCTCCCCCTCCCCCCTCCCGAAAGACCTGCGAAATATAGCTCGCCATTTGTTTGGCTCCGCTTTTTACACATCCGAAATAGAACTGGTAATTTGATTGGCTCCAGTGAATTAGAGCTTTTACGTGCTGCAAATGCTTGTCGGACAGATATTCTAAATGATCGACAGCCTTTAATCATGCACACGGTTCTTTCACTCGAAGGATTTCACGTCACATCTGAACACAGTTTAACAAAAAGGGGAGCACGCGCGCGCACACACACACACACAAACTCTTTCACGTGTGCGCACATGCACTCACACACCCACTCACACTTTCTCTCCCCTCTGCCCGCTCTCACACAGCTGACAGTCTTGCCGTCCCCCCACCCCCTGCCCCCCGTGCGGCGAGGCACCGCCACATGCCGCTGGCTGGAGTGGAAGGCCGCTGCGCTATCAGAAGTCCTGCAAGAACCACAGGCCCTCTACACAGGTGCCACATCGGCAAGCAGCACGCGACGATAAACTGCATCCCTGACGGCATAAACACCTTCGTGGGGTCAGCGTGTCGGAGCCAGATTAATGCTTTCAAGGGGTCAGGTCAGCGTGTCTGGGTCAGATATACCGTGCTGTAATGGCCTCCGCCCTGTTGGAAACTCTGTGTCGTACACACGTGTAATCTGCCATGATTTGCTGCTGGAGGCCTATACAGTAATGAGGTGATGGCCTCGATGCAGATTTCCACGCCAAACCCAAAAGCACAATCACTGCCGAAAACACAAGTACAAACACTACATAAAGAGATGTTTGCCCCAGACTAAGAACACTGCATGAAAATAAGCTATAGCGAAAACCATACGCACTTGCTTAACACAGGTTTTTTTTTTTAGAAAAAAATGAACACAGTACTTTTTTTTAATCATTCTGCACAAAAGCGAGAAAAAGACTGAGATAAAATGACTCCAGTCAGACCAGACCTAAGACTTCCTACCACCCCTTACTCCGCCTCTAAGATCACATGAAACCCAACGTAAATAAACATAATTTTGATTGGTTCCATATGCTTTATCCACAACAGTGTTCTGTAAAAATGTTTTAAAAATCAAGGGCCACACTGACTGCTTGTTCCAAATTTTGAGGGTTATTTTGTGAAATTCAAAGGTAATGAAAGATGCGGAAAAAATCTTGTTTCCCTGTGTGGTTACCTTCTGGTGATTTGCTGTTATTTATACTGTGTTCCTTGCGTAATGTGTTTCAGCAAGTTTGCAATATTTTTTTCTTTCTTAAGTAACAGAGGTGCAAAACTGAAAGTTTACTCCAAGTCCTATTGAAACAATCACACTCTCAATTTTCTCTCTCTAATGGTTGAGTGAGTAAGCATCAAGAAAGGTACAGCTGCAAGTTAAAGAATTTTATTGGCAAAAGCCATCCACTGTAATAAATCATTAATGGACAAAGAAGCACAATGATCACATCAATGACATAACGCTGCAATTATCGTTATACAGACAGGAATAATTATCTAAAGCTTGTCTAAAGTGAATGCAGGTCTTTTGCTTTCATAAACAATTGTCATTTTGTTGTTGACTGTGTTGTCATTCTATTGCATTTGGAACACAACAGAATTCTGCAAGGAGAAACCTCTTGAAACACTAGTAAAGGGGACAAATAGACATATGCCTGCGAACTCGGCAAATAATAAAAAATCAAATACATTGTGGGGAAGAGCTTCAAATTCAAAAACCAAATACATATGAAGCAAATTTTATATTATAGAGTGCTGGATGAAAGACCAACAAACAGGAGGGCATCGCGAAGACAACCCCAGTTCAGGACAGCAAACTACAGAGCCCCTTCCCCCAAATTCCCTCCCCTCTCCACCACAGTGCAAAGACACCGCCAGGTGGAACCACTTTCCATCCACACACACAACAACTCGGCACAGTCAGAGAATTTATCTGCATGATCAGAGAGCACAGCAGTACATGTCTGCCGCAGTGCCTTGTCTCTCCAGTGGTTCAGCACAAACTTAAACAGTACGAGTTCATCTTTGCCCGGTCCCCATCGAGTGTTGTGGATCTACCATGCGACAGGCATTCCGTCTCATTTTCTGTCTCACGTGTAGACTGCAGGCGGTCGAGTTTCACCGTGCTCTTTGTCAGTTATGTCAACGGGCATGTGCGGTTGTCAACCAAGGCAGGCGAGACGTTCTAAAACAGCCGCAGTCACAAAACGTGCAAAATGGACGCAGTTTTAGAAATCAAAGTACGGAAGTGCATCTATGGTATTTCGTTTCCGATCCTCTGGGAATCGTCAGAGAATTTATTTTTTCCGGTCGTCGTTGCTGAAACAATCGTCAGTCGCGGTAGGCTGACGTCACCGACTTGTAGTTTCAGTCTCGATTACCCACGTCTGTAGGACACAAAACTTTTTTTTTAAATCTTGGTTGGGCGAGGAAAAAAACACACCGTGCGTCACAATGACATACAGGGCCAACATTTCTAAACTTTGCGCGTCACAGACCCCTGGTTGTAGGTTTTCGGGAGCACTGCACAACAGATATTTGTCAAATTTACAAAATAGGGTTGAGGAAACAGCTCAAACCTTCACACAATACATGCTTCCTTGGCCCACTGACTATACTAGAAATCTAAGTGAACAGTTGTTAGGCACACACTCTCACACGCACCTACGTGCTCTTAGGATGTCGATTGTATTTGTCTAGGTGGTCGAAGCATGCATTTTGTAAATAATGCCTTTTGATTGGACGCAAGTCAACAGTTTGACAGTGTCTAGAGGTCAGTTATACAGTGCCGTTACGTGATAATTCTTGCTCTGTAACTGCCGCAATCCCACTGATCTCATATCTTCAATAGGCTTGACGTCAAAGCCGATAAGTCCTTTCTAGTAAGTTCTAGTAAGCTGTTACCCCCCCCCCCCCCCCATCTTTTTTTTAAAAACTTGTTTCATTAGTACGAACCGGCCTGCTTCACGGATGGCTCGCAAAACAACAATGGCGAGTGAATGTTGATAACAAATGCGATGTGAATATACACAGCAGCACAACAGAAATCTGAACGCCGCAAAGAAACCTTCGTTCAAGTCTCCAATTATCAAGCTACTGTAGCTGAACAAAGATATTGTAGCAAGGACGATAATCATAACGCTCCGCTATATAAAACCAATTGGGTTACGGCTCCGCTATATAAAACCAATTGGGTTACGGCTCCGCTTGGATGATTCTATTTACACTCAGTTTCAAACCGCAGTTTATCCACAGCTCACATCACACTTAATGCCAGCAGCACATAACTGCAGCCAGGTAATTCGACAGGCAATCATGCTCCGGCACAAAAGCAAAGCACACATTTATCATCGACTCCTCGGGGATTGGAAAATGAAGATATCGCAGGCCCAGGCAAACATCGGACATTCGACTGGCGACGCTAATACAGGACTTGGACTGCGACATAATTACAGATCACCATAAACCTGAGAGCAACAACTCAAACTGTGAGAATGCGTACTTGTGTCGACTATGCCAATATTTTACATACATTAAGACTTTCGCTTTTTCACACAAAAAATCCACAGAAGTTAGACTGAAGATATAAGACACGAATATGGCTTAAAAATAAATAAAATAAAACCCCTAAGCTCAGGCGGGTGAGCTATACAGTAGGGGTTATATCACTGTCAATTTACTGTGTTTTAGTTCATTTAATCTGCTGTAAGAACGGCCAGGAAAATAGAAAGAAATGTGGGAGTGGGTTGGGGGCCGCGAAGGTTCTCGCACGTAACATGTCAATGCTGGATGCACGAAACTTGCGTCTGCAGCAGGCTTGCAATAACTGCATGAATACGATATACCAACATTACATAATCATCATCATTCAATATTAGACACGAAATACCCAGACACTGCCACCTCTAGGGTACCCCCTCCCCACCACCCACTTTCGATACCTTCTTGCTGTGCTCACGAGCTTTCGGAGAAGGCTTTAAGTACCCACTTGTATGTCAGACTGATGTCAGGACAAACTAACCGGAACTAAGGCCTATTACTTTCCCCTGGCCCATTTAATTCCACGACTTTACAGTTACAAACGCCTCATGGTGGAACATCTCTCGGCTAGCGCCGTGCAAACTCGTCAAATCAATTCTAAAGAAATTCTGAGTATATCTGTAGAGAAGATAAGGGTAAAGGTGTGACTCAGAGGATACAGGTGACTGCTGTAAGCAAAGTAGGCCTAAGGGTTGATGGAGCGGTTCATATGGGCAATCTATTTTTCTCTTCACACCAAGGCAGCTGGGATTCGCAGCTGCGTTTAAAAGTGAGCCCTACCATAATTACACAAGGCGTGCTTTAAGACAATTCTGTAGGCGGAAACGATTAATCAGTCGGTTTGATGGAGGACGGTTTTCTTTTTTTTTTGGGGGGGGGGGGGAGGGCAGTAGACATTCTTCTAGCTAACTTTTGACAGAAACCTTGAATGTATATAGCTGACTAGTGTAGTTAGTGTAATTAGTATTGCTATGGGAATTATTTCTATGCAAATTATTCTTGGCATCGCAAACCAAAGGAATCCAAAGGTGACTGTATGATTTATCTTGTCCTGGTGCCTGACACCAGAGCAGCATTCCTTAATCGGCGTTATGCCATGGTGTTCACAAGGTTCAAAAAGCTAACGAGTAGGAGTGGGAGTTCTGTGCGCAGCCTGATAACCCGCTCCGTACGCTGGCAGCATAAACGTGCATGAAGAAAATTACTGCCTAACGCAAACACGCTTCTCTGGGCGTCAGAATCTCATGAATCATGCTAATCACTCACCACAAATTGTAAATCAGAAATTCCTCCAGTTTTCTGTCATTTTCAATGACAGTATCCGAAGTGTACCAGTGACAACGAAACTCTGACGTGCTGGGAAGAAAAGATGGGTTCCTGTTAAAACAGTATGTTTCTGGACACCTAAAGAAAAAGTCTTGAGCTAACTGTCCAAGCTAGCGAGTTGAAATACAGAAACGTCACGAGGTAAGAGTCGATGCTAGCCAGATGAAATACAGAAACGTCACGAGGTAAGAGTCGATGCTAGCCAGATGAAATACAGAAACGTCACGAGGTAAGAGTCGATGCTCGCGAGTTAAAATAGAGAAAGGTCACGAGGTAAAAGCTGGAGACAGCGCGCTGAAATACAGATGGCCACGAGCTGAACCTGGAACAGTACAAGAAAGTCAGCCAGCGAAAGAAGTGGGGACCTTTGCCGCCACCCTACAACTGGATGCTGAAAAGCGACAGAAATGTCACAACGCAAATCACGTACACAACAACGATCACTTCACACGAAAGGATTCCACCGCAAAAGCTGGCAAAAAGGCTGTATTACGACAGTCAGACAGAGCGCCATTACCAAGTCACGCCGCATCAGAAATTAAATAAAAAAAATAGACACGACTATAGCCAAACCAACAAAACAGTGTGGTAACAGCGGGAACTAATCCTCCCTTCGCGTAACTGGACCCCAAACGTCTGAGACGATGCAGACAGCCACAGAAGCCTCCGATCTGGATGCGATACGAGACAGGTGATGTCACATGTAGGCTAACAATCCTGCAAAAAAAAAAAGCCGGCCATCAGGATGTTTGGTTCACGCGCTGACTTGTCGTGAGCCAGGGATGTTATTAATGTGATCAGTTCCCGGAAAGCGTGCAGAGATTTGCACGTAATGCGCGTTTCGTGATTTTTTCTTGGGCGGGGGGTGGGGGGTGGGGGTGGGATTCTGCTGTCGTTGTTGTTATAGCTACCTCCACTGCTTTTTTTGTGTGGTCACTTGAGCATGTGGCACACACAATGCCTCTAATGCTAGTCATAAATAGCTGACTTGGCGAAAAAAATTGTAGTACAGAACTAGTTCAGCCGTCTGCAAATTAAAAAGAATGCTTTTGTCAAAAATGGATTAGACCCTTTTGTTCATTAACAAACAACAAAAAAAAAACCTTGTGGGGACTCTATAGAACAGAACTGGATAAAATCTACCTTGCAGACGTTTGAATTATTGGTGGTGCTGGGGTGTCTCCTAAACTCAAGTTTAGACTCGGTAAAACCGCGTGATAATGGCATAACATGTAGCACTGAACCAGGAAACCGCCAGAAAGGCATGCGGAGGGTGCGTGGATAGCGGCAGGTGGGAGTGTTATCGGTAGGGCAGTTGGAACTTCAATGCACGTGCAAGCTGCTAGGCTACAAGCAGACACGCTGAGCACTGTTCGCCCGACTAACCCTCTCCGCTAACAGTGCACCAGATTCGTCGCCCGTTTCCTCCTCTTTGCGCGCGCAGATCGGACGGTGTTTCTTGGACGCCCAGTGCACTATATGGCTTTTTAAAAAAACGGGGGGAGTGGGGGGGGGGGGGCAGTGGCTATTTGCAAATAGCCTCGGGTTCTATCTGCACGGGAGTGTGCAAATAGCGACTGCTTTAAAAAAAAAAAAGGTTCCGTATTGTTACCTCTGAGTGGTCGTACGCATGTTCAGGTAAGCAGAACTATGGCATGCTGTTCACAGTTGGGGTTTTTTTGTGTGTGTGTATCAAAACTTTGCACGTCGCTAAACTGACTGTAGCGATGTAGTCTAAACTCTGAAATGAGGACACAAAACAGCCCTTAGCCTGAACCACTCGCCATGCAGGGTGGAAAGGGGCAGTCTACTGCACAGAACCCGACTACCTTCATCCAAGACAGCAGGCCATTCCAGATGTGATTTGCACCGCTGTGAAAAGTGAGCAATGTCCTGTCCAATATGATCTGTATTTCTGTGAAAAAAGACAAGTGCTCCAGAAGTCTGAGGCCAGCCAGCTAATTTCCTTGCAAGGTCTTCCATAACTCTCAATCTGCATAATGGAGACATTCCCCTGACGTCATACCCCATTTGTTGAAGGATGCTGGAACCATAACCCAGTCATAACATGCAGTGCCCAGGGCACTGCAACCTCCGCAAACGTATAATAACCTGATCAACAGCATACACTAATACTGTATTTTAAAAAGAAACGGAAAAGAAAGAAAGCTTTTTTTTTTGGTGGGTAGGGGTGGGGGAATAGTGGCTTAGAACAGGGCTTTCACAGAGGCCACTGCAAAATGTTCATTCATGAAAAAAATTCCCCACATTTCAGCACCTGATGCAAGTTCCTTGAGTTGTGGTGATAGAAGTGAGAGCTGAAATATTGAGGTTTGCTGGTCTAATATGGAGGTTAGAGATCATTTTTTCTTTTCTTCCTTCTGCCTTTCTTGCAAGATTATCCAAAACTGATTTCTTTAACCACTAAAATAAATAAGCAAGAAAAAAGACAGGAAGATGGACAAAGTGTTTATCAAGAGAAAACCGCCACTCAGTGATTAAACATCAACCATCAATGCTTCAATTCCTGTTAACACTATACCACAAAGGGACTTGCGCAATGCACAAAACATACCTGAATTCAAGGACTACCCCCACTCCAAGCCTCTCATACATGTATTTCATTTTTTTTTACTGACTGGCACTTTGTTATTTATAGAGTTTTTATTTTAAGCAGACAGCAGAATGCAATACCTTTTAATAACACCCATGATATGACTTCAAATTCCAAACCACCCAACCTCCTGTCAAAAAATATTTTTTCTGTCCCAGGCTGGTGAAGGATGGGCTTGAACAAGTAATAACTGCAAGGATTTCCAGTTTTGCTTTTTCTACTCATAATTAGTTTTTGTGGGGTCAAATCTGAAGATCCTGAAAAATGGCATTGAAACGGACAGGTAATCCAGTTGGCATTTTTGTCTGCCTCCTTCTTCTTATAAATAATTCTACATGTCCAAAACTATGGCTGGAAACAATGCCACAGCTTAACCACTGACATTTCTCAAAGCTGTGACCAGGATTGGATTTGCTTCTTCCCTTGGCACCTTGTGGAGGTCATGTTGGCAGCAGAAGTAAATGCCAGACCTCCTAACCCTTGCCAAAGGTCAGAGGTTATGACCTTGACTAAAAGCTAGATGACCTTGGGTGTGGTAAATTTATTTTCTACTTGTTCGGGACTACAAATGTACTTACAAACAGCTGCATAAACAGGCAGTGTTTATGTTTACTCACAGCAAAGGAGCCTTTGCTCTTCTGATATTCTGATCATCTGCTCCAGCTCTTTGTATAGCCTTCCCTCTGCCTTCCGTCTTTCACTGCCCTGGTCTCATCTTCTGGACTGTGTGTGTGTGTGTGGTGTTCATGTGCATGTGTGGGTGGGAAAGGTGAGTGGGTGTGTATGTGACAGACAGAGACAGAGACATATCCCACAATCTGCCATGCATACATGATTGAATGTTTCATCTTTGTATCATTTAACATTTATGTACAACGAAGATTCCTGGTATTTGAATAATTCTGCATTCATGCATCTATCAAAACATGATCTTCTTCTTTGAATAACTGATATCTATGTATAACAAAGGACTTCGTCATTCAGCATTTACTAATGCTCTTCAAGTTATTTAGCATTCATACATTTACACATAAAAATTCTCTTCCCTTCCTGCATAATCAGGCACCCACAAGTGATCATCATATATTTCCTATTTCCATCATTTGAAAAAAAACCCCAGCAAATCAGTCATGCTTTGAGCTCTCCAAATCTTCATGTGGAGGGAGAAAAGACACTCACTTTGTCACAATCCATGTTTTTAAATTACTGCTCCTACAAGGTGATCTTCCGGTCTGCTATGTTCTACAGATCAGATAAGCAGCACATTTAGTCTCCCTACAGTAGGAGATCTGACAGGGAAACTTATCAGGAACACTGAGTCTGAGAAAAAGTTTTTAAAAAAACAATACAGCTTCTCAAAACTGATCTTGATGTGGCCCAATCTCAATCACTTTCCCCCAAGGAAGGGTCTGCAGACTCTAAAATCTAGCCAATTTCATCAAGAGAAAGTAACCGAAAGCAAAAAATTAATCTGATCCCCTCATTCCCCAAGAAAAGAATGAAACCTCAGTGCTGCTAGAATTCCTACACCTAAATTTCACCCTGAAGTGCCACCCCCTTTAGCACCACGATGATTCCTCATTAAAAACACCTGCTTATGCCATTAACTATAGTGATGTAACAAGCATGATATAGAGTCAGGCATGGTTTTATTGCACATAACACTGTCTCGTAACTCACTGCAACGTAATTATTATATGGTGATGGGGTTCTCCCTTCCACACTATGCCTCACCTTAAACAACCATATCAGTTATCATGCAATTTTCCACCTGGTCTACAGTAACAAGATCAAAATGTTGCATTACATCCATGTGTGTTCTTTATATAGGCATCCATAGCAAAAGATACTGTGCATTCTCACATTTCCAAAAGATGATTTTCGTTGTTGTCGTTTTTTCGTCGTTTTTGTGTCGTCCTGATGAAGGGGTAGTGCCCCGAAACATGTAGATTGTCTTTGTCTGTGTCATGTCTTAGCTTGGTCCAGTTCCCTTGTTTTAAATTTAAGATAGATTTTACTCCAAGCGGCAGTCACCTGTTTTTCTTGCAATAAAAGCAGACATGGGAGATGTCATAAATATCACATGATCCTGGTTGTAAGACATGAATCAATATTAAATAAATGCTGTCTCTGAGAGACAGCAAAAGACTTCAGCATTAACTAAAGGCTGCCATGCAAAATCAAGAGGACAAAAAGATGTCAAAGAATGAAATCCATCTACATTAACAACAAAGTTAC
Source organism: Lanistes nyassanus (assembly GCA_004794575.1). Classification (NCBI taxonomy): domain Eukaryota; kingdom Metazoa; phylum Mollusca; class Gastropoda; order Architaenioglossa; family Ampullariidae; genus Lanistes; species Lanistes nyassanus. The sequence goes on from SMGT01002687.1 coordinate 338,545, forward strand.
CGTTCTCAAAAAGGCTGCTTCTTTCTGAATGAGACGCTTGAGTTTCATGCTTCCTGGCACTGCAGACATCACTTCACAGGCAGTCTGAAGTGCTCCTGCAAGTTGCAGGTAGTTCTCCAGCATCATGCTTCGCTCTAGTTCAAACTTTAATTCAATCCCCAAATGTTTCTCTTCCTCCTGTGTAATTCTCTTCAGGATCTCTGTAATGTTTAACACCACACAATACAATAAGTATTATTTTACAGTAAATATATCAACATATATATATACAGGTTGTCCTATACATCAGTCCTGTAAGGCAGTAACCCATTACGAACCACACAGGGCATTAGGGAACTTATGTCTATAAATAAGAAACGATTTGATCTCCAGGTAAATTAAATTAAATAATATTTAGAAATGTTTAAAGGAAGAAATTATCAGAAATGCCTGAAAATAATACTCAGAAACTGTTCAAATTCCAATTGAAATATCACGAGAAAGGTTTCAAGGAAAAAAATTACCAGGAGTTTCTGAGAATGACTTACTATTTTCAGTAGGGAAAGTGAAGGAAAGTCTTGAAATTCGTATTTAAATGCTAACAGTTGCAAAGATTTATGTGCTACTTATGTACCTATATATCTGTTTGTAGCAAAAATACCCTCGTGCCGCATTTACGCCCAACTTTCATTTTCATGTCTTGCTTTAAGCAATGCTTATACCCTTATACTATAGCCAGTAAACTAAGGTGTCATACCCACACACCAACAACGTTTCATGATGACCATTACTACAAAAGTAATGTGTGAATATTACATGCGTAACAAGTGAGATCTGCTTTGTTACCCCGACTCACCAAAAACCGAAGAATGCTGCCCAAGGAAGTAATCTTCAGATTACAGCTTCTCACGAAATAAAATCCCCATTCCCATCCCGTAAAGAAACTCTCGCGCAGTATTCCACAGTCTCGCACCTAATTCTTCCCGTTGCCAAAAACAACATGGCGGCGCGCAGCGCTAAGATGGAAATCAGCGAATACACTGTGGCTGAACAGGAGCTGCAAAATCACATTTTACAAATCTATGGAACGCGAGATAATGAAGATGATATGTTCAGGTTGTTTATTTGTAATTTTTTTTAGCGCGATATATGGTTTTATTTCTAAATGTTATGTTTGTACTAGCTGACGCCGATTAATTCAATTGTCGCATGCAATCTGAAGGGAAGGATTAAGGAAATTTTTACAAATCAAATGAACTCGTAAAACGAATTTAGAATTAATAAGAATTATTTACCAGCTTCGCTGAAGTTATTTATTACAACCATAAAATAAGCATCTTCACTACGGCCTAGAGAACAGACCATAAGTAAACTTAAACTTCAGTAATGCGCGATCTATACTGCTAAAATGATAGGGGCCTACATAAATATAGAATTTGGATTACATTAATGTATTTCGTAAAATATAGCACTGTAGGATTTATTTTCCCTCCCTAAACAGACCAGCTTTGGCAGACGCACAAAAGATTGGATTTTTTAGTTTGGACCGTGCCACACAAACAGAGGTGACGGAAATCGTTGACCTGAAGGAGATGACAGAAGTGTTACAGATCCTGTTGCAGGTCGGCTGATTTTAGTATTTAAAATATCAAATTGTGTAATTGCATGGCAATTTCCAGCAACTTATGTAATTTTGCTCAGTGCACCTGCAAGAACAAATACAGCAATGGCATATTTGTGTGCGTGCAAGGATGCTTAGTATACATGTATGTGGGTGTGTACATGCCTCATGCTAGAAATAGGAACAGAATCCGTGAACCTATGTGTCACTGACAAACACACCTTACCCCTATCCTACAGGCCACCCCTCCCCCTCTTTGTGGGCAGGCAGATGGGAGGAGGGGGGAATATGGGCACGTGCACTCATGCATGCACACACTTGTTTCTAATATATGCTTGCACATATATGCATGTATATGCATTATGCATGTGGACATCTCATTACATGTTCTTTACATATATGCAAGATAACTGCAGATATATATATATACATAATTTCATATACACATGCATAACTTCAGATGCATATGCATAACTTCAGATACATCTGTGCTTTAAATTTAAATGTTGACTGTGTTTGTGCAGGATGTAAGCAGCTTACGAAGAGACATCACTTTCACGAAGCACGTCATGCAAGCCAACCATGAATCCAAACTACAGGAGAAGTCACTTGAACTGTGTGTACAACTCCTGTTAATGAACTTTGTATACAACTGTGCGTGCAGCTGCTGTAAAAGAACTGTGTGTACCACTTCTGTTAAAAGATCTGTGTCTCTGTATCTCTTTGTCTGTGCTCCCCATCGACTTCTGCTTCAATCCTCTTGTGCGCTGCCTGTTTGCCTCCCGGTGTCAAACATCTCTTTCACTCATTAACCAAGTGGCTACTCTCAGCTACTCCTAACAGGGTTTAGTTCTACTTTTATGTCTAACATCTGTAAAATATTATACCTACACTCTATTAGATAACCAACGTAAATATCTGTACATACACCTGTTTCAAGGTACTGTTTCTTTTGCAGCTACTGTCGGATTAACGAGAGAATCAGTGAACTTGAAAAAATCCATCTTGATGTAAGTTTCGTCATGCTTGACAGATACCTACATATCACTTCACCCACGTCATGCCAGTATATTGTGTCTAATACCTGTGCTGACCCTTGGCTAGACATGTCGATGATTACTAACAAACAGTCCGTCAGCTGCATCTGCAGCATCACGACAGCAGCCTGTCTGAATGTCACATGACACACATGACACAATTAGGATAGGGTGGTGAAGAACAGTCTTCCTTTGGTCTCTCAGTCATGCATTGAAGACAAGTGTCATCATTTGCCTTAGTCATGCATTGGAGACAAGTGCCATCATTTGCTGTGATCCATTTGGTCTGTAGAAATGTGCATCATACAATCTGCATTCTGTCAGCCTTCGTGTATCAAACATTCCTATTACTTTGTCAGATGTTTATTTAACTTACACATATATCATCAGTCACAACTGCTTAAATTAACCCCTTTTTAACTTTTGTTGTTGATTTTCTAAGGCATGTGGATGTAAACCAGCCCCATTGTATCAAGTCAGCCGCACTGATTGTATAGTTTTATCCCCATTTCCCCATACCATGTTAATGCGTTACACAGGAATTGTCTGTTTGTTTACAGCGTGTTAACTCCTTAAGGAAAGCCTTCCGGCAGCAACTTGCGGATGCAGTGGCTCGACTTTCTGTCATGTATAAGGTAGTGTTCCATTTCTGCTGACAAGACAGAGGTTCAAAGGATATATGCCTGAAAGACACTAAGGAATTTCTTGTTTGTAAATAGTTCTGGTTGCCTTGAGCATAATACAGCAATAAAGCCATCACTTATAGCATTTTTTTTACAAGATGCAGTCATTATCATCTTTTACATAATTATCATTCTACACCCCTAACTTCTTGTTCAGTGTAGCATTATTTATCTACCACATGTATCTGGTTGAGAATAACTTTTCTCTACTCTCCACTTTTTGTTCATGGGTTTCATTTTTATTTCTATATTTTGATGACAGGTTTCCAATCTTATGTTTACCTTCAAGCACCCAGAGAACCCTCTTTTATTCACAATGAAAATGTCTTCTCCTCTCATGACATGATCTATCTTTTATCGGCTTTGTTAGGTTACATTTTTTGTTAGATTATTAGATTAGGTGGTAAGCAATGGACTTCTAGTAATCACCTTCACTATATCTATGTCAGAAAAACCTTGAAGCCAACCTGCATCGTGAAAGAACTCGTCAGGCCAGTGACTTGAAGGGTCAAGGTGACCGTATTCAGGAGCTGAAGTCCACAATTGCTCACAACGAGTCCATCATCCGAATGCTGCAGCTGCAAATTCAACAGCTGCAACAAGCCAAAGAGCAGGACAGAAGACTTATCCTGGATGAGCTGTCGGTGAGTTTGAGGGGTACAACATGCATCAAGTGCTCTTTGTCAAGGCTAGTACACTAGATCGAAGCAGGTGGAAACATTTTTGTGGCTGCATGCATGCTGAGCATCCATGAATTCACTCACGTCTAAACATGCCTACACACATTGTCACATGTCTATCATCAGCATTGTACTCTTTGAAACATGAGAATTATTATAAGAGTGTAAAACTGCTTTCATCAATCATATGGCTCCAGATAATGCATATGGTGTATTTATTCACAGTCAACAAAGAGTAGGTCTGGTCGCAGTACGGCAAGTCCCATGGTGGTGCGTATTTTGTGCTTCGGGCTTTTATACTGATTTGCTTGTGTGCTGTGACTCTGGATTAAGGTCATTAATTCAATGAAGGTAGTCAGGATTTTCAAGGAGCCAGATCTATCTGACGCAACATGACGAGTTTGACTCATATCTTACACAACTGGTTGATCCATTCCATCACTTCCTAGTCCATCAGTCCCTTTCCTCTCTCTCTCTCTCTCTCTCGGTCTCTGGCTTTTGGTTTATATAATGGGGATATTCCCAGTCCATATGCAGGATTTGCTAGTCTGTGTGGAAATGATGCTAAGCCGTACATGCAAAGTTTTGACTTTGCTCCATCTGTCAAGACCTCATGTAAGTATTTCCACCACACTATGCAGCGCTTTTGCTGCTTCTGGATTGAAGGTGTCTGATATAGTGACAGACTTTGGTTTCCTTTTTATTGTAAAAAAATTTGGGCTACTAGTCTGACAGGTGAACTGTGAAAATAAGTCTTATTCTTTTGGAGAATTTTTTCTGTACACATTAGAAAAATCTGCGCAATGTAATGATTGTGTTAACTCAGATTCAGTTCAAACTTATTTTACAGAAGCATACCATGATGTATATGTATATGTGAATGACAAGGTAATTTCTTCCGAGGCAGATGTGTACATCCCCATCCTGTTGAAATAGAATTACGACCTTTCCAATAAAGTTGTCTCTCTCTTTCTCTCTTTTTCTCTGTGTGTGTGTGTGTGCATGCATGCATACGTGTAAGGATGCATGCGTGCTGGCATAAATGAGTGTGTGTGTGTGTGTGTCACTCTCTCACCTGTCTGAGTGCTTGAGTGCACATGAACTGAAAGCAGAACTTTGGTCTCTATATGCCTAAACAATATATTAGAGGGCTGTAAATTTAAGACATGGCCAGATTTGCCTGTAGCATGCATCTTTTAAAACTGAAAGAATATTTTGGCTTTTGAGGATACAACAGAAAGGTTTAAATTATAATTAGTGTTAACTAAATATTTTATTTTCCTGAGATGTTCTAAAACTATTACCAGGAGTTATTTATCAACAACTCTGCTCCCACCTACCTGTCCAACTACCTTCTGATCTATACCCCCTTTGCCAGTGCAGTCTGCCTTTTTTTTCAAACCCTCTTTGTCTTCATATTCCTTGCACCAAGTTCAGCATTAGGGTCCGCAATCTTTTCCATCTTCAGCCCACTGACCATGAACAGCAGGCCTCTCTCCATCCACAAGCTACCAACACTCTCCTTTTTTAAATGTCTTCTGAAAACCTGTCCTTTGTTTCTCCCATAATCCATTTCATTCTGTCCTGTTTGCGCCTTCCTGGGTGTAGCTTATGTGTACCAGGTTCTGCATGTGGGATGTGTGTGTGTGAGTGTGTGTTTGCCCGTGCGCATGGAGGCAAGTGTGTGAGCACCTTGAATTACTTTGTGAGAATTACTACCTCATACATCCTATTATTATTATTATTATTATTTCTTCTTGCTGTCTGGCATGGACTGCTTTTCTCTCATTTGATCCTTTTGATATCTCTTTCTCCCAGGTGCCTTCCACCGGCCTGTTATTGTCTTACTGTTTGCATGAATTCAAATGAATGTTCATGAGCAAGAGAGTAAATGAATAATATGTTTGTGGGGGTCAGTGGGTAGATGACTAATTAAGCAAGCAAGCAACTGTGTGATTGGAAGAATGTGTAAACATGTTTGAGTGTTAGTTGACATGTGTTTGTGTATGTGTGGCCTGTGTATGAATCATCTTTCTGTTTCTATGTGCTTTCTGTATGATGATGATCACTGATATATTCTTATATTCTATCATGTGTGGTTTGAATACAACTGCATGCAAAGTTATTTCAAGGCATGGTTGAGGGTCACATTTTTAGGTGGGTGTGTGTGTGTCAGAGTACCTTGTACTGTGTATGATAAACTAAATGGTGTTTGGGACAATACTGTCAACTAATACTCTGGATCACGCCTGTACATAACATACATTTCTTTAGAAGGGATGGTAATTTATTGACCACAACAATTCTTTGCTGAAATTTTAATACAATTTTTTCAACAAGTAAAGCAACTGATAACTTTTAAGGTCTTTGTTAATGATGCTATAGAGTTTGCTTGAAGTGATTTGTTTTGAGGCACTGAGGCTGAATATGTTGGCCTGTTTTCTTGAACTTACTTCATTAAGAATTTAAAATGCCAAGTGCATTATGGTTTAGTGAAAATTTGTATAGGACTATATTTTCTGAATATATGTCGCAGTTAAAGGTAATATTTTAACTGTAAACTGCTACATCTTCAAGTACAACATAACTAACAATGTACATGTACTGGTTTTATTACCATGTAGCCAGTTGTTGTTATAGCCGCCCCATTGCAGAGATAATTCTAAGCAAACAGGCCTTATAGGGGGTCCAGTACAGTCTTCCCAGTACTGATATAAAACCATTTATACATGATGCCTAAATAGTTAGACTTTCATCCTAACGACTTTTGACTTGCACCGAAGTTACACTTTGCACAGAGCACCACTACATTACAGCTTATATATAACATATCCTTGTTTGGCACAGAGAAGCAGAGTGGAGTCCCCACGTTCTGACTCGCGGTTGAATGCGCTGCAAGAGGAGGTAGAGGACCTGAGGGAGGAGGCTGAAAAGATGGAAAGACAGATGCAGCGTCTTTCTGAAGCCCTTGACATTAAAGAAGAGGAGAACTCTAGCCTGAGTATGGATCTATTCTAAGCAGGTTTTAAACCCCTCCAACACTTTCAGTCCAATCAAATAGGGAAAATAAAAAGTGTGACATTCTGGCTTTAAGCACCTTGCCAAAGTGGGAGTCAGTTCATTCTAGCCATGACGTTGCGTTCCATTTATAATATTTACTTCTCTTACAGTCCGTGCATAACAGCTTTTCGTGAAAAGAGTGTATCAGACTATCATTACAGTATTTAACTGGTTTTTTTCATTTCCTGTTTATTTTTATCTGACTTCAGACAAAACATTGGATGATGTGCGACAAGAACTAGAAAAGCAACAGATTCTTGTTGAACAGGTATAAACATTATCAATTTGGTTATCGTTTGGTGATATGTGTATGTAGTGTGGTTACCATTTAGTAATATGTGCACATAGTATGCTTACCATTTAGTAATGTATGTATCTTTCATTTATATCCTTCACTGTATTTGTAACTGTGATGAATTCTTTACAGATTTAGTGACATATAGTTTGCTGTTTCTTTCAGCTCAAGCATGAGAAGGAAGAAATCAAGATGGAAGCTGAGAAAGACATGCAAGCCTCCAAGAAAAATGTGAGTACTTTGTGACGAATGACAATATTGACAAGTAGTGCTATCTAGTGTCACTTTTGACAGGTAGTGCTGATCTAGTGGCACTTTTGACAGGTAGTGCTGATCTAGTGTCACTTTAGACAGGTAGTGATGGACCAGGTAGTGCTGATCTAGTGTCACTATTGACAGGTAGTGCTGATTGAGTACATGTCACTATTGACAGGTAGTGTTAAGTATGTGTCATTGCTGACAGGTAGTGTTGATTGAGTACATGTCACTATTGACAGGTAGTGTTAAGTATGTGTCATTGCTGACAGGTAGTGCTGATCGAGTACATGTCACTATTGACAGGTAGTTTTAAGTATGTGTCATTGCTGACAGGTAGTGCTGATCGAGTACATGTCACTATTGACGGGTAGTGCTGTTTGAGTGTCATTATTGACAGGTAGTGTTGATAGATTAATTTGGGGGCTACTAATATAAAACATTCGCTGCTTACAGAAAGGTTTCAAATTTGTAAAAGCTAACCTGTGTTATAAACAGCAGCTGAGACTGTTTGACATCCATCCTCCCCATGTATGTGCACACACCCTCATGTATGTGTATGAATTACGATAACTAAGTAATAAAAAAATATGCGAATGTGATGATAAAATGCTGACTTTTGCAGGCTGATCAGATGGTAAAACTTTCTGCTTACACTGCTGACAGTGCTGTAGTTGAAGGACACAGCATGCTGTTGGTGTAAAAGACTAACTGACTCACTTGGTTTATAGACTAACATGACTTTCAGCTTTTATTTCTCTCCAGCTGTGATGTGGTGATTGTCAGTTTGTCACGTTCTCATTAATGAATTTGTGAAAATACCCTTATGCACATGGTACAGGAAGGCTTACTGTGGAGGTGGAATAATCACCTTCATTTGTTGTAATTGTTCATGTGAATGGTCAGATTTGGGTGTTTGGTGCAGAATTGGTTGTTTGTCCGCCCATTGTAGATCAGTTTATGTGAAGTTATGAGTCTACTTGGTTATGGTGCTAATATATGTGTGTGCATTAACTCTTGTGGTGTGTGTGATGGGAAGAATGTGTAAAGGTATTTGAGTGTAAGCTGATGTGTGTGTGGTCAATGTATTAATCATTTGCAAAAACCTGTTATCATTACAATTTCTTACAAGATTCTTTGTTTGCACTTGAAGTTTCAGTGTATTGCTTCCACTAATTTGTCACTTGTTTATCAGACTCTATTTTTCAGTGGTACTAGAAGCTACTTCTAGAGATCGTTCAATTACCTTTACCACCTGAGCAGACACATATAATTTTTGAGATGAAAGGCAACCATTAACATGCTGTTTAGAATGTTGAATATGTAATGCTCTTTTATTGTGTCTGGAGTATTGTGAAAACTGGACTATGGCTTACCAGGAGCCATATTTAGCAGAAATTTTCTATCCGGAGAGTTGTGATGATCCATCAGTAACTGGGGTGCCTTAACGTCTTTTTATCCTTCAGCTCACAAAACAAAAACTTGAGCTGGAGCAAGCGAGTGCTGACCTGATGAGGAAGGCCAAAGAGGAGGTAATTGTAAAATTTCACAGCCAAGGTCATTTCCAGTTAATAAATGTTCTTGCAAACCTCTAGCTTACCAATAGCATAGCAACCCGGACTGACTGGCCAGGAGTTCACAAGCTTAGCTTCAAGTTGTGTGCGGTGTTGATAATGTTCTTGTGTTATGGCTGAATACGTTTTCAAGCACTGCTGCTGAAATATTGTAATGTTTTCCTCCTGTAGTGACCTTTGACATAGCAATGGAAAAGTTCATTAATAGAACCAGTTCCTGTAGCCAGGTGTAAATTCCTCGTTCAGTCAGTGTGGGTTATAATGACGGCCATTTGCTGCAGGCCTTACAGCAGGCCCGGGGGGAGGCCGTGAAGATACAAGCAGAGGAGCAGAGTCGCCTGAAGGAGTTGATGGACCAGAAGAAGGAGCTGGAGAAACTTCTTGCTGCTGTAGGTACACGCTGATGTAGCACAGCCACTAGACACTGATGTAGCACAGCCACTAGACGCTGATGTAGCACAGCCACTAGACACTGATGTAGCACAGCCACTAGACACTGATGTAATAGCCACTGAACACTGATGTAATACAGCCACTGAACACTGATGTAATACAGCACATACTCTAGCTGAAGATGCAGTAAAACATACTACCTTGATCACAGCATTCTTATGGTTGCAGTAAATGGACGGTGCTAACAAGTGAGTCCTTACAGTCTTGCTAAAAATGTTTCACTGCTTGTCTTGGTGACAGTTATTGTTGCAATGAAACTGACAGCTGTCAAACTCTTTTTGCACTTTGTTTTAGGAACGTTCGAAAGCTTCAGAACGCAGTGCCAGGGGTGCAGCAGAGAATGATTCTCTGAGGTTGTCTGAGATGTACCTGAAGAATGAAGTGAAGAAGTATGTTCTACTAGAATAAGTGGTTGAAGTACATGTGACCCACATTGTGAGTAGAATGCAGGCATGCCTATATATTTGTGAATTTACAGGCATGCCTATATATTTGTGAATTTACAGGCATGCCTATATATTTGTGAATTTACAGGCATGCCTATATATTTGTGAATTTACAGGCATGCCTATATATTTGTAAATTTACAGGCATGCCTATATATTTGTGAATTTACAGGCATGCCTATATATTTGTGAATTTACAGGCATGCCTATATATTTGTGAATTTACAGGCATGCCTATATATTTGTGAATTTACAGGCATTCTAGTGTGTGCATATGATAGTATGGCCACTCTCATACTGTGTGAATATTCCACCATCTTGGTGTTTGGTACTAATGCTGTTTGTCTGGTGCAGGCTGAAGGAAGAAATTGAGCGAATCCACCGGATGTGGGAAAAGAAGTTCTCTGTTCTTCAGGCAAGGTTCGTCTTTTTTTATTCTTTCATTCACTGATTTTTTCTTTTACAAAATATATCGCACTTTGTACAAATTACATGAATTTTTATTACAATGAATTACAGTACTTCGCTTTCTTTTTTGCATGCATGCATTTTGTGTACACATTTGTGTTTATTTTTTTAATGAGATTAAGATTAAGATAGTCCTGTAATCTTTCAATTTTGGGGAAATGATGCATTGAAGACATCATTTTTCATCATATGTACTTGTCACGTTATGAAGGGTTTTCTTCAGCGCGACTGTCAAGCACTGTGTTGTTTTCATTGTATTTTTTTTTTAGGTAGTATTGCATCCTTTCATTCAAGGAATTGTTGACCCGGCAGTGACGCATAAAGTTAAGTAAAAAAAAAGGAAAGACGTCATGTGTTTTTTTAATAAAATCGCGTAAGACTCAGGATTCAGGAACCAATGGGTAAATGTTAATTTTGTCGTGCAGGGAAACGTGGAAAACATTGGGGTGGATTTAACGTCTTTTGGGAGTTTGGTCTAGAGAGACCAAGGAGTCAGACGCGTTACCAGTTTGTGAAACTTGTTAACGGTTATCCAACAGAACAAGACGCGCTGTTAATGTAGGAACATTGTTCAGCGGTCACTGGAGGGAATTAGACTTCTCGTATGGACTTTACTGCGGAAAAAATAGCGTTTGTGGAAAGAAAGTGACAGAAGCGAAATAGTTGTCTCATCTGGAATCCATTATCAACGGTTAGCCGTTCGCTATATGCTCTACTATGAAGGCTGTATCCGGATAGCTACATAGTTAACTATTGCGGGACAACGGTATTAATTCATTACTCGCCGGGAGAAGGATTTTTTACACTTCTGCAGGGAGTTATGTGTCAACTTTTCTTCGTCTTATGAAAGAAGCATAAGATAACGCTAAGTCTTCAGTGGTGTAAGACTTAACGGACGAGTTGTCAGTATTTATCTCCGTGAACCTGTCTCTCATTGTAAACAGTCTAATAGTAGACTGGGAGTGTACAGTCAAGCGGATTCCTCCACTTGTGGAAGTGACTTTCCTCATAGATCTCAAATCTATGAGGAACCAAGCGTTAACTTGTGACAGTTAAACAAGGACATTTCAAGGACTAACGGTCTAGCTGTACAATACATGGTTCGTAACCAGTGTTCCCGACACCTTTGGACAAGCCGTATCTACTGAGTTCTACTAGCACGGTACAACTGGATTCACAGATTACCTTTGACCCTGCTACAGACTTTCTCAGATCTACGCTCAGTCAGGACATTTGCGTCTCTACGAACTGCATCTTACGTGTCAACCATCCCATCTTGTTCGGGCTACCTCTGCGGGCCATTACCTGATGAGAACGATTTTGGATTAACTGTTCTGTCCGGTTTTGGATTAATTCATTTCCCCGCAAGTAGTCTTTTGTGTTATCACGCTATTTCATATGAATTTAATTGTATGCTAGTTGCATTACACATTGTTCAGAGAATTTTTACGTGTCACAAACTGTTGCTATCACGCACATACACACACACACACGCACTGTTACGTATTTGTTCAACTGCACCTTTCTTTCCTCAGCTTTCATTTCAAATGTTTATAGTTCAATAAATGTGTTAAGTTATCTGGACGTGTACCTTTTGATTGAAAAGGTGAGGGTCTGCACTAGGCGTATGCTTTTCGTATTTCTTCCCTAGAATTCCAGCACACCCCAGAAAACGTTACAGTACTCTTGCACACATTTATTTCCATACATCTTGGAACATGTCCATGTGTATATGTACTCTTGCATACATTGATTTCCATACATCTTGGAACGTGTCCATGTGTATATGTACTCTTGCACACATTGATTTGCAGTATGCATGCCCTCAAAGATGAAAGCTACCTCCGACAAACTTTACAACGTCAAGCAGCAGCACTTCATTACGCTTCTGTCAGTTATGCAGTGAGTTTCATCGCCTCTGTCCTCAGTCTTTTATGTTTTGTGAACATTGACCTCAGGGTATTTCACTGGATTTTAATTCACAGACTCTAGCTGTGATAGTCTTTAACTTCCCGATGCATGAGGTAGACGATGTTTAGGAAAAGAAGACACAAGAAAACTGTAAATATCATTTGGCATTCTAGGCAGATGTACCTGTTGGAGATTCACCATCAAATGCTGGTGGTATGCAGAAAAAGCCACTGGTGAGTATTGTTGAGTGTAAAATTTTAAAATTTGTCAACAGACATTTAAATAAACTGAGAATAGAAAGTTTATTTAGCAATTTAATGTTAGCAGACAAGTAGTAGGAAACAATGAAATGCTAGTTGTGTATTCTGTACAAAATCTTGACTGACAGATTTCAAGAAAATTGTCATTTAGCCATTCCATACTAAATAGCTAAAAATGCATTTTAAAAAATTGGTATTTAATAGTTTAGGTTGAAAACCCTGGAGTTATCATTTTACAGCCGGATATTCACCGTAGTGGCAGATCAAGGGGCAAGGCAGCTGCAGACCGCGAGTACATCTCATACACTGTGTCTGCACAGAGTGGACGGAGAACGGCACCACTGTCTGTTGATGGTAAGATGTTAAACTTGCATGGATAGCAAGATGTGTGCCATGTCACTATACAAAATATAAAGGGGGGTAATTTTTGATGCCAAGAATTTTGCTGTTAACATATTAAACTTTTAAAGAAGTAACACTGTGGTGTGAGTTTTATGAGAAACTATTTTTCACAATATTTGTTGTGCGTATATTCAGGTGTGCAGCTTTTCATCCAAACTCTTCTTCTATTGTGTCTGTAATATGTCCATGCATCTGCCATTTGATCATTGTCACCAATTAAATAGTCTTAATATTAGAACTCTAAGTAAGCGTTTGCTTGTCTATTTCTTCAGTTAGTCTCATTCTGCTGTTTTCTTAATCACTATTCTTTCTTTGCCAATTTTTGTTCCCCTGCATAGTTCACTGAGAGATAATTCTGTGAAACTATTATTAGTGATTAGAAAAACAATTAAAGAAATGAAATATTTAATGACATAATATCTTATTTAATTCCTTCTTGTTTTCATTGCATTTTAAGATTTTAGAGGATAGGATTTGATCTAACTTTTTTCTTGTGCGACAATTATAAAGGTGATGTGGTATATTTTTACACCACTTAATTGTACAAATGAACACCAACAGACAGTATACATCCCCCACCCCAAAACATACATAAATACTATTCAGCAAGGTGATGTGTGTATTGTAAGACTACCACCCACTGTGTGTTTTAGAAAACCAAGTTGTGTCAGACACAGAGCAAGATCTACCCAGTGATATCCCAGCCTTGCCAGAACCCCCCCACAGGTAGGTTACAGCGTCACATCATAAGTGATGGATGTAGCCACTAAGTGGTGAATATGAAGAGAAACATTCTACTGGAATACAGCCAACGAGGCAATGAGTAACAGACCGGTACCATGAACTGGGCTTCATGATAGCATTTTTTTTAAAGGGAGGGCAATTTTGTATTCTGAATTCCCCCCTCCCCCCATGCAAGAGTTGGTTGTAACTTTCTTCTCATCAGGCAGGTCGGGGGAAAAGGGGTGGTGTATGATGACCTGGTCAGAAAAAATGTTATGGTGATTCATCCCTATCCACCTTGCTCTTTTATTGTTTGGAATTTCACAATGTGCAAGGAAACACAGCAGAAAAATTCTTAGATGGTTATTTATTTACTGAAAATCATCCAACATTTTCAGTTGGACAATGTTGATTTGGAGGAAAAATGCCTCCACCTTAAAGCAATTTCACACTAGTGGGTAGGGGAATTTCGGGGTGGGGGAAAGTTGAACAATCAAGTTTTTAAAAGATTAGGGACCAGAAAGTTGACAGAAGCTTATGGGTTGAAGCTGATAAAGTTTCACCAGTGGACAACTGAGAAGAATCCCCCATTTTATCAGCAGGAATCTAGAAGAGCAGCCTACTGCTATGATTTGTTTGAGGGAAGGGTGGTGGTGGAAGGGGGGAGGGTGAGATGATGCCGTGTGTAAAAAAAAGGGGGGGGTTGAACCTCTAAAGGGAGGGAGTGCCTGTTCTTGAGAACCAAAATAGTAGCCTCCCTTTGCCCATGGCCATGGTTCTAGAAAGAGGACGATAAATGTCTCCTTCCTATGGATTTGCTGACGTGAACAGTTATCCCCCTTAGTGAAGCCAGCGTTAGATGGCCAGTCAGCCAGTCTTCACAAACGCAAGATGTGAACTGTATAAATGCATCAGCTAGCATTGGTTGATGTAACTAATTACTAAACAGTTAATGTATATCAACTTGCAGTAGTTCTATGATTTGGTTGGTAGTGTGCACAGGAAAACAGATTATTTTGTTGAGCTTCAGATTAAAGTTGCACATTTGTAGAACTGACACCCAAAATCTTCCAAATATGAATTTTTTGTGCACTTAACATTCTACTGTGTGCACTTCCATGTTTGGTGTCTGCATGCGTGCATATGAGAGCAAATCTTAAGGGAATGTTGATGCTCATGCATTTTTACCATACTGCGGATTGTGCTTAATGACAACATACACCTTACTGCTTCCCACAGGATGCCCCAGGAATGTGGTGCCCAGGATAGCAGGCCGTCAACTCGCTCACATATTGTGGTCTTGCCAACAGAACACGCGTAGCAGACACACGTTTTTGTCTGTGCGTGCACAAGACCAGCACACACACACGCATAAGCACAGTGAACTTGACTGTTTGATATAATGATGAGACAGTCCATAGGCTGTGCTGTGCTGTGACCATGCTGTGTGAGTGTTGAACAACACAACTCCCAGGCTGCCATAAACACAACTAATCCACAGAACCAACAACCAGAGCGCATTAGCAGCACATCGACTTTTTGGAGCTTCAGCTGCAAATGCAGATACTGCAAATGTTGGTCTGAGATTCAGAACCATCGCAAATGTCAGCGCATGTTTAACAGAATGATTGTGCCTTTATTCACAAATCTTACATTAATAGATTTTTAGTAAGAAAAGGATTACTTTTGTAAAAATGACTGTGTGTGCACCCATGCTATTTAAAGCAGGGGATAGTTTGGTTCTTCTGATGGCAATGTCTGTGTAGCTCTGGGGTTAGAACTGTGGACTAGCATGTGGATGTTGCTGCTTCAAATCCAGGAGTGCTCAAAGAATGATGCCTGGAGTTAAGCATTGTGCAGAATCCAATAGGCCTACCCCTGAACATTAACTGCCTCTTCACACTGGCCATCTTACTGCACCTATAAGTCTGGCGGTTTTCAGCGCATAGCTTAGTAATAAGACCCCACCCCCCGCAGTGCGAAGTCACAAGGTGGAAGCACTGTACCATTCTAATCGTGGTTACAAAGATTTGGGTGCATGTTAGTGCCCTGCACACATCCAAATGCTGTTTTTATTTCAAGTCCCTCAGCAATATGTCTAGGGTTTGCTACTTGACCTCAAACCTTTCTCCTCTCCACTAAGATTTGATGGTGAATATCACGCCTCTGAAGCAGCTGCTTCTGTTATCGCAGTCCTGCCATCCCTTTTTTTTTAAAAATTGGTTTATCACAAAATGTCTGGTTTTCTCAAACTTGTTTAATAAGTTTCTTCCCTCCTTTTGTAAATGTTGGATTACTGTGACTATAACTAGAACATGTGTTTTTGACAGGATGTTGTTAACATATTTTTATTCAAACCATTGCACTTCAAAAATTTTGCAAGAAATGCTCTGAAAGTATTTAAAATTTGTGACTTGCCAGGATAAAGTCTACTGGATTTTGGAATAAAATATTTTAAGACCAAGTCACACATCTGTTCAGATCTTTTCCATGCATAAAAATGACAGTGTAAATGGACCGCATCTGCATTTTTTGGCAAAAAGCCTTCAAGGTGTTTGAAAATGTACATCATCCGACATTAATATACCTACATATACCACTTAAATGCACAGAGCCCATTCACCTTCATGTTTGCATTCGCACGTGCACCCACAGAGAAACAAAAAAGCACTTTTAAAACGTTTGAAAAATGATTTTTTTTCCTTAATGGGGAAGGGTTTTTTTAATCTACACAATGTGTACAGACTTTATCCAGTATGTACACCATTTGTTAAGTATGCAGGCAATATTACACTTTTAAAAAACATTTGTACACAACAATGACCATATTATCATACTGTGTCTGGTCCAGAAAACTAAAATTTTTCTTAAAAATATCCTTTAGTCATTCAGACTAAACCTGTTTCTGCAAGTGTCAAGCAAACCTGTAAACTTGTTTCTGTAAACCCTTGAGAACAATTCAGACAAACCTCTGATGTGGCAACTTGTTTTATATAATCCGTGAATAGATGTATGAAGTTGCCAGTTACCCTGTCGACAGTATACAAATTTAAACAAATATGCTTTTAACTGAAACATTTGCCTTTCTCTACAACACAAATACCCTTTGATTTCCACTTCTTTCCTTAAGTTACGATCTTCAATCCAGCCAGAAGCCATTATAGAGTTCAAATCTGATGGTCCTGATCATAAAGCAACACAGTGATAAAGCACTACAATAAACAGTTCCGATCATTCACTTTCATTTGCAGTTCCTTGTGATGGCGCTGTTTTGTCTGGGCCACAATCTGAGATTCTGCAAGACTATTTTCAGTTACACAGCTTCATATGAAAACAGTTCAGTGATCTGTTGTTTTATGATGAAGACTTGAAAAATATTGCAGACTCCTGCAGAAATGAAAAATGTGACTGCGACTTTGGGTAATGGACTCATACAGACCTAGCAATGTCTCCCCAAAATCTTGTATACACTGTACAGTTCAAAGTGAAGGTTGATGAAAAGCAGCACTAGGATAATGGATAATTTTAGGGGTTTCAGGAAAGATGCTCAGCAAAGCTTTCAAGTGAAGATACAAGTCTGAACCACTGAACAGTACTGCATTTTTGCCATCTGAAAACAGTGAACAGAAGCACACTACCATAAGCATGCATTTCAACAATGTAACCTAATATACATCAACGACAAAGGTTTTTAGCATGCTTACTTTGGTTTTTAACAACTATAAAACTGGATTTTTGAGACCGTTTCTTGATCTTAGCAGGTGTGGTGGAGGGATGATTATGGTACTCTGAAATTCACAGTTGAAAGAAAACTACATATAAATAGTTTTTTCAGAGAATTAAAAGAAGCATTTTGTTTCAGGTGCGTATGATCATGAGAAAACAGCTGTGGAGCATCTGAGTATGTAGTCCTGTACCAACACTTGGCAACTTCCTGTCTAGGCATTGGATCCACTGAGTTCCAAAAGATTCTCAAATCAACACTTTGAACCAGCCTGTGAGATGTTTATGGTGCTGGAAGGGAGGACATTGCTAAAAGAATAGGATTTACGGTGGCACATTTAAACATAATATTAAGGTTTGCAGTCACATATAACAACAACATAGCAGCTTCTTTGCAATGCTAAGGAACTTGACCAAACCTTTCTTTGGCACACATATACCCAAAGTTAGATTTAATACCAATAAAGAAATATTCAAGATCTGTGAATCACAGAATGTACAGTCACAAAACAGTATCACTGAACACCACAGCAGACAACCACATCTGCATAAGCTATAAGATGAAATTAAAGCACTTTTAAAATGATGCTTGACAGAAATCTTTTCTTACTAAAATAAACATACTTTGATAAGTTGTTAAAAATGTAAGACTGCTAAAAGTAGCTGTCTAATTTGCATCAACTGAAGATAAGCAGCAAGAATACTTGCTCTGAGGACTTTAAAGGGGAAAAAAACAATCCATACTCAGCGCATGGGTCACTTGCCATCACTTTCTTACAAGAAAGTTTCATCAAATTTTCTCAACGTAATGGTATTCAAAATCTTTTCTACAAACAAGAACTGGCATAAAGAATTTAAAATAATAAAGATGGTCTTTGAGCTTTATGCTTAACTGTGCCAGTGGAAGGAAATGTGTTTGGGTAGGGGGTAGGAGGGGAGTACAGAAGGTACAGAGATCTAAAATAATTTTACAAGATACTTTGAGTCTTAAAACTTCCGACTCTCTCTCCCCCTCTCATGCTCTCTCACTGAATATATTTTGCTGCATGTCTCTGGCTTACCAGAATTTTGTAAGAAATACCATTCTTGCCTTTTAGTCTCTTCCTTGTACGTGAAAACAAGAAATCCACATAAAACTTTGTATGCATGCAACACAATCATAAGTTTAGTTTTTCTAAAACAGCAACTGGTGTTCTTTCTCATGACCACCATTTGGTGTTTGTTTGCAAGCTGCCAATTTGAGTGTTGCAGCAGTTTTGCTACGGTAAGAAAGAAAAAGCAAACTGCCACTATGGGTCACACAAATGGTCATGTTTTCACAATTATCAAAGGCATTCACCTGTCACTGTAAAACCTCTATGGTCAAGCTGCGGTTACTAAAAGTATAACCGGCACAAGTCACCTGCGAACTTCCAAGTAAACACTCTGTGCAAGACCAGTATATTTCAAGCTGACATTATTGACAGGCAAAGATAACAGTGCTGTGCCCTTTTGCAGAGACATACTATAGTGTTCAATGATTGGGGAGGGGGGAGAGGAGTTTGTGATAGTGAGATTGTACGACTGGTACTCGCTGATCCATAATGTTAGCTCAACATTACCATACCCCCTCCCCCAACCACACTTCCCAACCTACTTCCAGTGAGTGCGGGCATTCATGATGGACAGTACATCCGCACTCTGACCCTCACTGCCAGTCCCTTCAGACGAGGACAATCCAGCCAATGGAAGCTAAAGCTACAGAAACACAAACACAAGTTCAAATACATGCGACCACACAAATATGCAGCCAAAGGGTTCACAGTGACAACACAGTTATGGTGACAAGTAGTTTAACACTGCCATCTCCAAGAATTGATGCAAAATCTTTGGTATCTTATAGTGCTTTTTGGGGGGGGGGGGGAAGGTTAGAGTCTTAGTTGGGTGCAAACTTTTGTATTTATTCACACCAAAGAAATCATAAACATTCTCATGTTTTAGGCAGCCAGGCAGGCATGCACACACACACACACAGAGGCACACAAGCATGCATATATGCATAAATACAATACAGCCCTTGAGTTCTTATCCTGAACTTCTGATCACATCACACACGTGCAGACCAGAGAAATGAAAATGCAATGAGCCCTGACAGCACTAGCCCAAAAAGTACAACAAAACACAATCCAAAATACACCGTCCTTCAGCCGTACTGCACATTACTACTTGCTGGTTTGTGTCTTGGGGGATCTTATTAAGTCAGTCCACCGTACGTCAGTATTACACCATCCAATGTTAAGATGTAAACCATGATGCTACAAACAGACTCCATATGCATGCTGGTCTTCTGTCTGATAACTAATGTCACTTGTTTAAAATTCCTGCCCCTAAACTTCACCAGGGAAAACAGAATAGGTATAAAAAGTGGCATGCCATTAAGTATATACACTTTCTGAATGATTTAATGCAATATTTGTGAGAACTGCTATGTGGCACACACTATGCACTTCACCAAATCTTATGTACATACACAGATATCAGGCATGTCCACAATATAAAAGGTACGAAGCAACTATACACTGGTTTACCCTGTTGCTGTATTACACAGTTCGATGATCTGTTCAGAATAGGCTGGATATCACTCAACTGGGTTTGTCAGTCACAAAAATGTTTCAGTCTATCTTTAAGTTCTCTTTAGTCAGAACTGCTGTTTGAACTCCCAGATGTGACCACACGAAGAACCACTCACAAGATGCTCCTCCAAACGTCAACTCATTAAAACTTCACAAGGTGAAAATCAATGCTTGATCAGTTTTAACACTTTTGGCTTACATTTTAACTTTTTCTTAGGGCAGAATTTCCTATCTCATATCATCTACATTCAGCTTATCTGTCCATTAGCAAAGTTGGAGCCTGCACAGTGAAACCAACAAATGCAGGAAAGTGTGCCACTTTTGGTTATAGCTATTACACAGTCTGCTGATCAGCTTCCAATTCTGTTAAAAATACACACCATCATGCTTGCCAAGTGTATAAATTTTGCTTGCACCCCCAGTTTGATCAGTGATCTCAGCAGCCAATGCTGTCTCTGCCACACCGATATGTATAAGGTACCATGTCGTGCAGCACGTTGTTTCGTAAAAAGTAAACACGCAACCAAGACTTGGCAGCAGCACTGGCTGGTGCCTGTCTGATGCAACTCCACTCCATGTATGGACGTTCAGACCCCTTTAAGGATCCCCTTATAAATGAGGTAACTTTGTGGCACACTGAAGTTACTGGGAGTGCCATGGCTGAAGCCGACGTCACACTAACACTGAGGTAGTAATCCTGAGGCACTTGGTGCCATCAAGACATGCTGAAAGAACAAATGCCAGCCATGCATTTGTCACCAGCGCAGCCAACAGGTGATACACCAATATGAATCTTTTTTAAACAAGGCACACACCCTTGCAGACTCCCATATGTACACTTTTGAACTAAAAATGTCTAAAGCAACAATAAACTGAACTTTTCTCCCATTGCTTTCATAAGAATTTGCTACAAACCCTAGCAAGAAACCCAAAAAAACAAAAACTCAAATCCTATCATCTTGCATAAACAAAAAATGTCATCAGTTTTCTTTGAAAACATTGGAGCTGGCGCAAACCCTGGTTTTAAGGTTTGCGATAAAGCTAGCCTTATTCTCCTAAATCAGCACTGTCTGTTTCAATTCACTTTTGATCTGAAAAATTAAGGCAAGATATCTGGATTCAACTTTTCCTAATTCTACTTCAAATTAAGGAGATCACCCACCATGACACCAACTCTCACACACACGTAAGTGCACACACCCACAAACCCCAATCTGCAATCTTGCTGCCCCAACACATGCACAACACTCAAGTGCTTATTAGTGATAAATATAAATTCTGGAAACAGGTTTTGATCTAAGTCAGTCAGTCTGATTGTCTCAACACCCTCACCTGCACAGTACACATTTTCCTAAAGGGTTAAAAAAAAAAAAGCTTATCTTCAACAATTCTTTTTGTTCTCTTCCAACATCAATATCTGTGGGGGATTTAAAAAGTTTGCCACACAAAAAGATTTCTCGTTTTATTTTTTGAGATATGTATTCCTTTGTTCACTGCCTAAAGCTCTCGTGTTTAGGCTGTACAGGAACCATCAAAGTTTAGACGTCTTCATGTTGACGACTACTGAAATGTTAAAAGAACATCACAGACACGGGCCAGATCACCTCCCTCTGGTCTCTAGCAAGCTTTGCTTTTACAAGCTACATAAAACAGACCCAGGGGTCAAAGTGATGACAACTGTAACACCAGGTTCACAAAATCTTGCATTCTGCCCTGCAGGTTGTCCAGCCCAGCCAAAAGCCATGAAGTTCAAATCGCAAACCCTGTCACTGTTCCCCCAAAATAAAGCTTCTGACCGCTCTAAAATGTATACACGCACCCAGACCACTGGTGAGCATCTGTCTTCCTGGTCCTCTACATGCGCCATCCTGGAACACACAGGAGGATCCCTGGAACACACAGGAGGATCCCTGTAGTTCGAGCAGCAAAGAAACGCCAGGTGCATCTCTCCATCAGAGTACTCAATTGATATTCCAGCTTTGGAAAATGGCAGGAACTCTACAGCATCACAGACCATGTGATGCAGGACCTCATGCAGGTCAGCACCATGAGAATACAGCCAGTACACAACACGAGCAGGTGCCACCACCTGATCAATAACTGTACGTGTTATGAGTGCTATAGAAATGCACGGGTTGCTGCAGTGGCAGGTGGTGTTGTGACGGCTGCTGATGGTGGTGGGGCTGGGAGTGTGAGACGGACGAGATGTCAGAGCCAAAGTCAAGCGATGGGGCTGGAGTCTTTGGTGTGTAGGCATTGACGAAGTTGTTGCTACCAGTCACTCCTGTTGCACCTGTGTTGGTGTTGGTGTTGGTGTTGGTAGTAGCTGGGCTTTGGTGGTAGCTGTGGTAGACAGTGTCTCGGTCCTGGTTGGGCACTGGCAAGCGATGACGCTTGAGGCTTGATCGGGATGTTCCGCAGCGCCGCCGCTTTTGCAAAAGCAGGATTGCCCCGATGACGAGGATGACGACGCCACCAGCAGGCAGTCCAACAAACAATGGCAAGTTGTTGCTGCTGCTGCCCGTGTATGATGAGGAGGAAGACTTGTTGCCATCTTTAGCATCAAGCTGACCAGCTGCTGATGCCAAATAAGGATTGGTGGAATGAACAGATAGGAACAATCAAAATTTATCCAACTGACAACCTCTCCATACACACAAACACAACCACCTCCCGTACAGAAATCATCACTTCTTCATTGTTTCACATGATTATTCTGAAAAAGTATATATCTGCTCATGGAAGACTTTCAGTAAGCATGTCAAGTATCATGTAATCTGCTTAATTTTCACCTGTAGGTTTAGAAATGCTACTCATCTGGGAAAAGGCGCAAGCAACTTGTCTACTGGCAGTATGTACACAAGCCAATTACATGGTTAATGCAAGAATCCTGTAATTATCCCAACAGTTCACAAGACATCTATATCTTTTACCAACCTAACTGTGAATCACCAAATTCTGTCATCATTACACAGTCAGTCACCTGCCTTTATGCCTTGCCATATTTTTCCCAGAACTTTAATTTTATGGTAATATACCTTGGTTGGCTTATATGTTAGCATTGTGTGTGGCTTCTTTTAAAAGTAAAAACTACATCAACAGACACTGGAAATACTAGAATGGGCAACTGTCTTTTTAGTTACCGCATACAAAATCATTTGTTTACCTGGGACCACTTGCAGGTATGCTGACCGAAAACTGTAGCCCATGCTGTTGGCCCCCAGGCAGATGTACATGCCAGCATCTCGTGGCTGGGCATGGTGAATAACCAGCTTGTTAAGGTATGAGCCATCTGGCCCACTCCACACCTCACCGGCTGTACGCAACACCACAAAATTCTGACCTTTGACCTCAATGGTAGTATTCAGACTCTCTGCTGCCTCTGAATCCTCAACACGTTTTAACCACTGCAATCAAATCAATCAATTAATCAAAAACATGCTTCTGCATGCTCCCAAAAGGCTTCCAAAATGAAGTGGCAGATGAACAGACAGTCAAGAGAAAAAGGCAACTGATGGTACAAGCAGGAAACTGTCAAAAAAAATCCACATTAGACCACTCCACCCCCCAACCCCATCCATCCCTACTTCTGACCACCATGACTGAACAACTTCTTGCACTGTCAGACTTGATGAAAAATGAGAAATCAAAATTTAAAAAGAAAAATGCAAAGCTTCTGACCTTGACTTTGGGCTGCATGACACTTTTCACACGACACTGAAATGAAGCAGTAGCACCGTGTTCCACAGTCGTGTTCTGAGGATGTGGTGATATCAGCTTTGGTTTGCTATGTAAATAATCTGAAAGCAAATGCCAAAATATTACTATAACCAACACTCAGTCACAACACCTTTGGCATGCAGAGCTGAACTTCTACAATACACTAAAATAATAGTCACAACGTACTGTGCAACTACATTATCTAGTCAGTATTCGATAAAGATAACGATGATGCACTTGCAGTTTAGCATTCTTATCTGTACTGAAAGCAGATTTCAAGATTCTGTTGCATTCATTTATGACAAAGTTCGCCAAAAAAAGTTGGTGAAAGGAAGAAAGAAAACAGTATAATCTGCAACACAAAGCATGCTCTATCTTGCACGTAGATGCAAAAAAATTCTCAGTGCAAGACAGAAGAACAGTGACGATAAGCCAGTTCCAAGAAAGACGAAATAGGCCGTTACCTATCACCTCCACAGTGTAGGTGTGGTTAAGCTGACCCAGGCGATTGCTGACCATACACATGTACTCCCCTGCATCCGCCTCCCGTACTTTTGTCAGCTTCAGGATCCAGTGCGTTCGTCGCCGCTTCGACTCAGTCTCCTCAAGGACCCGACCCTCCTTGTACCAAGCTATCCGTGGCTCTGGGTTGCCCTCTGCACGACAGCTGAGGCGCACTGTGCTGCCCACAGGCCGCATGACGTGTGTGCGCATGTCCCGTTTGCTGAACACTGGTGCCACTGCAAGCCATTTATTCACACAGCATTCATGAGGTATATGTTGACATGCTTTGAGAAGAATAATATATTTTTGATCTACATGTTATGTATCCTATAAGGCACATGATCATTCAACATTTAGCAGAGAAAAATGACTGCACAATCAGAATAACAGTGGTGACAGTAATGATGACTGTTTTATATTTGTACTACTGGGAATGGACAGGAAAAATGAGCTTAAAGCCAGAGAAAAGAGATGCATCAACATGGAAAAACACAGTCAAGAAATCCTCACAGAGAAGACCAAAGACTCACTTCCTTCTCGTGTCAAGTCCTCATCTGGAGACTGTGGGAATTCCTGATCCTGATGCTGTACAATCTTTTTCTTCTCGTCTGTCACAGAATTGACAGCAAAAAAGTCAGAATCATTACTTTGTAGCAAGCTAAGTCTATCGACATGTTTTCTTAACTTCACTGTCTTTTTGTACAATGCTCAAAGAACTGTTAGACACCCTAACTGGTTATGTGCCACAGACAGGGGACCCAGGTTGCGGCAGCTTGTCAAATCAGAAACTTTACTGTTCATTTTTATTAGAACAAGATTCTCCGCTTTATTTTATCCCCATCTTTTGGGTCTAACCTGTCTCAAATCCCTCACAAATTCTTTTAACAAGCACAGCAACATCCTTTTCAAATAGTTTAGTCCTTCCCCAAAATAAAAATCCCCATACAATACACTTTTCTTAAGCATCAAATCGTATGCAGCCACATATACTAAACACTTTTCAAGTTTTCTCCTGCATATAAGCAGTGACAAAATCTGAGGTGGAACTACCAAGCCACAACAATAAAAACACAAAGCCAGCTGGTACTAAATCCAAGTGAACATAAACTTGTAAAATATCAAAAGTCTCAAAGCACAAGTGGAGACACAAAAGTTTCTCCATGGAAAGCCTACTGACATCACAAGAAAACCAGTTTGCCCCACTGGTTCCAAATTAGAGACTCCTGACAACACAGTTTCCTAATATATAACAGGTTCAAAGTTCCATGGCAAAGCTTGGCCAACCCTCTTGCCAAAAATTTACTGCTTGGCATAATTTTGCCTCAGCAACTGCAGCCTGCTGTGGCCATCAATTAGGGCTGATAGGAAAGCACTGGCTCTTTGAGTGCTCTCACTGTCTTTCTTCTTCCCAAGGTCGCCAGGATAAAGGAAAGGTCAAGTGTCAGGGGTCACTCTCTGACAAGAATGATCGCTGTGGGAGAGAGGGCATTCAGCCTACAAAAGACAGGGTGAGGGCAGCCTGCAGGGTGCCTTATCAAGCTCCTGAAGCCATGCTAGCTTCTACACCCAGCCCTTCCCTTGGAATGTGCCCTCTCCTCTAGTAAGTGATAAACAGGGAGCCAGGCCAGGGAAACAGATCTGTCTGGACAAGGCAAGTGTCAATCGGTCCCTTCTGTTGATGTGGGTAAAACAAATTTTGAAACCAAGAGGGCTACCATAAATATTAACCCATATCATGTTTTCTGCTCATTATAAGCAGGGACAAAGTACAACTGAGGACAAAGTACAACTGCCAAGTCGAGCAATAAAAGCACTCAAGTTAGCTGGTTACCGACCGACCAACTGCAAAGTAACAAACTTCCAACATAGAGATCTGAAGCACAACTAGAGTCTGACCACATTTGAATTGTTTCACAGACAACCCCCCCCCCCCCCCCCCCCCCCCCCCC
>SMGT01002687.1:370915-430417 GCA_004794575.1 Lanistes nyassanus
ACATGATCGATCCACGGAAGCAGGCAGTTGCTGATCAAATTCACAACCATACCGTTAGCACAATCCCAGTTTCTCATCTCAGCGGAAGTCTATGGAAATAAGTTTCTAAGCACAACTGGTGTCGATGTCTGAAGTACTTGTGTATGCACTCTGTTCCTCTTCCTGTGTGCGCACGAGCCGGACAGTCTGTGCGTGCGTGAGGGACGGAGGAGGTGGGCAACAGAAATGGTTGCTGGGAGGACTGAGAAGGAGAGATACGGAACCGAGGGCCTACCTCCCCATGCAGTGACAGCCAACACAAGAATGGGATTAGTGCCAGCTCTGGCCCTCCCTCCCACCCAATCAGCCTAATTTCCAGACATACTCTTTCCTTCTGCAATTGTTTCCTCTGTGACAACTAACAAGCTCTAGCCATTATCACTGGCAGTCTGATAAATGAAAATGGGCCGACTGTTAAAATGAATGAGCGGTTCTCTATAAATTATCCTTCTAAACAAAACTTTTTTTTTCAAAAAAGCAACCAGATCTGCATGCACTCTTTTGGTCAATCACCCTTTCTTAAAACAGCACATGCTTCTCACTGGCCCCCACACAAAATTCAACATGAAAATTTCGGTGAAAAGTTGGTGTGCACTATGCCTCAGTTTCATAAGGCAGTGTCCCACTTTCTCCAATCTCCTCCCACTTTCAGTATGTGTAGCTGCAGTGTCTTCTGCAAATGTCAACAGCTGGAAGTCTTCATGGGGATGCTGCCCTGTCGCTTGTTTTTCCTGGTTAATTAGGTGATTTTTCTGACCATGGTAAAATGTAGCAGGATACACACAGCCAATGGAACACCAGTGACAGATGCTGGGTTACACAAGTTGGGGATGAATCCTCTTTTTAACCAATCTTAGGACTGTCCTGTCATTATGTTAGAGCAGGGCACGTAAGTCCATTTGTGGTTTAAATTTCCTTATGCTCTAGCATGGCCTGCTCTAATTTCTGGGGTGATGAGTGTGCACCAAGCGGGCATCAGTATGAGACTCCGTTGCAAGGATTCGACAAACTGGGGAAGCTTTGCGACTGCCATACCAAACGTGTAGGTTGACAGCATGGCTTTGAGGTTATCAATATTATGCACCCCCAAATGACATGCACAGCAGTGGGTTTTAAAGGGAAAGGAACAAGGAATGCCTGGTATGCAGGGCGAATGATATGAAGAGTATGGGTGTTCTATCCGCACTAGAGTGTTTCCTCCCATCATGGAGAACTCTCAGCAGACGGACATTAACAGCTAGCAGTACAATATAGCACAGCCTGGATACCATCAGGCCCAATGAGAAACCTTCCCCTTTAATTGGACTTAAAATGTAATGTTTAAATCCTACATACCTTCCTCTCCAATATGACACAGACATTGAACGTACCAGCAGCTCCCAAGAAAGTTTGGCTATACATGCTTTATGAATTAAAATGATAAACTTACCAGTGAAGTGCTATCTAAGCAGCCGACTGTCCAGCTATAAGTGGTCTGACCAGTATTAAAAAACTAACTTTTGAAAGTACTAACTGTTTCATGCACCAGAAGCAATTTTGAGGTGACAGCAAAACTACTCATGAGAAAGCTATTTGTGATAAAGACTACTCGGTTTTGGTTATAATTACAAAACAACTGAAATAAAATTAGACAGCTGCCTCAGAATAAAGAATTATCAAGAAATGAGATATACTTTCTGTTCATGCAACACGGTTCATATACTATGAAGTATTGCTTCAAAAACCACTGGATCAGGACCTTGTCAAAGGTTCTGTACCGTTGTGTGAAGCAGGCAGTCGTATCTTCCCTCTGTACCCCCGTGATGCACAGGGAGCCACTACCCCCACCCCCTCACACCCTTCACATTAAACATAAAATACACAGTGAGTAAGACTAACCACCACTGTTACAACCATTAAGGGCTGAAACAAACCTTTGTGCAACCCAGGTTCAGACCACATGCATGTCTGGAGCTAGCTAGACTCTGTACAAAGTGGGAACAATGACGGATGAAAAAGATGCTCTCATACACTGGAACAGATAGTGGCAAAAGGTAGTCAAGATCTGGTGACAAAGGGCAGGGTAGACCCGTTCCAGAGCTTTTTGTTTTGTCTCCATCCCACTTGCCAGAGCACTTTTCTGGGTGGGAGCCAAGACCTGGCTCCATGTACAAGAAGGGGGAGCACCCACACAAGGCCAACATCAACGTCAACTGTCCCTGAGGCAGTATTTCTTTGGATAAACGCTAAGTGTCTGTGTACCTCTAAATCACCAGAAACTATGCTAAGTTCAATGTTCAGCTTTCATGTGACATACACTATACATGACTTGTAAACTAAACAGGATAATGACTATCCCTACTCCGCCCATAAGGGAAAGCAGATGGCAGAGTAGTTTAAATGGTGGTCACTGGGTCAGTAGGCACTGGTTTGATGCCTTTGTGCTAAGGCACAGTTCCCCTGTTGAAAATCGGCAGCCGACTCCACAAGTTAGGGAAGGGAAGGAGATGGGCACTGCCCTCACGATGTTTGTCCACAGAAAAGTTTTGGTCTCATATACCCCCAAGCCCCTTTGACCTAAAACACTGGTCACTGGAGCTTTACTTTAACCTTATTCCACCCCCTCTGCCTTCTCTCCCACCCCTCCATCTACAAAACTCGTTTATTACAGATAAAAGGCAACAAAGACAAAGATTTCATGCTACAGTGCAGCCCAAATCACCAGCATCTGCAGGTTGATATTGTGGTTTTAAGAAATCTCTCGGCTCTCCCTACTCTACAGTAAGTATGAATCTCATGCTAATTTTAAAAGATTATACTGTAACCCACACTGATAATCCCAGCAAAGTCTTGGTGTTTAAATTAAAGCTGTCTCTATCTCCTACATTTCTTCTCTGGCCACCCAAAGGAAATCTAGTTTTAATTAAGAAAACCTTGAGGGGGGACAGGGCCACAGCACTCCATAACCACCACTTGTGGTTAAGTGGTTATTCAGGGCAGCAGAGGTGTACCCCCCTTAACAGCACTTGTCCAGTGTCTGCTGATAATGCCATCTGCAGGCAATAAAAACTGGCTGATGCAAGATAATCTGACAAAACACCCTTAACTCCTTAGGGACCTTCCAGCAGTCCCACCAAACAAAAAAAAAAACCAGCACAAATTAGGCGGCCTCTAGGTAAGACACCTGCCAGAGATTTAGACATACAGGTCCCCTGTGGGGCTGGGCCACTGAGTGTGTCAGCACTGATAACAGCTGGCATTCTCCCCTCACCCACCCATCCTGGCCACCCCCTCCCCCAATGTCAGCCAATGTATTAACATACCTACATCCCTGTGTCTAGACCTGGACATTGCTGACATTTCACATATATAACTAGGAATAAAAAATAAAGGTACAAATGCTGGTATTTTGCAACATGTTGAGTCTCTGAGGTACACTGCCCTTGAATTCACTTGCTTCATTTAAGTTCATGTCCTGATCTTGTTTTGCTGGGCTTTTAGTTTTACGTAAAGTATACTGTTCTTGGCTTGTTTTGCAATGTATACAGTCTGTCTCAGGTAGTGAACTACGCTGTTCTTGGCTTGTTTTGCTCTCCAAACTCTTCACTTAATCAAGTTAATGAAAATCATTAGCTCACTACACGTATGATGGCTCAGCAGTAAAGTGCCTGTAATCAACAGTACCAGGAGAAGTGTGTCGTTGGTTCTCATCCTTTCTCCACCAAACTTCTGCGTTCTGCTCCCGTTTGGCACAAAACAGTTTTTTGTTGTTGGCTCATCATGCCAAGCAACATGGCAAACAATCTCCTTTCTACTTTTATTTAAATCTTTTCAAAGCATTAAAAATTAACTGTTCTGATCAGCCACTGCAACTGCTGAGTATTTGCTTCTGCAGCAGCATCTTAGTATGATAATGGTTTGACTACTGCCACTGCACACACACACACACACAGGTTAATGTGCTGGACATTTACTGCATACATACAGTGGATCTAGAATGTAACAATGTATCAGCCTTCTTTGGTGGACTGTTAATGCCTTGTTACTAATAAATGAAGCTGCCTCACTCCCAAAGTCCGAGCCTGTGGCTAATTAGGCCAAAATACCTCTATGACACTGCATGCTGATCACATGCGGTCTGTAGTGCCCTCGTAAGATAACAGACATGAAGTTTTATTGGGTTCAGGTAACATATGCCCTGAGGCATACCTCTGCAAGTTGAGATATAACTTAATATACAGGTATTGTACTGAGAACGAACATACTTTACATGACGACCAACAGCTAACATTGCTAACACTGGCACAAATGGGTAACAAAATGCCAATGAAAATTAATCTGTATACATATTCCTAAACTTAAAACTAAGGAAATATTTAACAAAACATATTTTATTACAGTTCACCATCTCAAGGTGTATTTCAGTTTCACTATTTGACTTTGACCTGGTGCATATTTCTCCCCCACCCTTCTGTGCGAGTGAGAGAGAGAAAAAAACAGAGGGACTGTTTTACTGGCATGCATATCCCCCAAAAAACAATACAAAAACACAAATCTGCATTATCTGCCACGAACAATTTGACTGTTTACACAGCCGATGATTAATAGCTAGAGCAAAGTGGCCTCCCTTTCCTACACTGGTCCATCTTTTCCTTAGGTCGCTTGCCCTAATCGCTTAATGATCATTTGGCTTTGCGTGCCACATTCATCACCGCTGTGGTCTCACTGCAAACCACCGCTTGGGTCGGGAACGACGCATTCATCAGCGCTGTGGAATGACTGCCAATGATTTATAATGTGCGGCCCATCCATCAACTTCGTGTTCCCCTGTTGCAGCGAGGGGCGTCAACTCTATACATTTGTGCCGAGTAATCGCACGTGCGTGCAGTCACACTCCTCATACTTTTGGCGCTGTAACGCTTGAAACATGCCGTTAAACCCCCTCCAACACTAAATACAAAGTGCATAAGTGATCGAATTTGCGAATGACTGTTCACGTCTGGCCTGGATTTTTGCATCTGCCAAATTTTGAAACGAACCATGCTGTAACCTGATATGAGCCACGAAAAATAATGGCAAAGGAGCAAAAACCAAGGGTATTAACAGCAATAATAAATAATATGCCTATAGCCGTATCACTACCACTAATCAGAATTTGAAAAGGCAAGGCGTCCCAACAGCTGTTATTACAACGGTACAATTACCAGACGGACAACCCCGCCTCCGACCTAGTCCGGAAATTTGAAGCAGACTGGCAGACGGGGTGAACAAGCGGCCAGCAACAAATCACTTGACAATATTGTCTACGTTAAACCTTCCTTAGTTTGTGTCGGGGGCAGCGGGCAAGTGTCTCGGCAGGAAGTTCCCGGCGGTGAATGATGCACGCTGTAAAATGGAGCTTTAAACTTCTGCGCTTTCTATAACTTTTAGAACCGCTTATGCTCTAGAAGCTCTCACGCTTGCCATGCGACCTCCCTTCTCACTCCCCACACCCTTCCCGTGTCTGCCCAAAGGAGGGTCTGCTAGCTCGCTTGCCTCATCACGCCGCATGGCCGCTATGATCATGATCTCATGATCCATCATATTATCTCTCTGTCCTGCCCCCACCCCACCACTACTCACCGAACTGTGGTCAGACTACATTTCAATTAGTAGTTTCTCAACGCATGACATCTCTCTCTAGAGTCTCTTTCACACGCACACACTCTTTCACACGCACACACTCTCTTTCACACGGTGTTACAGACGGGATGGAAGAAGCGATTGTACACCAAAATAAGTATTCGTACTGTATCAGGAAGCATGTACCTGTGAGATGGGGAGCCGTACTCGTTGTGTACGAGCACTTGGCAACATGGTGCCTCGGGTCAGTCAATGGCCAGTGCGCAGGCGCGGTCGTTCACGAATGCTCCTCCATAAGGGTCCTGCTACCCCACGACTGAGCGATCTCTCGGTCAGTTCCCTCCTTGTCGGCCAGTACTCCGTCTGGTGCACACTAAACCAGCCCTTGCAGTGTCTGCCTTTAATCCCAAGCAGCCCTCTGTCCCCGTAACCGCATCTTACATACGCAGGACAATTGTGAGCAGACGACACAACAGTCGAACTGTATACATCCGTACCGCGAACACCACACGAAGACCTCTTCAAGGAGCGCGCTGTGAGTTCCGCTGCGCGCACACGCAATTATCAACCGCCTTGTTTGTAGCAGTTCAAGAGCGTCGTAGAACACACGGCGACAACACTGGGTCTACTGTAAATCCTGTCAACTATCGAATAGCCTTTTCTGCATGCTCATCGACGTTCTCACAATGTGGCACAGGGGGGGTATTCGTCAATCACACAAGACAGGATGAGCGGCGATGAAAAGGATGTTTTGAATCCGAGAGTTGACGAGCGAGGGGCAGCAATGACGTAAAGGTGGCCGTAGCTATTGTGGCAAACGCACCCGTCGCTGTAACGAGCCGACAGCCGAATTACCACTCTCTCCTTGCTCGCGACACGGCGATGCTTTCCAAACCGTGCCGGGCGCCCGTCGCTACCACCCAATCCCCGGTTGCCGCGCAGGTCACGTGGCTGAGTATTGAGTGACTAGCCCGTGCAGCCAATCTCTGGCGTTTTTATGGAACGCTGCGGGAGGGGGGAAAGAGGAGTTCATTCTACTCCTCCCCCTTCCCACCGTAGTCGCGCTTCGACTTTCGCCTCTACCCACCACCCCCCTACTCCCTTTCTTAGCGCGAGGAAAGATGAATTATATAGGCCGCTTCTAGCCCACGTTCATGAAATTGACACCATACAATAGTTCCTCCAACCATAACATTTTGACAGTTTTGTTGTTGTATACAATATGCCGGGTTGTGACGGTGCACGCCCTTGTTCACTCTGCCGACTTTCGTGTTCAGTTTCTCGCTCGGAAGTTACTTAAAAGAACTGGGCCTTCGAAACAACAATTGCGGAAGTCAGTGCGAATAGAAGGACTTGAAGTTATCTCGATCTGCCGAACTTTCTCGATAGTTGGTACAGTGTGGCTACGCCTGAGTGGCACAGACTAGACGTGGGCACCTGAGCTCATCTGTTTGCTTTTCACTGTCTGTCCAAACCGCTAAAAAGCAAGCGTTAAACGTGCAGGCCGAGGCATCAGTGCGGTAGATTTTTATGCAAATCGTGGCAGAGGGCTGGTGCTTGTCATTTCAAACCTACAGTCGGCCCCTAATATGAATAGGGCTCTTGTTTCCCTTTCTTCTCTCAGAGAGTAAATTTACAGGGGGAACGGGTACGCTGGGATGGTGAGACTCCAGCCCCGAACTCGCCAGGGGTCACGAAGTGCTGGCACAGCTGGTGCCGGGGATCAAACACATGGATAATGCTCCCCCCTCCCCTTTTCTTCCAGTCCGCTGTTCTAGGGGGTGACGGTGGGTGCGTTCCGACCCCTTCCCTCCTCTCCAATTAACTAAACAAAATAAACCCACTCCCTCTACCCCCTTTCCTCCTCCACTTTACAAACATCCCCAATCTCTCTTTGGAGTTCTTGTACGCTGAGAGAATACGAATGCGTGTTTCCCTGCGTGCATGTGTGTGAAAGAGAAGTGGGAGTGTGGCTGGCTAATTATTTATTGTACGAAGTAGATTTTACGTAGGAGCTACCTTTTTAAATAATACAAACACGAGAGTACTGCATGGTCTAGTGCTGAAAGCATCAAGTTTCGGAGAACTGCTGTTTGTGGGATTTTTCCCTTTTCTCATTTTTGTACCAGTTTCCATTTCAGAAATTAGGATTTACAACAGGGGTTATACTTCGAGGGTTCTGGTGGAGTTAAAACGAGGTAAAATATTTTCCCCTTGTAAACGTTGCTCAACAGTGTAGGTAGGGATGTGATTTTTGAAAGTTCTTCCACCTAGCCGTGATTTCGCTCTATGAGGGGATGGGGTCTTATTACTAAGCTATACACTGAACCACTACCAGACTGATAGCTGCAGTAAGATGGCCAGGGTGAAGAGGCGATCAACTGTTCGGAGGATAGCCGAATAGAGTCTGCACAATGTTTAACTCCAGGAAACAATCCTAATAGCCACTCCTGGATTCGAACCAGCGGCATCCACACTCTAGACCTCAGTCTTATCCGCAGACCTATCCAGGCCCCTCTTGCTGGGGGATGAGGGAGAAGGAGGACGCTTAGTACTTTGAGGCCCCTCCCCCCCCATTGGACCGCCATATAAATGGGGGCCACACATTCATCGCAGAAGTGTGTGGGTGTGCGGGGGGCGGGG
The DNA here is from genome assembly GCA_004794575.1 of Lanistes nyassanus. Lineage (NCBI taxonomy): Eukaryota > Metazoa > Mollusca > Gastropoda > Architaenioglossa > Ampullariidae > Lanistes > Lanistes nyassanus. Next base: position 379,199 of record SMGT01002687.1, read on the forward strand.
GGGGGGGCGGCGGATCTGAACCAACCCACTAGCCTCGCTACCTTTACAACAAGGTGTCTGTTACTGGTAGGCTACCTCATTCTCCCGTTTTAACGCTGACACACAGCAGATTTAATCATCACTACTGTGTGCTGTCACATTCTTTACCAAGTAATTATTAACAAACCAACCACACCTACAAAGATCCCTTTTTCATCTTCATCATCATCATCATCATCGTCGTCGTCGTCTATGGTCGTCGCTGTCAGTATAAATACCCATCAGGCGGACGGGACGCCTGGGGTACCTTCTCTGCTCTTCTAGTTTCCACCCTTTCCCCCTTTGCAGACGACTACTTGCCCCAAGGTCATCAATCATATGACGGGGTTATTAACTCCAGTAGCTATAACTCATCTTTGCTGGGCGCCCCCCCCACCCCCACCCCTTCGCCTCGCTAAAAAAAAGAATGATTTTTCGTCGGTCACGATGATGTGGGCAACAAGTCAAGACCACTTATCCCCGTCTCCGAACGCTGCTTCCCAGCTGTCCCCCCAGAGAGGCCAAGTTACCTCCCTTTCTCGCTGGTTTCTTCGGCGTGGTCTGTGACCTTCTTGCCCCAGCCCCTTGGCTCACCTCCCCTGTGGGTTCCACTTCCGGGACTCTAGCAGTAGGCGCGACGAAGTTTTTGCATAGCCAGTTCTGTTGCCATCCCTTCGCTGCTATGCGTCTCCACGGCCGTTTCGCCATCGTCATAGTCTTATTGCGCGACTTCCTTGAGCGCCTCAGTATCAGTTTGGGCCGGCTTTATGAGCGCTATGATCAGTCCAGATCGCACAGCCAAAAATTTCACCAAGTAAACACAAGCATGAAGTTAGTTAGTACTCACAACAAAAGAATTCCTTGCAAAAATTGATTAAATTTATATGAATCGTTAACATAAGATTGAGAAATCTGATAATCTACGCATTTTTGCTGAGACACTCTTTTCAAGCTAGCCCTATCTACAAATGGCAGACACTCTTGATTTGCCGATAGGTTTTATATTGAGCTAGTTAGCCAGGTGTGGACAGTACCTCTGTACGTAGATGCGCACGTGCAGTTCCCTGTTAATGAACGCTGGTGTTTTCTTGCTGAAAGCCGGTAACATTTTTTTTTTCTTAAACGAAGGCAGCTGAGAAATGTGTATTGACATTTCTGTTAATCGTGAACCCCACTTCTATAGACAAGAGTGAGAACAGGTGACAGAAAGTGGATCTGCATTTTAAGGGAAATTAATCGGCAGCACTACTATAAACACAAACAGGTATTAATTTATTTACAGTGTAAACGAGATTGAAAAAACCAATGTATGTAAATATGTTTCAGTTTCTTGAGCCAATCGTATTCATTTCCGGTGGCCTTCACCTTAAACCTGCGCACGCTTTCGTTTGGTAGAAGGATGAGTAGTCATTGTTCCCAACTACCCCTTAGGGGTCAAGGAAACGCAAGAGATCAAGGTCTTTTCGGTCTGACATAGAGGAGAGGCGGCGTTACAAATGATGGATGGCCCACGTTCACAGCTCCGACTATGTGGGTCACTAGCCACCACGATGAAATGTAGCAAAGATGTGATTGCAAGTGACTTGCTGAGAACTTAATTTCCTTATCCACTGAGGCAATAACTGATAGCGACAACTACAGCCTCCGGGCTTCAACAACAGGCCCATGCAGGCGCGTACACATATCCATATATTCAGGAATAGGAATAGACGCTTGCGCGATCACGCACGCACGACAAAGGCGCACACATGCACGCACGACAAGGGCGCACACATGCACGCACGTACACACGCATGCCCACGAGCAGACACATACACAAGATGAGCGGGGAGTGGAGGTTTGAGGTGACATTTGAGGTGACATGTAAACCCGCAATCCTGCTTGTACATCTGTATAAAGCAAATGTTAAAAAACTGTCACTTTAAACACCCCCAATCACGGAAAAGTCAAAGTTGCTTGGTGGATATTAATTTTGTGCCGAGTAATAACGAGCAAGCCTTTCGATAACAGAACCAAACGTCTAGTTTTCGCTGTCAGAAGCGATAATGCTCAACAGCGAGAACGTCTCACCTTTCCCCCGATTGATGCGTGGAGTTTAGATCTGAGCTCAGGTGCGCACACCCCACGTGTTCGTTTTTCCTAGCTGAAAATTTACAGTTACACCCTGAAGTACCTCCATCCCATTCCACCTTTTCACAATCTGCTTGCCTCCCCACCCCACCAACCACCCTCTCTCCCCGTCTGCCCTGCGAACGTGTGGGCGAACCTTTCTCTTTGTGTGAGATCAATAAAAGATACATCTGCTCTACGGTGCACTTGTTTCTTTTCAAAACAATCAATTAAAAAAAATCTTGATACATTCTTGGCACGACCCCACACTAGACCCAGTTTTTAGGACGTGGTCTCTTTGATGTACGGAACCGCGAGCCCTAGATAAAACAAGCTTTAAATAGAAAAATATTATCTCGGGCGGTATAAACCAGGCGACTTTGTCAGGAGTATTCGCGCGAATAACACTTCTCTTCTGGCCGACCTAGGGGAGGGAAAGTGGTACAGTGGCCCCGTGGTTCGTATTGTGTGCCACTTGTTCTCAAAACTGAAGAACGGACGGAACGAGGGTTCGCATTCTTAGGTAGGAGAGGGATTAGGTTTCTTGCTACTTAATTTCTCACGGATCTTGGTTCATGCATTTGGATTGCCAAAGACTGCCTTAACAATCTTGGGATTACTAACTAAATGAAGACCAAGGCATTAAATAAATATTAACTGTTTATTGACAGATAGATAAACTCTTCAATTCTGTAACCAGAAATGTCATCTTTTACTCTTCAGATCGTTATGTCAGTAAATACTTCAAAGCATAGGAACAATGTATATTTTTAATACAAAGAGAATGTATTCTCTTTACTATCAGAACGTCTCCGCTATCTAAATACAAGACTTTAAAGATTGTTTATTTAAGGGACGCTACTTTCCTAACCATTTAAATTTCCCTGCTTGGGTGCTCCTCGCGCTGCAGGATGGCGTAAGATCTCGCCACGTGAGACACGCCATCCCAACTGATGCTCAGCCTAATAGTGGGATTTTCAGTCTGGTCGGGGTTTTTGTGAAATTGTCGATATTTCCAGAAAAGCTTGAGGTTACCACTCGAATACAATTGTAGGGAAAATAGATTTTTCTAGACCTGTCGAGGGCCACACGGGAAGACCTTGAGGGCAGCAGCTTGGTCACACATGCACCGCGTGAAGCCAAAACACAAACGGTAGTCACAATGAAGCTGAAGTGTACCTCACTAATGTAACGATTAACGACAGATTTGATGGGTTATTTTCTTTGCAACAGTAAGATACCCTGCCACGAAGGACCCATTCCACGTATACAAAAGTCAGAGCAGGTGCAGCATAGGATAATCAATGTCAAAAACGCGCGCGTCCTCCACTGGCCTGGACGCAAGCAAAGCCCCGTCGTCGCACGGACTGCCCCAATGTCCCCAGAGTCATTCAGGGATCACCTGCCTTTCTGCTGAAGCAAAAGGAACAGCTGGTTAGGGTCAGCTGGCAGTGGGTGGTTTGCCCGCAGGCGACGGCACAGCACATCCCACAGGTGCTCGACCGGGTTAAAGTCCGGTAAATTTACTGACCAGTCCCTTCGAATCGCTTGCTGCTTGTGCAGGAAGGTGGTGACGTCCCGAGGCCTGTGTGGTCTGGCATTGTCATCCTGGAGAATGGCGCCTGGTCCAAATGCTTGCAGCGCGGATTCTGGCATCCTGAAACGATCCGGCAAAGCGGAACTCATCCGTGAAGAGAACTCTGGCCCACTGCTGACGCATCCAAGCCGGATGACCCCGGGCCCAGGTCAGCCGAGCAGGGCGATGAGCCGGCGTCAGGACAGGTCACACTGCGGGACGCAAGTTTGGAATTCCCACCGACTTAGGGCACGCACGCGTGATGCATTTAAGGCGCTGCGCATGCGCATACCAGTTGCTAACCTCAACAACAGATAACTAAACAGACATGACCTCTATACAGCGTCATTTTATTGTTATAGTGAAAAGACCAATCCGTGATGGTCGATAGCTGAGTGGTGAACAGAGCTGGCTTTCACAGTTAAAAAGTCGCAGATTCGATACCCCGTTTTTAGCCTTATATGATACACGTATGGGGGGGGGGGGGGGNGGTGTGGGGTAGGGGTAGGGTTAGGGTCTGGTATTAGGTTGGGCTTCTGTTTTCCTGTATAAGTTCCAGCAGAAGTTAGTCCGCAGGCATAAGCGGGATGAAAGGGGGCTGCGCATGTGGGCCCCAGGGCGGTGGGAATTTCAGACCCGCCAGGGGGATGCCTTGGACGTAAGGTAGGGTAGTCGCACGCACCTTGTTCTGTATCATCTGTTCGCAGACGGCGACAATGCTGGCTGCTCACAGCTGCACCCCGGAGTGTGCTGGCAGTGGCTGATGTCCACTTTTTCTGAACAAATGACTGCTACTTGCAGTGAAAACAGTAAGAATGACAGATTATCTGTTCCAAGTTAGGACCAAGACACAGTCGACGTTTCGGTGCATTTATTGCCCCTTCGTCAGGACAAGAACGATAAAAAAAAGGAAAGAAACAAAACAAAACACAAAGAGAGAATTACATATAGTCCACTTTGGCAGCAAGAAACACGATGTATCAAATGTACTGGGTCGATTCTTGCATTCTTGCAAATTACAGATTGCGCACGTCTGTGACTTGCCTGCCAAATGGCAGCTGGTCTTTCAATTCTTTCGCAATGTAATTACCGACTGTCACGGAAACGGACAAACAAAAAGGAAAATATAATGTAGCAGCATTGCTCTGAGATAATAAAACGATCAATTAAACCAACACATTTGAATCAGAACATGAGATCAGATATTTGTAAGTATTCTTCCTCTTTAAGATTCAGAACGGAAGTATCTGGTACAATGCCTGTTTGCAGAATAGCAGGTTACCAAGAATGGTGAGGGTTTAAAAAAACGCTCAGGAAACGGAGCAAGCCAAAAGAACTCAAGTCCGTAGTCGGCTGACGTGCCTGAAGTGTTGGAAACGTAATTGGGAGCCATCTTTAATCCAGCCTCCTCGTCACGAAGCCTCGTGAGCATGACATCAATCTTGCAGCAGGCGAAATATGCCCAGCACCGCATCTCCAGCCGAATCCTGGCGTCCAAGTTCTTCTGCGCAGGCGTTTCTTCTCTCCTTCTGCAGGACTCACTAACTGATGGAACCGACACCTCTTCTGCGCCGCAATCCCTGTTCTTGCCGTCCACAAGAAAGTATTCTAAAAGCAGGTCGTTACCAAGGAAACCGTGTTCCAGAAGATCTTTTTCTCTGGATCAGCAGCGCCTGCGTCGGCACGCTCGCCTCTGTTGTCGTGTGCCAGGGGCGACAAATCCAGGGAGACAGGAACCCGACGAAATCGATGGGAGACCGTCGACTGCGCTGTTTGTAAGGAAGCGTTAAAGCAGTAATTTTCAGCCAATGAGCACTATTCTATCACTTCTCCCGCTTTTCATAAAGTCAGTGCTTTAAATGACTTAGCTTTTTTTTTTTACCCAGACCTTAAGATAAGTCCCACCCAACTTTACACCCCCAACCCCCGACTTCCTGACCGTTTGGTCACTGTTCACACCGGTCAGTGAGCGGACGTCCGTGACGATATGTGCCGTGCCGACGAGATCTCGTTCTGTCCTGCGAAACGATGACATCATGACATCATCTCGTGCACCGCAAGTGAACAAAGGAGGAGAGAGCGGCGCTGTCAGCTGACTGCAACCGTAAATTTCGGCCTGCGGCGGGACAGGGCGTTCTGCGGCAAGCGGAGAGTGTGTACGCCAAACTACTACGCTACAAAACCACCACTAACTCACCGTGGGTGGCGAAAAAGGCATAAAGATTCGCCAACTGTCGCTCACGAGGGCGAGAAACGGCTACTCCTTGACACCGATGGACCCATCAATGGCTCCTGGGGGTCTGCAGGGCCCTAACCGGCGCTAGGTTCGCGCATGCGCGCCGGAGCAGTCAAAGCGAGGCCACGACCGCGGCGAGGGGCGGCCGCGAGTTGTGGGGATTTAAACGACACGACCAGCACTTGAGCCGTGCCTCATAAACTGTCGCCGCCGTCTGCGCGGCCATTAAAGACAATTACACGCGCATTACCACGCGGTTGGCACGTGCCGCGAGAGTTGCGGGAAAACCGTCGGCAACCAGATTTATGTCTTCTTATCCCACAGTCCCAAGGTTTTAGTGGAGCCCGCTGCTATTGCCCCCAACCCCTATTTTTTTAAGCTCCTACACTATCTTGCCCTCGTCTGCTGGCGTCTTCTTTATGCCTGACCTCTCGACAGATTATAGCTGATCATCGTGGGCAGATCTCGTTCGTCTGTAAACAGTAGTCCCCTGTCGCCCTCTCGCGCTTCATGTTTTACCAACAGACATACTCTCGCTGATAAGGTTCCCACCAGCCGTCAGAGGACAGCCCATCTGCACTCCGCGATCGTCGCGTCCTTAAAACTATCCTCAGAAAGCGGACGCGGAGCAAGGGTCTGAATATTTCAGAACATCGGACTGGCGTGTGCAAGTTTGCGGGTTCGAAGTCAATTCATACCCAGCAGTGATCAAGGATAATATTCTGGTTTTAAACATCGTGCATCGCCCAAACATGGAAGTACCTGTGCGCACTGCCTATCGTACGGCGACCATCAGCCCATCCCCTAAGTGCCGAGTCTGCGACGTCAAAGCTTTCATGCCAATCTCGATTTTGGCATCTGTGCATCCTTCCTTTGCTTCATTTTCATGAGAATGACGCTGAAATAACGCACTCCATTATTTTTTTGTGTATACAAAACTCTGGTCTGCTACGCAAAATTATATTTCAGCGCTTTTTAATGTATAATTAAACATTTGAAAGAATGTAAAACTGTACACTACTTGGTGAAATGCAGCATTATCTAGTGAGTTTCGTGCTGTTTCTACACTCATCCGTATAGGGCTTGCAAAACTCATTGTTCTTCATCGTCGTCTTCAGTTCGATACAGTTCTTGTTACGATTTCAACTGTTTTTTCCTCACAGAATCCTTACATGCACAATAGGGGAAACGTTATTGTTCAGCAGTGTGTTAGAAGACATGACTGTTCCCGACGCACTGCCAGCACAAAGAGACTTCGCCACAGTGAATTAATTTGCTTCTGGAGATAAGGAAGCCTTCTCAGAGCGAACCGGCGAGGCTTCAAAACAGAACACGTCTCAAACGGCAGAAACACTGACAGACTTCCAATACGTCTGTCGAAAGGTCAAAGAACCCGACGCCTGCACCCCTTTTTCTCTGGAGTTCCATTTAAGATTTTCTGGTGACGTACGCTCGCCACCTGTTTCGTTCTCAAAGTGGAAAACGAAAAGCAAGAGGAAAACCGCCAAATATCTGTATATTATTTTGTGTGTGCTTATATTATTTTATGTGTTTATATTTATTTTATGTGTGTTTATATTATTTTGTGTGTTTATATTATGTTATGTTTATTACTCTGTCACGAGGGCTCCCATTTTCCTCTCTCCTCTCGCGCACCCGCAAGCAATGGGGTGGAGCTGGTCACAACGTAGCACGTGGCCCCCCTCCCCCACCCCTCGTTCGTTCAGGAACATTTGCCAAGGATAATAAACCAGCACAAGAAGACCATGTTAATATTCAAAACACCAACTTTCCGTTCTTAATAATGAGACGGGTTTTCTCCACGCTGAATGCGCGAATCAGCTTAGCACCATGTACAGCCGTAGACGTGTCACAAATGTAAAACATTTCAGGTTTGAAGTTCGTTATGAACTCGTCAGCTTTAAATGCCAGTTTGAACAGCATGTGCAGCGCATTAGCGATATTTAACTGACGTTTAACGGCCGGTGCACGTGTGGGGGAAACATTAAAAGAATGGTATCCTTCATAAATTCTGCAATCCAAAAATCCAACGGTTGCCAGCTATTTGCAATGGTTTCTAATGCGCTTTTAATGGCTGCTTCCTGCAAAATATCTGCTATCCCTCCCCACCATGAGAAAGGAGAGAGACAGGTCCCATAGCAACAGACATGCGTGCGAATGGCGCAGCTCGCGAACACCGCATGAGACGGCGATGAGACGCGGCTTGCCGAGCTCCCACCATCAGCGCGAGACCTTGCGACAGCCAACTCGCCCCCTGAATTGGGGGTGACAAGGAGCGATGGGATGGGGGCAAACAGGAGGCCCCCTAGACCTCAGGATGGGGACTGTTTTCCTTTGGTCTCGCCGCCTCAGCAATAGGCTTGGTCTATCACCTGCTGTGGTCGCTGTTGGACTCATCGTGGCCTGTCAAGAAAACTTTTGTGGGGTGGATCAAAATTCTGTCTATAAATACACCTGTTATTTCCTACTTCTGACACCGAAGTTAAGCCGCTGCTGCACATGTCGACCACACAGCCCTCCCCCCCCCCAACCTCCACCATCAAGATACCGATCTTCCTACAGGAAGTGTGCAAACTGTTTTTCGTACCAACATTCATTACTTCATGGGATAGAGGTCGCTGCTAGCTTGACGTTGAACAATGAATAACCGCATCTATATTCATAGAGTGTTGTATTAAGTTATGCGTATCAATCTATCATTTATATAAGCCATTCGTAGGAACCACGTGTAGTGGTGTTTGCAGTGCATAAGCAGCAGAGGTGGCGGCAATGGGGGAGGTGTGTGTGTGGGGGGGGGGCGCTACTCCAGCAAACGGAAAACAACAAACGTGAGCGTAAAGCGGCTGCACATGCAAAAAGCAAGGTGACTGCTGACGACTGTTTAAAACTAGTGTGGCAAGCCTCTGCTGTCACCGTTATTGTTTATTCGTTAGATGCTCACGCCAAGACGAAATCACTATGTGTACTCTCCACAATCCATTCTCGTAAAATTAGGCCGTAATTTTTACCCCGCGTTGCTCAACCTACCTCAGTTGTATGCAATATTTCCTCCTGTTGCCGTATCAGCAACTCATTCTCTGTGGATCCAATATTTTCGTTTCGTAGGTTCTTGGGCTAACATCTGTTACTAAGTAGCGTAATCACTTCATGTGACCATTTATCTCTTCCACACCTATGCCTACAATTTACTATACCTGTTGATAACAGAAGATGATGTGCCGATAGGTTGTAAAAACTCTATATAAACAACAACAACAACAAAACAGTTACTTCGATATAACTCAAGTTTGTGTCCGTCATCTTTGTTGGCCTAGCAAATACTTCGGAAGTCTGTTCGCTCCGTTAGGCCAATGTTTGGTCACGTGACGCCCTCGTTTTACGTTCGAGTCGGCAAAACAGGCAAACGGTGCGTACGGTTGCTAGAGGTGGGCGATCTGAACGCGCCACTAGGCTGCCCGCGGCGATGTTATGGCGGTGGGCGACATTATAGGGGTAAATCGCATTTGTTCTCGCGACAGGATTTGGCCCTCTCCACCCACTCTACAGAGACCGGCGGCTGAAATACCGTTAGGAAAAATAATGAACAATTTTGAAGTCATCGGGCTATTCTGCCCGTCTTCAGCCAGCACTAACAAACCTCACCACGGGCTATTCCGCCCGTCTTCAGCCACCACTAACAAATCCTCACATGATCAGTTACGGGCCTCGAACAAAAGAATTCTTCCAAATCCCCCAAATAGATAAATCGTACGGTTTACAAGTACTGAAAGAAAATGTGGAACACACCGGTAGATAATAATCTTTTTCTTTGCTGTCTTATTTTTTCTCGACTTTAAACCGAATATCCCACCCGCTCACTGTTTGACTGATGCCCGTCGTACACACTGATCGCCGTAGGAAACGGTAGTGAAAATTTCTAACTTCCTGGCAGAACTACTCGCGCGAGAAATGTAAAGTGGCGCATGCACGCACGCACCCAACACACGCACGCACCCAACACACACACACACAAGTGGAGACGTGAACCATGCCGTACAAACTTGAGGTGTGCAGTACCGCACGGATTTGCGGAGTTGTTGTTGTGGGGGGGGGTGTCACTTTTTAAGCGTACATCAAAGTGTTGCTGTCTTTGCGGACTACTTGTGTATACAATAAGCAGGTGAATGGTAAGTGTACATTGTACTGAGCTGGGAAGAGGGTGTCCGAACGTGAAGGCCCGACGACAGAGCTGGTTCGAAGCCTATGTGCCGCAGTACCCAGTTCACCCAGCTGCGAATGATTACATAGCTCCATGGGTCAGGGAAGGTAAGGCAGAGAGGGAGAGATAGGCGCTGGCCTCGTGATGCTGGTCAACAGAAAAGTGAGGGGGGGTCTCAAACACCCCTCCCCAACAACCCTACAGTGACCGGACATGTTTTCATTTACGCTGTAGGGGTCTACTGTAACTCTTATTTTGGTACCCAAAACATGGCTGCTGCATAGGTTATAGCTTGTTACTCCCACTGCTTTTACTCTTTCTTCACATCTTCAATTTCCTCCTGACGCTTCTGCTGTAACCACAGCAACTGCTGCTACTACCACCGCCACCACACGACTACTGCAACTGCGCTAGCTAGTATTGGTGACTCCATATGGATATTTGCTAGTACTAGTGACTCCATATGGATATTTGCTAGTACTAGTGACTCCATATGGATATTTGCTAGTACTAGTGACTCCATATGGATATTTGTTAGTACTAGTGACTCCACATGTATATTTGTTAGTACTAGTGACTCCATATGTATATTTGCTAGTACTAGTGACTCCATATGTATATTTGTTAGTACTAGTGACTCCATATGGATATTTGTTAGTACTAGTGACTCCATATGTATATTTGTTAGTACTAGTGACTCCATATGTATATTTGTTAGTACTAGTAACTCCATATGTATATTTGTTGCTACTAGTGACTCCATATGTATATTTGTTAGTACTAGTGGCTCCATATGTATATTTGCTAGTACTAGTGACTCCATATGTATATTTGTTAGTACTAGTGACTCCATATGTATATTTGCTAGTACTAGTGATTCCATATGTATATTTGTTAGTACTAGTGACTCAATATGTATATTTGTTAGTACTAGTGACTCCATATGTATATTTGTTAGTACTAGTGACTCCATATGTATATTTGTTAGTACTAGTGACTCCATATGTATATTTGTTAGTACTAGTGACCTAAAGTCTGCCAACTCGCGGCCCGACTAGGAGCAAAGATTTTGCCGAGACCTCGTGGCCTCCGTTAGGCAACGGACTTCTTAAACATTCCGGGCCGGGTTTGTGTGGGCGTGTCACGTTTGACTTCCGCTAGCCCCCCTCCCCCAGCCATTGTCCGTCAAGCCTAGGAACCCATGCACCGGGCTTCACGAGCAAATACAGGTCAATGACAAACTACGCAACCGATTGTTATTCTCCATCCCAGTCATCGTAACAGCAACGGCTGCTACAAATTGTCCGTCCAGAGGATAGCCTTCAGTTTGATGTACTCTTTCGAAAATAAAAAAGAAATTATTCACATGCGCGATGAAGTGATATGCGTGCACTAGAAAGTGAAAAATATAAAATCTGAAAATGCTACGGTGATCGAAATGTTGAGAGCAAGTTAGGGAGCGATAGAGATAAAGACTTTGACTAGTTTCTTTTTCAAAGGTAAGCCGCGGCTTGGAGCAAACACTACTGGATAGCCTGAACTGCGTCACCACAGGTCGCCCGCCGGGAATTGCTTCGTGGCAGCATCTTTTTTTCTGAGCAGTCTTTATTGGTTCGATAGACGACTGATTGAGACTTACAACCCCCCCATTCCCCCCTCCCGTAGCTTGTTAGCAGTGGTTTTCTTCTGTGGTTCCCTCAGTCCACCCACCCACCCACTTCACCCCTCACCATCGTACAGTTCCGGACACAATCAATGCACTTAAATTATTTAGGTTTGGTATTACTTGCATCCAGTCCGTCTCGAGATTAATTTAAATGTCGTCCACAGCTTACTGTAGCGTTTGTCTACATCTTACTGTAATGCTTGTCTACAGAAAGTAGACAATTGTCGGAATATCTTAGCGTGAGTAGAGACTTTCTTATCTCCTAATCCTAATACCTACACAGCAATCTGCGCTATTATTTTTCGAACTAGTTACAGTAACATGCGTGTAACTTCGGCAACCAATATGTCGATGGACAGTAGGCAAAAAAAGCCAGAGATCTAGCGGGTATGAACGCTTTCTGAACTGATCTCACGTACCAGGCAGACTTCTGTTGTCATTAAAGCGATCAGAGAAGACCAAACAAGAAAGGAGGGAAGAGACAACGCACACGATCTCACGGAGGGGCGGGGGGTGTTTACACACGTGCACGAAAGTACTCCAGCGCAAAAACGCTTTGCGGACCTTCCAGTCCACGTGAGGGTGCACTTCCTGTCGAGCAACAGAAGGCGTACAGGGTCACGTGGTCGTCCACTTCCTGTCAATCGACGCGACCCAGCAGGTCACGTGCATGCTCGCGAGAACCGCGTGCTTTTGAAGTCACGCTCTCCAAATAAATCCCTCCCCTGAACCTCCCGCGGTCTCCCGCCGGCCAGGTTGTCAGCAGCGCCAGGGCTGGTCGATCTTGATCAAAGGATTCTCACGTTCCCAAGCGGCGGACGTCGTTGCTACGGAATGCTGGGAAATGGCTAACTGGTAGAGGTGGCGGAAAGAAGAGTCGGGCTATGCACGACCGTGCAACGACGTGCGCTGTGGTTTGTCCTGACCTTGTCCTGACCTGTCTTCGCTGACTACAGTCGTAGTGGATGCGAAAGCTTCTTACGTCGTAATTACCACACGGTTTAACACTACTGCTAACGCAACTGAGGTCACTATCGAAACAATTTCGGACAAGGCAGCCCGTGTACACTGTTTTAAAATAGCACTCGGAGTGTACTGCCATGTTCACTTTTCTCATACCTGCTTTATCCGGAAAAGTTCCTTTCGTAGCTACTACTCTCGGTTAACTACGGTCTGTGTGATGATTAACTGTGATTACTATTCCTTCTTACAGACACAAAAGTTATCACATTTAGTGTTTCCATCGACTGGTTAATTTTCCAAAATCTTATCGAATAATATTTTTCCCCTTTAAAGATTTTTAACACCTGTAGTCTACCCTGGGTGCAGAAAAACGTCGAAACTTTTGTCCCATTCTTAATTCTTCCTCCCATGTTGTTATTCATTCTTTGTCTCATTTTGTGCAAGTGCCTGTAGATGAAGGATTGTATCGTGTGAACCGAAGGAAATAATTTGAAGAGGTGAATTACTCTCAGATAATGGGAGCTAGTCGGCCTTTTTTTAATTTTGCAAAACACATTTTGTACTCCGGTTGATCTTTAACCTCTAAGCTACCCCTCTACACCAAATAACCATAGTTTGTGCTTACACAGGCTTTCCAAGCAGTTCCAGTCATTCGCCCAGTCGAAAACTGCCAGCCCCCAGCAGTAATTATTTAGACTTCAGACTAAACAGACACTGACCACAAACTGGCCATAGGGCCAGTCTCGGCCACCCAAGAGAATACACACAGCAGCAGCCAGCACGTGTGCCAGCGCACAAGCAAACAAAGCCTACGGAGGCAGTCTGTGGGACAGACACGTCAAAGAGGAGGGGACGGACAGATCAGGCGGGATGAGGGTGGGGGGACGCGTGGATTTTACCAGGGGCACGCCTACCGTCACCTGGACTCACAGGCTCCAAATGGCTTTTCGTTGAAACGCGGTAAAGACAAGGAGGACATTATCTCCACGTCTCATCGATTTCTTTCCCTCTTTACCTCTCAACGTTCTTTCCTCTTCCTTCTTCTCCTATTCCTCGTCGTCGTAGTTATAGTTATCGCTGTGTTTTTCTTCCGGTGAACCACAGGAAGTTAAAACTTCTTGTTATGACGGCAGCAAGAATCGGAGATCGCGAGATCGTGGGTTCTGCTCCCTGAATATAATGTAATCAGAGACTCGGCTACAGTCTACGAGAGGAACAGGTCACTGGTGCTACTTGCACTATCCCCAGCTTCGTTACGTAACTGTAGCGACAGCCGAGAAATCGCCGAGGAAACTGGGGAGACACCCTGACGGCTGAGACTGGATGACCGACTACAGGATACAGTTCCTGATCCTTGTCAGATCCCGTTTCCATGACAGCGCACTGCCTCTGAACCTAGCTGAACCCATCACCTCGAACAGAACTTCCAGAGAACGCTCTCGTGCCATATGTCTTCTTCAAAAGTGTCTAGCAGCATCTCATCTTACGCACTTTAAAAAGGACCGCCTCTGCCATACCGTGACCTGCCTTTTCTACTGGTTTCCATCTTACGCTCTTCCTCGCCATCTTGGTTTTTGGGAATGTCTAACCTTTCCTTTCGTTTATCACACTTCCGCTACAATCGTCCCTATTTTTACTTCTAATGCTGGTTTTATATCGACAGGGGAAAATGAGATATAAACATTTCTTAAGGCAAGTGGGTAAAAACAGACTATGTTGCGACTATGTCCCTTCGCAAAACAATCAGCTTTAAACAAAATGGCTTCTGGGAGCAAAGAGCAACTTAATACGAGGCCAGACGGCTGTTCTTATCGCAGGCCCGGCTGGCTCCAATTTTCCAGCGTCTGCCACCAAAGATGTTTGTTCGACATCTGACAGCAAATAAAGCAAGTCCAGATTGTTGTGGGAATTGACAAGGTCCCTGATACATTTGCGTCCTGTGTTATGTTACACTCTCCTGTGTTTCGATGCCCGTTTCCCCTGGAACAATCTCTCTGGCCGGCTCGCAAAAGATGCCGGGTTTTTGAGTTTCATCTTCGTGTCAGTTTCCCGTCCAATCAGCCGCCTTGTCTGAGCCGTGGGTCCCTTACCTCGAACCCCTTGTCTATGTCATCTTTGATGGCCCAATGTTCTTGCGAAAATTCTGCTTCAATACACAAACGCTAATCGATTTTTATATATGCTTTTGTTGACCTCTGTCGCACTCTTATGACTCCGCACACGCGCTCGCGCGCGTCCGACCACGAAAGCACACACACGCACACAAACACGCGCGCACGGCGTTTTATTGTGTTCAACAAATTTGGCAGCCCTCTAGACTTCCCGGCTGCACAGGTTTCTGACCCCCAATCCATCCATCTTCACCCCCTCATCACCAATTTTTTCCGGGATTTGTTTCTGATCGGCTTGTAGTTGTCCTTCACAGCCTGCTTCCTTGATCACTGCATATTCGTTCTCTCTCTCTCTCTCTCTCTCATTTGGAAGTCTGTCGTGCATATACATCAGTATAGTTTGTTTAAAAGTGTGTGTGTGTGTGGTTAGTGCATGTTAGTGCATGTTAGTGTGTGTTTCACTCGTTTACTGTAATATGATTTTGGTGCTGGCTTTGACAGTGATATTGGATTTTTTTATCAGCATCATTTTTGTTCACACACCTATCATAGGAAAACTGGCGTGAAATATCAGTCACTCGATCGATCAATCAAACAAAACTGAATAAGAATACATAACACGTTTTTGTCTGTCATTTGCTAACGTCGTGACCTGGCTTCGTTTGCAAGAAGACTGAAGACTCCTGTCATGGCGGATAGTTAAGGTTAAGAATAATTTAAGATGCCTACACCCAACAATGCAGGTCCCTCGACTGCCAGTTTTTCAAGCAGAGTTTCAACCTCAGTACTGTTTGTGCTGGACCAGTTTGTGTGCGGATTATTTCCTGGTAGCGCAGTGATTACAGAGAAGTGTTGACCATAACGCATGCGCACTCCCGTACTAAATGCACATACGTACAAAAACAGGCTTTGGTTATTCGTTGCCTATGCGGGGCTTGCGCATACAAGATTTTATTCCAGTATGAGAAAGGTCGAATAGCTATCCCCGAATAGTGGCTATTCAGGTATACATTTAGTACACTTTACATGCATACGGAGCCTGTTAATAATAATAATAATATCAGCCTATAACTATATGCCGAGTTTTTCTTTTTTTCTGTTATTTCTTCTGCGAACGTGACTTGTGAAAAACACCAGGTCGCCTGCACAAAAATGCTAAGCACATCAAAGGAGAAATCCTTGATTTCCTTGCACCTGCACGTGCTTCAACGCGTCTACGTGCAGTTTACGCACACACCGTGTTGTACGGTCTCTGTGATTCCCAGAGTTTTGTAACCAGTATCCTTCCCTTCAGCTATGTTCCCGCTCCAACGTAGAGGGATTAGTATGCGAAACGAAGCAACAATTATGATTCACACTCTACGTCCCAGCCCGCCGGCCTCGCCACACTCGTGCACACAACTGCCATTCGCGGCTAAGCAGGAAGACTGCCAGGGTGGCCCAGACCGCAACAGTTCCGGTAGAACAGGAAAGACGAAACTAGCAGGATTACAGGGTGTGGGGTTCCCACAGTTCCGGGGTTCTCTTTCGCTCTTCTGTGCAAAAAAATTTCCCACAGTCTTTTGATCTTTGTCCATCTGTCTATAGTCAGCTTTAAAAAAAAACTCTCTCCTGCATGATGCATGAGATACATATAATCATATGTCATAAAGTCTTTCCTTTCCTTTTCTACCTTCATCTGCCATTCCCCGCTTTGAAGTCAATCGTTGGCTCATTCGTTCGTTCTTCTATTCGTTTTTTCCCCTCTCGTCTTCCCCCACTATCATCTTTCGGTCACTTCCTTACTCGCCGCCATCATGATTGCATGACGTCATCTGTCTCCAGCCACCCACACACCAATAATTCAACTGTAATCTTTCTCTTTATCCTCAATTCATCGTCAGGTTATGCGGGGTTCACACGGCCCGACTAAGTCGAATGAAAGCAGTCGTTAAGAGCTAATCGGAACGGACCGTGTGCATTAAACAATTACTTTCATGTCGATGAAGAAATTTTCTCCCCCCCTCCCCCAAATCCCTTCTTCCTAAATTTTAGTGCAAACAGGCGTCTGAAATGAACATTAGATCAATAAATTCTGCTTCGTTTCAAAAGTCGGACTAGTTTCTTATCAGTGTACTCCTTTCATCGCACTTAGTCGCGCCGTGTAAACCACAAATTAACGAGAGGTTCGCCATCAGCCGCCGCATTCTCATGTCAAGGGAGGTCAGTGAACGTAAATCTGCCAGTCGGTAAATCTTGTTTGCTGGCCAAAAACAAAGACAAACAACAACAACAACAAACCCATGCAGAGTCTTCCTTGGATTTGGAATATAAAACGATTTTGTTATGTATAAAGAGTGCTTTAAGAAAAGGCGCTCTTTAAAAGATCGCCTGCGTATTTTCTGCCCGTTTCAAGAGGTCAGCGGAGTAAAAACACAATTTGTTGTTAACAAAGTACTAACCAAACACCGCTAGAGCAGTGAACGTGCACACACGCTGCATATTGTGAAATCACTGTATTTAGTCCTATTTTTCGTTGTTTAAAAGGTGTTTTTTAAATTTATTTTTGCTTAACGTCCAGTCACAAATGAGGTGCCTGTCAGGACGGTAGGTCCTGGGGGGCAGGGGTGAATGAGATTCCCACTTTTCTGTGGGCCAGCATCGTAAGGGAGGTGCAGTTCCCTCCCTCGCCGCGTTACCTTCCTGACCCATAGCCATCCAAAGGTGCCAATTCGCAGGTTGGTGAGCTGGGCCAGGTGTGGTGCGGCACGCTGGTATCGAACATGCGTCTTAGGGTTCTGAAGTCAGAACTCTATCCACTGGGTCATCCGCTTGTCCTCGGGAAGGTACGGCTAAATCTCCTGATTTTTCAAAGGTGGAGTCCTCCCCTCACTCTCTTCCTCTTAATTGCTGCGTCCCCCGATGAAAATAACATCGTAAAGGGGGAAAAAATGCTTTCTGTGGACTAAGTACATCGAAACGTTGAAACAATGTGGAAGTATGTACAGTATGCCACTGTATAGAAACTAAGCAGTTAAACGGTGCTATGTGCGCCCCAGTGCTTGTTTGGCGGTCTTCCGAGTGGCAGAGAAGGGCACCAATAAACCTCCAGCCAAATGTCGAAACAATCACACGGTCCATTTATCAGCGAGAACGCATGTCCTTGACTTGCCGTGAGGAGCACAGTCTCAACGGGCAAGCCGCGCCCACTGGTTAGCACGAGCAGTCTGTTGGCGACATCTCGCCCGCTGTTGGTCACTCGCCCAGTCTTTGTTGGCCATGTTGGATACTCGCCTGCTGTTTGTTGGCCACTCACTTGCTTTTTGTTGGCCATTCGTTTGCTGGTTGTTAGCCTCTCGCTTGCTCTCACGAGTGAGTGGGTGGACGGGTGAGCGAGTGAGTGATTGTAACTGGATGAGTAGGTGGCTGGGTAAGTGAGCGAGCTAGCGAGTGGGTGGGTAGGTGGATGAGCGACAGAGAGAGTGAATGCGTAAATGCGCGTTTTAGCCAATGATGTGACAGTTGAATTCTTCTGCCACAAGCAATTTCGAAGTCCCTTGGAACTTTCTGCAGCCACCCATAAAGCAGCTGGAGACATCCCAAAGCTTCCCTGGATGACGTCATCGTTCTGGACGGAGACCACGAGCTTCCAGTCTGTCTGGGGACAACGAACCAACAGACGGACTGAGGTGCAGGCCAGTGGTGCTGGTGGGGGGGGGGGGCGGAGCACAGTCTCCGACACGACCGAACTTCCGCTAATCGCAGACAGTCCGCCTACCTAGACCAGCTGCAAGGACGCGCTGCGTTTTCGGAAGCATATGTTGGACACATTGATTCTGGCTGCTAAGTGGGAAGCCTGTCGGTTACAGTCTGATATCTCTATATCTCTCTCTATATATATAGGTAATAAAATATTTAATTGTTTTGTCTTTTAGTTAAATGAATAGAAATCTGCATATCCCCCCCCCATACACACACACACCACCACCACCACCACCAACCCTAAAAAAACCTCCTGCAGTTGGGTACTTAGTCACCAGTAGTCACCATGACAAACCTCCTGCAGTTGGGTACTTAATCACCAGCAGTCACCATGACAAACCTCCTGCAGTTGGGTACTTAATCACCAGCAGTCACCATGACAAACCTCCTGCAGTTGGGTACTTAGTCACTAGTAGTCACCATGACAAACCTCCTGCAGTTGGGTACTTAGTCACCAGTAGTCACCATGACAAACCTCCTGCAGTTGGGTACTTAGTCACCAGTAGTCACCATGACAAACCTCCTGCAGTTGGGTACTTAGTCACCAGCAGTCACCATGATAAACCTCCTGCAGTTGGGTACTTAGTCACCAGTAGTCACCATGATAAACCTCCTGCAGTTGGGTACTTAGTCACCAGTAGTCACCATGACAAGCCTCCTGCAGTTGGGTACTTAGTCACCAGTAGTCACCATGACAAGCCTCCTGCAGTTGGGTACTTAGTCACCAGCAGTCACCATGACAAGCCTCCTGCAGTTGGGTACTTAGTCACCAGCAGTCACCATGACAAGCCTCCTGCAGTTGGGTACTTAGTCACCAGTAGTCACCATGACAAGCCCGAACGACTTCGACTTCCGCCTACTTCCTCAGATCACGAGCCTTTCCAGAGTTGGGGGGGGGGGGACGGAGTGACGCTCATCACGCAACTTGACGATAACTTACGCTCCGTCCGTCGGTGATGACTCGCACGCGAGGCCAACAGACATCACACTCCGGCTGTCTCCGTCCCTGATGGTGGTCACGGAGCGGGGTGGTACTGACGACAGTGGAGACAAAGGAAACACGAGAGGGGCCACTGAGTTGGCGACATGAAGACGCGTGTGTTTGCTGAGGGGGAGAGGCTGGGAGGGGGATGAGCGCTGGGGGCCTGTGAGCCAGAGTCGCTCGTGTCTGCAAGCGGCCTGGGAGTGTGTGTGTGTGGGGGGGGGGGGGGGGAGATGGGTTCGGCTTTAGCCCAAACACAAACTTCGGGCCACTAAGAAAACACCAGCAGGAAAAAGTAAGAGGGAAGGATTCCCCCACCCACTAAGCCATTAGCCCACTTCCCGACTCACCCACTGATGGGGACTACCTCCCCCCCCCCCCAGCATCCCCCACTGTCTTCGCCCTTCTCTGCCAACGGAAGACCTGCGGGTGTGAGGGGAGGGCGTGGGGGGGGGATACTCTGCTGTCGTCTTTACACCTTCTCGACGTCCCGCCACCCAGTCCTGTATACGATGTCACATTCCTCTAACCCCGGAGGCCAGCTCAGTCACTAGAGCTGCGGACTAGCTCTGCGGACTGGTTCGAATCCAGGTGTGGCCAAGGACTATTTCCTGGAGTTATACTTTGTACAAACTCCATCCGGCCACCTCCCCGCTGTCCACACTGGTCATCTCACTGCAGCCATCAGTCTGGTGGGACTGTCAGTGCATAGCTTAGTAGTAGGACCCCATCCCCCATAGTGCGAAATCACCTCAAGGTGGAAGCACTGTCCCCTTAAATAACCAGCCACCCAACCTAGCCCCCCCCCCCCACTATCTTCAGTGCAAAATCACCGCGAGATGGAAGCACTTTCCCCACAAAACAACAACAATAGCCTCCCCCATCCTATCCCCACCCACCCACCCCAAAAAACGCAGGAAAACCCACACAGGAAAAATACCTCTTCCCCCACCCGCATATTCGAGAACAACCCTGAGAACAACAGAGATTTTCTGCTCATTATTATTTCCCACTGTGGCTGTACTGCGTGAGCTGTGTGCATGTGTGTGTGTGTTAGTATCCTGTCTGGGGCTGGCTTGCGCGGCCAGTCGTAAACAAGTGGGCACATAAAATACACTGTGATACCGGGCCTTACAACCGCGGTTAAGACCAGAATTTCAGATACGATCGCTTATGCAAGCCAACCCTGAAACACAAAATAGAAAACTTCCCGAATGTGTATGTGTGCACCGACTGCACTCACACTAAAAGTCTTGCTCCTTCCCAGACATTGCCATTTTCACCACAACGTACCCCACCCCCTAGAATACGTCATCGCTTTCGATTGGATGAGTTAGGCTGTCGCATCGGAAATCCCCGTTGTAAGCACAAATAACCCCCTGCTGCAAACTTCAGTCAGAGAGTTAACGCGGGAGACTTGCGTGCACACAGACTGTCCCACCAGTCAAGGCTTGACCAACCCCCACACATTAATAGACCGACTTCCAAAAGACCTCTCATACACATCAGCCCAGGAGCCGTATTCATGGTTGGCGGTCAAGCCTAAACCGATCGCAATCACGTGACAAACTTTGCTGGGAATTCATGGACGTCTTCGGAAGTTAACCCATGGCCTTTAACCACCGTTAATTTACTGGTGTCCACTGTCGTTAAGTACGATGACCGACTGTTAAACATGGCAACGATCATTTTGTTTCCTGCTCGACAGCTCAGAATGTTCAGAAGAGAGAGGCAGCAAGTTCACAAGACGGCAGCAACGTACCAAAACTCACTGACCATAGCTTATTAAATAAATATATATATTAATAAAGCTAAAAATGATAAAAACAATTATAATAATAAATGCAATTCAACAAACATAAATTAAAAATATAATTGGATAAATTATAATTAAAATAATTGGAATTTATCACGCCTAATATGGCGAGAACTCTAGTGTTTACAAAAGCAACACTACAAAACACACTTGGAAAATACACAAAACATACACACACACTCTCTGTGTCTCTGTCTACCTGTCTCTCTCTCTCTCTCTCTCTCTCACACACGACACATGCATACAAATTATATGCACTGACAATATGAAGAAAACAATAAACTGTGTCCACAGAGTCCGATGTGTGAATACTAAATTGTTGGCTCAATCCACATTATTCGTCTGTTTATCGCTTTCTTTCTTGTTGCTCACAGTTTTTCACGTGGGAAGAAAACAATGTGGCTCGGAAAGCATGCGCAGTGATGGGCTATACCACAGTATCCAAAAATATCCGCCATTTAGCTTACGAGGGATGGTTAGTTGATCAGAAATTAGCAGTCGCTTCAACCAACAGTTAAATGTTAACCGTCGGTTCCTTGACTGACACTGGTCAAGTTTAGCGTCAGTTAAATAACCACTGGTCATGACTACAGGCACTGCGTGAATCTGGGTTGGGCCGCATATAAGCGTTTGGATCCGCCCTTCCGGTCCTAAAAGCGTTGGTAATGCCTGTTCGCCCTGTGTATTTTATGTGCATCTTTACGCCCATGCAACCCGACCCTTGTAATCAGCACAGGAAAGTGTGTGCGTGTGTGTTTGTGTGTGTGTGTGTGCGCGCCATTTACCCGTTTACAGTTCTAGCCGTCGAATGTTTACTGCAGGTTCTGCACCTACCTCCCACTTCCTCCCTTCACCGACACCCCAAATCAGGTTTTTCGTCTACCCCGTAGTGAGACAGCTGTCGACGCTGACTTGGTGTTTAGCAGGCACCCAACCAGCCATTAAGAGACAACAGATCGTTTCCCTGCATCATCAGTTCACCCTGTTCAGCGCTCTACAAAATTATAGTTTGCTAGTTGCCCAGAAATTATGATCAATTTTAACCAGCAGGTGAATAATGCCTTCTTGTTTGCCATCGGGAGGCAGGAACAATTAGCTCTGTGTGACGTCTTACGGAATCATTTTTCTCAGGCCGATATCGATTGTGACTCGATCCTGGTTCTCGCTTCTACGTGATTTCGTGCAAGATCTCGTCTAGCTGAAACAGGCGCATACGTTTGTGTACGCGTGTGAACGTTTGTTCTCCCGCTTCACGCGTCAAGCATCGCGCATGTTGTCGTGCCGACAAGGGCGTTGGTTTTGTCGCACTGGCTAAATTTAGCAGTCAACGAAAGCCCCCCCCCCCCAACCACAAGCGATCGAGGAACGTGCAAATTAAAGGTAGGTAACTCTCCGTTCCTCGCGGAGAATTATGGGTGATCTGTCTGCGCTAGGAACACTGGGTACGTAGCTTTGTAGTAAATCCTAGTGAAAACAAACGTAGTGTTATCAGGAACCCGGTC
This sequence comes from Lanistes nyassanus, assembly GCA_004794575.1. Classification (NCBI taxonomy): domain Eukaryota; kingdom Metazoa; phylum Mollusca; class Gastropoda; order Architaenioglossa; family Ampullariidae; genus Lanistes; species Lanistes nyassanus. The sequence goes on from SMGT01002687.1 coordinate 402,138, forward strand.
ACGCTGACCCGGATCAAGCCACCCCGAATGGAATCGCCGTGCTGTTTAATAATGGATTGTGCAGTTTTCATGTGACGTCAGCCCGAATTCAAAACATCCACATTGATCGTAATGCAGATTACAGACAAATTTACTCCACGTATCATTATGTATAAAACAAATCATTTATTTGGTCTGTCGCTCGATTAGTGGGTTTTCCCTTTGTATGCACGTCCCTTTCCCATTTGAAGGAAAAGGCGGGAGGGTGTTGGACTTCTTTGCTTTTTCCGACTGAAAAGGATTTGGTCGCTAGTTAATATTTTCTGCTTATTTGCTGTAACACCAAAACACAAACTTTTTTCACAATCACATCAAGAACAAAGTTAAGATTCTCTTTGTGAAGAAGTTTGTTTTGTGTTTTATACCGACAATTTGTTTGTGAAGAACATTCGGGTTTTTTTGTCTGGTGTTTAATACCGACAATTTGATCGTGAATGTGTTTTTTGAGTGTTTTATACGGACAGTTTAATCGTGAAAAAAAATTTGTGTGTGTGTTTTATACCGATAGTTTGGTCGTGAACGTGTTTTGTTTAGTGTTTTATGCGGACAGTTTAATCGTGAAAAAAGTTTGTTTTGTATTTTATACCGACGGTTTGATTGTGTTGAAGTTTGTTTTTGTTTGTCTGGTGGTTTATGTCGACTTTAGAAGACTTATGACCACAAGCAGCTGTCTACTCTGTGTGTGTGTGTGTGAATATTTACGCGTATAAAATATATAATTACATGTTTATGCTATATTGGAGATGAAATCTGACCACAGGGTTGACTCAAGATTCTCGCTTTCCTGCCGTCCTATCCTCGGACCGATTCGAGGAGAAGGAGGAAAAGGAAGAGGAGGATGGGCGACGAGAGGAGGATGACGATAATAGTGATTGTCGTGCTGGCGCCGGTGGTGGTGAAGATGACAATGATGATGGACACAATAATATACATCTGCGTTCTTTCCTTCCGTCAGCAGGACCGTCTTACATCTTCCAATAACTGGTCGAAAAGAATTTACAGCAGACAACATTAATCCACACAACTATAACTCTTCTACCCCGCCACCCCCCGCTGCCACGTACGCACCCCCCAGGTGTTTCGCCAACGTGACTGGGGCTGCAGATCGCACGGATAGCGGGCCCGACTGCCTATCGACTGGCCGATCTGTAGTGTCCTTGGCTTGTGTAAACTTGTGTAAAGTGGCTTGGGTAAACTACAAGCGGGCCTGTAACGCAGTCTTCCAGTTACACTGCCTGCCCCTGGCGTGGCGCCGAGTTCCAACCGTTATCGCGAGATCACGCGAGAAAGATACCGGAGGGCTATACGACTCAAAACAAGTCAAGGATTTCCGACATCCCGCCAGGAGTATTCTTGGTCCCGACAAAAACCGCGCATTTATTTTTAGGACTATCTTGTAGTTTATAATGTTGTATAGCTTATGATGTTTGGACATCCGTACATACATTTTGTAGCTAAAATGGAAGTTTCTGACCCTGCATTACAGGCTACAGAACTAGCGAAAATTATCTGGGCGTTTTTAACACTAAAGGAAGCTAGTGAAAATCAGTTGAGTGAAAACTCTCGCAGCCATCCTCGATGAACTGTTTGCCCTCAGAGACGATGGTTGAGGGTGTACACCTTTTACCTATTGGACACTCACTCCAAATGCCGGTCGCTTGTGCTTACAGATTACTGTCGATTTTTAACGGTCTTTAGGACAGTTATGAACTAATTTTCGTTTGGGCAGTTTCATAATTTTTCATAAATTTTTTTCACGAAAGTCATTGAAGGTAAGCATATACGAAGTGTGTCCGACCCGAAGGAATTATAAATCTTATCACATTCAGAATGTAAATTAGATTTTCTTTTAAAACACATGATATTGAACTATCTATCCAAATATTACGTGCTTCAAAGTTTACCCTCGCGCACCCATAGCGCACCCTTGGAGTTGGAGAGCTCATTAGCATTTCCTAGCATACGTCACTAACGCATGCACATGGCGTGTTGAACATTGCAACCTCTATAGCCGGGGGCACCGTGTGGCTCTGTCAAAGGCTTTGAAACAGCTTTTCTTAAATGTGTGGCTGAATGAACAGATGTTCCTGCTTTACCTTTGTGAAAAAAGAATAGAAAAAAGACAAATCTATGCACAAATTTTATTAGGGTCAATCAGGTTTGCGTAGCGTATGTTGTATTTTCTACTGAGAATTTCAATATCATAACATTTTTCTATCATCGTATAATCCTTGATATTTATATTCATAATTATTAACCAGCACTGCTAAACCTTTGGCGTTTGACGGAAAGGAATTAAAATATATTTTGCATCGCAATTTTGATTCCATTAGGTGTTCTGGGCACCGTACAAAGTGCGTATCTTGTAAGCAATATACCGCATATTCTTTTGCCTGAAGAAAGGTAATACATAATCTCATTTGTAGGGTCTGTCAGCCCTCTACATTTCGTACTGCATATAATAAGCTCATCCAAAGACCATCCAGTAGGTAATAGTATACGTTTATCCACAGAACATCCTGTAGGTAATAGTATACGTTTATCCACAGAACATCTTCTAAGCAATAATATAAAGGAATCACACATTGCCGAAACAAAAACAAGAGGAAGGGCTAATAGTTCCAGAGAGCAGAAAAGAACAGAAAAAAGCTTAGAAGATTCGCATAGAGCGACATCTCTTGTTATGAGCAATATTCAAGGAGAGTGCAACCACAAGATATATTAAGCATAGGGAGAAAAAAGATGTGGAGAAAACACATTCTTCTGCTGGTCCGCTTAGGGAGCAAAGAAACACACATTGTCAGACATTGTTCGGCAGTCCATACCTCCTGCTTACATAACCGACTGCTGATATTTCAATTTTTAAAAAGCAAAACATGTTTCTACCCAGAAGCAGAACCCACACATCAATATTACCCATTTACGCGCACGACAAACAAAAACGAGAGGAGACACCGACACACTCCCGCACTCACCCACACCCACACCAACACCCACGCAAACGCAAACGCACTCACACGTAAAGTGAGCTTCACTAAACCATAACTGTACAATACACATATGCACACACACACACACACACGCACAAGGTACGTATTTCCAAACATGGATGTATACACATACTGTTGTTAATTATATTTTTCACGCATCCCTGATAAGTGTACCAGGAATCGCAGTTCCACTTACCCCAGAAACTGTTTTTTTAGACAGTTTGATGCACTTACTCCGGTATATAGGTATATATATATATAGGGATCTTCCGAGAGTGACGGAATGTTGAAAAATATAACATTTTTCATGAAACCTCGATCATTGTATCGGGACTCACTATTACATTTACCCCAGTAACACTTCTTCTAATAAGCATTTCGAAATCCTACAGTTTGCCCCCGAAAATGACTTCTAGCCCGCCGGAATCTATTTTTAGAATGATCTTACCACCAGGTTTGCTCCGAGGGTACGCAATACAGACTAACGCACAAACACACATACGCACACACACCCATGCCCACGCGCGCACACAATCACGCGCACGCACACCCACACACAAACACACACGCGCGCGGACGCACACTAACACAAACGCGCGCGCGCACGCACGCACCCTCCCCCAACACACACACACACACTTTAGCATGCACGCTAGCTGACGCTCATGCAAACAATGGACGGATATTGTCAGTCTCGTATTTCTGTCTTCTGCTTAACAGCTTCCCATACCAACCGATCTCGCCGGATCTCGCCCGATCTCGCCAACTGGAAAACCCATGCGAGACGCGTGCCGGCCACTGCCCATCCAAGCATTGGAACAGATGAGAAAAGGCGCGCAGACCTTCTGGAACCTTCCGCCGTTCATTGGAGACAGATGGCGCGAGCAGAAGCGCAAGGATACCGGCTGTGCGAGGACCTTGTGAAGAATTTAGTCCCCCACACATGACCGCGCGACCCGCAGGTTTCTCGTTTCCTTCGTTCTCCCGCTTCCGGTTGAGGGCAAACAGACCGAGATCTCTCCCACGCCACAGTTTTCAGATCCAGCGTGACAAAGCCGCTGTCAGGAAATAATCCAGAAATATGGACCAGGTGTTTGACAAAACAGTCCCGAAATGCGACACACGTGCCTCGCGAGGAAACCCAGACGAACAGCGCGTGCAGTAAATTGACAAATTCTACTGAAGGAGGTCTGCTGGAAGTGGAAGGGAGGGACTGAGAACAAAAGATCATCTTGCTTTTTTCCGATTTGGGCTTGAGATGCCCCCCCCCCCTCCATCTTTCCGAATCGGTGGTGTTTGTACGCGTTGTTCTAGATGGGGTTGTATATACCTTACCTTGATATACCCATAAAGCTGAAAGGGAGAACGGGTCCTGGCGGCAGATTATACAAGGGGCGGGTTGGGGGGGGGGGGAGAGACAGGATCGATCACGGAACCAAAGCTGGATGACAGGACTTTGATGACGGCTGCGGCGTTTTGGTTCTGGCAGAGTGACGGGATTTTTTGTTTGTTTGTTTGTTTGTTTGTTTTTACTCCAAGCATTTCGCTTGCACTGACAAACTTAGAGCTATGGTCCATAAAATATCACAACTCGTCGTGCAACTCTCACGTTCACGTCTGTTCGATTTGGGAATTGCACACAAACGTCGTCCGGTTTCTCCTGCTAGTCTTAATACCAGCACAGGCCTTATATGTAAGGTCTGTGGTACCAGGAAACAGCTTGTCTCACGCCCTAACTTACACGGTCTGACCTACTCTTGTAGGGTTCCTTACCGGATCTTACCGAAACCCTCCCGATCTTGCCCCCGTGCCCCCGTGCCCCCGGACGCAGTGAAGGAAACCGAGCGTCGGAGTTGTGGGCGTCTGCTGCACGATGCGGATGGACGAGTCAGCGTCAAGCCCAAGTACACCGATCTCTTTTGCTCCCTTCTGCGCTGCTTTCATGTAATGGGGCAAACCAGATCCAACCACGAAACTGTACTGAACCAGATTAATATCTACTCCCTCCCATCCTTCCAACAAGTTTATGATGTTCCCAGTGGAAATACCTGAGCAGCACCTGTCAAAGTATCAATCTTCCCGGCAGGTGAAATTCAACAGCGCCTTAACACCAACAGCAAATCGATATAATTTTTTTTTTAAAACATCAAAGGCAAAAGACCCCTGTGATCAATACTGTAGCAACTGCTCCACAAACATTGGTGTTTGCCCTAAAAATCGTGAAGTGATTGTGCGCAGTTAATTATGGCTTCGCCCTATACGGCCCATCACTTGCGACACTGGACCAAAAGAACATGTCTGCACGCACCAGACCTAGCAGAATTTTAGTTACTAATAGTTAGGTACCGCTTACCGAAAGAATTTTTCTCCATATACGTGTCTAGCAGTTTTTATCGTTTTAGCGGTAACACGAGCAAGGTCATTATAAAAATGTTGCTCCTTTATAATGTTTTAAATCTGTCAATCCTTTTTTCGTTTGTAATCAAAACCACTCTGAGTGTTCTTTCATTCCCACACTTAGCGAGATTGAATCTAAAACTAAACCCACCTGCACTCTCAAGCAGATGGATAAATGAATATATGACGGACTGACGAAGGGACGGATGGATGGGTGGATAAGGATGGATACGTGTGGCGAGCATTGTATTGACTTCTTGCATTCTTGCGTGCGAGAAATTCGCCACTTACTGTCGAATTTCAAAACAAAAGATTGCAGAGGACGTACATCTCCCTCCCAACCCCTTTCCCCACCCCACCCCAAATTCGTGTCTTTCTGAGGGCTTTTCCTTCCGCCAGCAAACGTCACCTCTCGTTGCAGCAAATTGGCGGTGACGCGGACGCGTGACATGTCACGACGTCAAGCTCGAACAGTTATTCCCCTTGGGTGCTAGCTCTCCACGCAAATGGTGTCTTCCGACGGGTCCCGCGTGCTAAGGGCCTGCTACAGCTTCACGCCTGCCAGTCCCTCTACGACGGCTGGTGGTTTCAAACTGTCGGCCGACACTGCACCGATGTTACTGTGCATGCATGTTGTAAAAAAAGAAAGGGAGGGGGGCCAGACTACGAGGAATGACGGCGACGATGATGATGAATTACGAAGATGATAATAACAAGGAAGAGATCAGAAAAAAGTCGGACTTTGGAATAGAGCAAACACAAAAGAAAAAAGTTTCCAGCGTACCTGTTTCAAGAAAGTATAAAAACGATACGCGATTTAAGTTCTATATGTTTGTTTGTCTTAAGCTGTCAGCCTCCTGTCAGCATTTTTCAATATCGTCTTTGTTTTAACTAGGGGTTGTCAGAGACAGTTGCTCACAAGGAAATGGTCGTAAGCAAAACGGGCGAACGAAAATTTTGACTGGTTTGTAACATCAGGGAAACTTGGGTGGGAGAGACATGTAAAGTGACTGTCTATGGGAGGGTGCGGAGACACAAAAACGACGTCCAGCTCACTTCCGGATCAGCGGACCGCCGTGATTCAAACAAACAAAAAGTCCCTGGACGTCAGTATAACAGGGCAACAATCTCAAACATCAAAGTGTCTGCACGTGCAGAATCGACGTGCATGAGCTTGAAAAAAAACTTCCACTGTCCATCATATTTCAGGCACTTCTGGCTTGAGGCGATGACAAGGTGTGTGCGCGTGTATAATACGGGTGGGGAGGGAGACGAAATGTAGCCCTTAGACGCCTAGAAGGGGGTGGAGGCAGCGGGGATTGGGTTCTGCTGACAGGGGAGCGTTCCTTAGATTTCACCCCTGACACGCCAGAGAGACGAAAATTCACACGATGCTGCTAAACTGAAAATAGTTAATGACCAACATACAGGACGTGCAGTCCCGCCATGAGCTATTTAAACCTCCCTTTCTTTTCAAAGGACTGATCTTGTGAGCGATAAGGAAACCTATCTTGACGACAGGGCTTCAAGAGTGCGGACACCCCACCATCTCCTTACTGTCGCTATCGTCTCTGGACCAGTCGTAACAACGTTGATTCAAATTTCCTGTCAGGTCAACATCATCAGGTCAGCAACCAGTCGTGTTAAAAGTGTTCAAAGTGTTCACATTAAATCTGAGCTATAACCATCCCTTGTATTCTTGCTACAATCACTGTAACAGTGTTTCCTTAACAGCGTTTTCCGAGGGAAAACTTACATAATTCTAACGCGGGACTAGAAAGTGGGAATCTGTCTTCCAGCTCCTTACAAAGAGTGTTCTCACCAGGCGTCCCTCCCCCGCCACAAACTTTTTTCTTAAATTTCTTCCGGCGCCCACTCTCCACCTTTGAAAAGAAAACATTTATCAGCCTCGCGGGCGGCTGCAATTTCCGTTGTAATGGTGTGCAGTGTCAAGTCTCGTTATGTCAGCTCGTGACAAATTTGTCCCCTTCGTGTCTACTCCATAGTCGTCCCTTCTCGCCCCTTCCACCCCACCTTAAACTCACAATATTACTCTGGCAACAGAGTCCACGACAGCTCAGCGGTACGGACTACCCTGCCCGTTGATGATCAACATTGATCTTTGGCTTGTCACACGGTGGTGAGGGACATGCTTTCTGTTAAGATCCCTGAGTGTGGGTTTTTCTCCAAATTTTCTTTTGAAGGGATCTCAAACCTCCATCACTAGCAGTTTCCGCCTAACAGATATCGTTCTGTTCTAATAGAAAACAAGCATAAACTCTCCAAGGATTGGAACATCTGTATGCATGTCTGTGGGCATGCCAAGAGTGGAAGGCGATGTCTCCCAAAGGTCTCAAACTGTCGGCTTGCTATCGGTGTGTACTTGTGTACATGCACGTGAACATACAGCTGTAACGCCAGACTTACACGTTTAAGAATAAAAGGATTAAAATACAATTTAAAAACAGCGCTTAGAACTCCAATCAGTGGGCAATCAATACGCCAAGAAACATAAATGGCAGCTGGGCAGACACAAACAAGACCCCATAAAAATCTGGTTATTCGGATTCCACTATTCAGCTGGGAATACCAGCTGTCACTTTCAGCATTAAGGCGACGAAACGCAATACGTTAGGACGTATCTAATTTCAGTTTATTTCTCTTCGAAACCAGTAAAACTCAAGCTCTAGATTATCTGTGGGGTGTTTACAACGGACATTTATTTCTGGAAGACGCACTTGAAAGTGACTTTTTAAAACATTGATCCAGTTATGAGAGAGTAAGTTTCTCGCCTACATACTGAAATGAATACGAGAGACGCCATTATTTTACAGCCACATTTGATAAAATAGGAAACGTAATATAATATTTATTTGCAGGGGAAATGGAGAGTAAATATAGAAAGTAGCATTAGAATGTTTTATATAATGCTGACGCAAAAGGCTGGTTTGTGTTTCAGTTTCTGTGTCATGTGCGCGCCTGTGTAGTGCATGGGCGCATATCTTTGGATCTTTCTGCAATCAGTCCGATAGAAGCGAAAACGAAAAGGGCTTACCTTAAGCTGTGTCAGGTAAAAATCCTTCAAGTAAAAGTTATCCAGGTGTGAGCACAGTCTAAATCTGTTGACAGTGGCATGCTACACACTCTTGTCTCCTATCCTGAAAAGTCGAGATGAATGAAGTGTCCAGCAAGGTGTGCGATGCCAGAGCAGACTCCTGCAACGGAACTTTCTAGGAAGACTTCAGCACAGGCTAGCGCCTCGCAGGGTAGCTTCCACGGTGGCTCAGTGGTTCGCCGCGGCCGGCGGGAGGTGAAAGAACTGGCTGCGAGCGCCAAGCTGAACTCATTCACTCGCTTGCTCGGTTAGCCCACGTCATCTACCGCTGGCGCTCCTGGCGTCATTTTCTGGCGGTTTAACACAAATGACTGTAATAACGTGAGTGGGGGAGTCCATTCCGGGGGACGGGATCACAAAGGCTGGCCACATGTCCCGCTACATCGCTAGGTCGAATGTCCTCCACCCCTCCTCTCTGCTTGTTCCGCCCCACTGCAGTTTCAAAAGTGATACTGAGTGTCGGTAACAAAGTGCTTGTCAAGATCTAACAGGCGGGAAATCCACACTATTTAATTTTGCCCCTCCCTCTAACAGGGCACTCCTACCATCAGATCACTTATTTCCACGGATAAATTTCAACGGATTCTCGTCCCTTTGCGATCGCAAGGATTCGCGTGGTTTCTGGGTTCCACAGCCTTTCCTTATTGGGTCAGAAGTGTAAATACGTAAACTCAGTAAGTTTATTACGGAGCTCGTTAAAGTACTTGTACGCTAGTACAGGTTCCTCTGCTACCCATTAGTGCTTTTTGAAACGCGCTGCAAGAATGCTGTTTCTCAAACACTTCATAGTCTCAAAGTCGTTAGTCACCAACACTGTCCTGGCAGTTCACCCCAGCAGTGATGTTTGTCCTGGGCGCATAATGGAGCTTGTAGGCTGGTGTCTAACATTTAAACTCCAGACGTTTGTCAACTGTACCCAGGGGATAGTCCATACACTGGGAAACGGGCTAATCACGCACTATATTCTTAACACTTACATTAGCTGTTATTCAGCTCTTGAGGACTGAAATTACGCGCTCCTTTCAATCCCGCAGTTGTGACGAACACACAAGTCGCTCACAAACTTGCCCTCTGTAACAACTATTATCGAAACTATCGGAGCTGCCTCGTTAGATCGTCACAGCTTCAAATCCCAGGCGGCTACCTCGTTAGGTCGTCACAGGTTCAAATCCCAGGGCAGTCCTTAGTAAAACGGTTGCCCTGTAGGACACTGATTCGAAAGGTTATCGTCGGCCTCCTCGTTACGTCATCGCAGGTCCAGATCCCGCCAGCCGTAGGGAAGCTGTTACAACGTCTGCTGTGACCAGGTGAGTGCGGTGTCAGCACTGGTCGAATTAACTACCCCGGCTTATAACACCATTTATGTTGCCAGAGACGCTTTTCCAGAGCGGTGACTCAAGGGGATGGGCTTGCCTCTCTTTCTGGCTGCGAGGGGATGAGGAGTTACGGCGAAAGCGAATATACTAATCACAGTGGAGCCACAGGTCTACAGCAAAAACAACGGAAGCCGGATAGCGTGCGCGCATCTTTCGAATGAGACCAGAACTGTTGTCGGCGTAGAACTGCTGTTTCGAAATGGTTTTGTCCCCCTTCCGCCATCTTCTCCCCCTCCCCTGCCCCCATCCTCGCAGCCCGGGTGTCGTTCTCCTGCCCAGGCCCCGCCCTGCACCCTCCACCCCCTGATCTCTTATGCGCACCGACGCCGCGGCAACTCGCGCCTTGTGATGGACAAGTCGGAGACAAACGGGCCCAGCGGTTGGCTGACGAATGGGGAGGCCACGCCTACCCAATTAGCGGGAAAACTCCGCGCGCCGAGCAGGCCGTAAGCCGGTTTGATGAGGCAGGCATAATCATCTGCAACGTTAATTCACTTCCCTGCAACACTTTTTCGTCCATCCTTTCCCCGCCCCCACCCACCCCCTTTTGAGGGGAGGAGAGATTACCTGTCTAGAGACAGGGGAACTATACAGAGAGATTAATGAGACAGTTAATGAAATTTTAAATAACTCCGTTCAGCGTGCCTGCTGGATTGGAACAAGTTTCCACACCCTTGTCAGTTAACGTCTGCTATTTCTGTCATTTATGCCGGACAACTACAAATATTTTCGCTCCAGTGACGCATTAGCCATGCCAGATGCTTACACTCGCGATTAGCAGCGCACACCTGACGGGAATAAATTTGTTCACTGAACCAAGAGTCGGTAAAGTTTCCTGTACACGCCCGAGATCCCACACAACGATCCCGATATCCTGTCCGTTCTTGGCGGATTGCATAACGTATTCAAATCTGTCACGTGATCACACTATGTAAACATGCATAGAATTTGCAGTTTACATCACTTTGCTAAGGGGATGGGGGAATCTGCTGCACATGGCAACTGGGATTTTTGAGTACTGTGCCTCTGCAGTTTCTGTTGTTGTTATTGTTGTTGTTGTTGTTTTGGAAAGAAAAGTGCTTCCACCTCACGATGATTTCTCACTGTGGGGGAGGGGAGAGTGGATTTGGGGGGAAGGAAGGATGGAGGGGGGAGGGAAGGGATCTCCGGTTGGATGTTCTGCACTGATGGTGGGTGCGTGAAGTCCCTCTTGCTGGTCACTGGGTCACTTTTCTGGCTGAGTGGTGGAGCAGGGGGGTGGGGTATTATTGGTTATTAGTTCTATATGTTTTTGCCCTGTCTGCCAGCACTGTTAGATTTGGGGTAGTCACTGGGAGTCCTAGCACTGCTTTGAGTACTACTTTTAGTCTCTGTCTGAAACTCTCTGGTATTGATGAGATGTATCGGAGGAGAGAATCGAGTGCTTTTGACAGTATCACTATAACAGTTATTTCGTAGTTCATCGTGCTAGATATTTTCATAGCAAAATGTAGACCTACTAGTTTATCGTCCACATTTAGGTTACGAAACTTTCGATTTAAAAGCCGCTGCGAGCACGCCGTACATCGTTTTTTTCTGGTTTTTCAGTGTGCCGTGTGACTTACAAATTGTTTGTGAAACCACCTGCAGAAACAGTTTTCCTCGTCTTGCGTGTATCAGAGTATATTTTTCAAGTCCTGTTGCCATCTACATCTGATAGCGCGGCCGTTTCGTTTCAAAGCTTCATTTACCTACTGTATGACAACGAGAAATTTCATGCATGAAGATGATCTGAAAGTGTATCTAGCAAGGCCTGTTATGAGAGCTCGCCTGTCACATGCAGCTCTGTGGTAATATACAAGATAGGCAACTTTCGTGAACAGTGTTCTGTCACCTGTCTTTTGAAACATGGCAGACTGAATCTGATTCAGACACAGTTTCACAATTTCCTTTAAACGCTTGTAGCAGAACTCTGTTTTTCAAACTCTGTAGTGATATGATCGCACCTTTAACACTGAAGTGCGACGGTGGGTAAGGGGTCCGAATTCTCGCGGTCTCTGAATAGCGGTGAACTGCGGTCAGAATTGCCTTTGACCGTTGAGTGGAAATGTGGGGGCATTATTTCTTATCTATCTAATAAATTGAGATCAGACTTTTTTTGCTGTACTGTGCCAGTCAGCGGTAACGTGGAGTCCATAATCTCCGACGGTTTGTTTGGAACAACGGGTCACGAACATCAGTGCCTCCAACCTCTTTAGCGGTAAACATGGCGTGAAGCTGGCGGGGGTGGGGGGTGGGGGTGGGCGGAAATTATAGCTGCTTTATCTGATCATTTAATGGTAATCTGGGAATAAGAATTCTCGCTCTCCGATCATCTAAATGTGGTAAACTGGGGTCACAATTGCCGTTGTCGCTGTCAGAGATGTGGTTCATTCTCGCTGTGATCATTTGGTGCTAACATCCACGCTGTGATCATTTGGTGCTAACATCCGCCCTGTGATCATTTGGTGCTAACATTCTCGCTGTGATCATTTGGTGCTAACATCCACAGTCTTTGTTATTCTAAAAATTTAGCTTTTAAAAGCAGGGCAGAATCAACTGTCTGCTCCCGCTCAACGGCAGTGGAGCTATCGTTGTTGCTATCGTCGTTTCATCGACAGATGTTATCGTCCTGTGAAAGACAACACGACGACGCTCACCTGGCAATCCAAAAAAAAAAAAAACCCCAGGCAAATCCTCAACATCTGTGGCGGCTTCTGAGATTACCTGTTCAGAAACCTTTATAACCTGTTTAAAACTCGTATTACCTGTTTAAAACCTTTAAGCCTCCTTCTCTTCCCCCTCTTTGTTGTATTCGTCCTGCATTCTAAACGCTATTATCCTCGTAAGTGTTAAAGGAGCTCTTGCTAAGTGGTAGGTCCCACATTATCCATTACTCAATGCCATGTAAGATGTGAATCAGATTACTAAGTACACGGGTGCGTCTTTGAGTTTTTTCTTTTCTTCTTTTTTCTGTCACCGATCTTCTTTTGGCTCTCTTTTGTCTTCGAAAGCCATTTTTTACAGCCCCCGAGTCCTCAACGACAGAATTGTAGACGTGCATGCGAGCGAATCTGCGCCGCGACATTTCTGCCATTGTGAATGACTAAGATTAAATTCCGGGGGGAGGCAACTGCAGGCTGTCACCAGCTTTTGGTTTCGTGCTCTCCAGCCGTATCGCGTCGTAGTCGCAGGCGCCTGTCCAGTCTGTGAAGCAGACTTTTTTCTTTTGTGTCTTTTCCCAGCGATGTCACCAGAAACTGCATTAGGAGACCTTAAAACCGCTCAGGTGTCCTATACACGTCATTTCAAAAAGTTTCCAAAATTAATCACATTTCTTTCTTTCTTTCTTTCTTTCTTTCTTTCTTTCTTTCTTTCTTTCTTTCTTTCTTTCTTTCTTTCTTTCTTTCTTCAAGGTATAATCGTGGATTGAGGGTTCACATCTGGGTTCTGGGGAAATAAATTTCTTTTGGATCTCACACATGTTTACAGGGCCAGCTGTATGGTTATGCTGCTGATTCAATGTAAAACATCGAATAAACAAAGTCTGCATCTCTCCATGCCTCTCATATTTCCCATCTTGGGTCGTTTTGTTGCATGTGTCAGACAGCACGTGTATGTGCGCGTGCTTGCACCTCGGTGCTTTTGTGTCTATCACCAAGTTTCTCGACTCTTCTGCGTTTCGTGTAGCTGTTGCTGTTGCGCATCCTAGAACAGCCACGTGAAGTAGATAAATAGACTGCAGTCACATCACAATGCTTGAGTTCTGTGCCGATGTAAACACGACGCTAACATATAAAGTCGTGATGCAGTCAGACACATTTCCCTCTTTAGAGTCGCAAGGATGTGGAGTGATGTCCCTTTGTTAATTACTCCCACGGTAATCTTGCATCCCAACCAACGCCACCCCCCTTTCCTTCCGCAATCTTTCCCGGCTGGCTCCTTGACGTTCTTTGCATCCAGTTGCCTCCCTGCTTCCGTTTCTGTCGCCAATCTTGGCATTAGAGTATTCGCAAAACAAGGGGAGATCACAGCTGGTAATTTCTGCTGACGTCACCTGGAGATTGTCATGAAAGCTTTCCTGTGGCTTCGGCTTGACATTCTACGTGGAAGTCCACATCTGCCGATGATGGAGGGCCAGGACATGTTCTCTTTCCCTGACATCTGCATTTTTTTCTTTCTTTCTTTCCCACTCATGTCCGATGGAGAAGAGCAATTTCGTTCCATGTCGGTTCCTCTTTCCTTGTTGGCCGACCTTTGGCCCGGCTTCACGATGGATAGTGTTGGGTCCTCCAGGTCAGATAATTAGGTCTTCTTTTGCATGGTAGTTAAAATGCAGTCATAAATGAAAATACTTTCGTATGCCAACGTCTTTTGTTTCATTTTGTCCCTATTAAAAAAACTGTTTCCTCCCCTTTCTCGCTAATCGATCTTTGCTGCGTCATTTCCACGAATGTCAGCCTGCTCACGAGATAATTAGTTCTCCCTTGCACAGTAAGCAAAGATGATCACAAATGGGGAATTTTTCTAGTTCTGGATGATTGCTGTGAAGTTTGAATCACTTCAACGCTGTCTAAACAGTACTGAGACCTGAACAGAGATCATATCTCAGACGCAGACAGCACCATTCTTGTACAGCCCTTTAGAAATAACGTTACTTCTAGCCAGTAAAGGTCGCTTTTATTTGGAAGCTGAAATCCTGGCTGACACTCAGTTCCTGAAAGGAGTTTACGCTGGAAAGCAGTTACTAGTCATTATTTGCACTAGCGTGTAGTTTCAACTCCAAAATGGCTCGCCCTCTCCCAGATTGTGTAATCAGCCCCCAGGGCGTGCAGAGATGTAACAATGATTCTAAAGATACGTCGCGTCTTGAAGAAGACTGAAGCAAGACAACTGGCAAACACCTCGATTAGCGAAACGGCACTCACGTGATGGCTCTGAAAGGCACAACTTTCTATCAACAACGACGATTGACGCATTGCGGAGGACATGCGGACAAACAGAGCACAGATCATAAACGTCACGTGATGTGCATCAGGGGCTGGATTGGCTGCGGATGAGGTCTAGGTCTATTTATTTAGGCCTGGTGTTAAATTTGCATTTATGTCTGCCTGCGCTTTCCATACGATTAAGAGTTCTTTTCTGGGGGAGCGGTCCATCTAGCTGCTGTCACTCACAAGAGGCACTGGCGGCGGGGCTTTCATCTCCCTTATTGCTCGTGCGAGCTTGCCTGGCTGATAAAGTGGTCTTACTTTCCTGCCTTCATCTGTGATTTTTACTTTCGGCATTAAGCGGTTCTTTATCGGAGTGGGGACGTCCATCAGGCTTTGGTTTCGTCCCTTTCCCTACTCCCAGCCTCCCACTTTCCTCGAGGCCATTCCCCCCCCCCGCCCCCTTATGAGCACGAACTGCCTGATCACTCCTCTCACTGCATCTCCCCCCAGCTCGAGCTTTTTTCTGGTTCCCCCCTGTCATGCTCTCGTCTCGTCTCCTCTCTTCCTTCTTCGAGCCGATTCATTTTGTCCTTCATCCTCCTCCTTCGGTCCTCTTTTGCCGCTGTTCCAAAAAGCGTGCCAACCTCTACAGCCAAGCTCCACAGATACAATTCATTTGCAAAAGCATGGAGAATTACTACTGAATTGTTAAATTGATCCCTATATATACATTTTAATTTCAAAAATTGCAAGTCTTCTTTCATGGTGAAAAAAGTGGTAAAAAGCTATTCTTTTATAACAGGCTTGCAGAGAACAAGGAAGGTAAATAGCTGTAGTAAATAGCTATACCAAACAGTTTCAACAAAACCTCTTTCCGATTAAGAAAAAAAGAGAGACTCTTTGCGTAAAGTGGGGAACACCTGACCACCCATTTTCTGCTGACAGTTGTTGGATCTGCCACGGAGGCGGAGCGAGCTAATTCCCAATCACCTGGGATGGTCAGTCGTGCTTTTCTTTAGGGCAGGTGATTTATGCTCGGGAAGAGCCCATAAGCAGAGAAGTGCTAGCAAATCGCAACGGTATCCACTTCACGTCAAGAAAAGATCGCTTAGGAAGGTTTTATGTCAGTCGTAGATACGCCTAGTCGCCCCGCAGGTCACCGTAAGTAGACCCGCTCCCGCCCTGTTCGCGCCGAAAATGTCGCTTCGAGGACATTTTATTAGTACCAGTTGTCGAGTTGGTGTTGAGAAAACAGTTAATGGTATTAGAACCGTAGGGACGGCGGGAAGCACTTCAAAAGAACAGCGATACATACATACATAGATATTTAAACAGCATGCAACTCATGTTTTTGGAGTTTGGGAAAGCCTAAGCCGAGGAGTCATCTCTCTCTCTCTCTCTTAAAAATTGGTAATCTAGTAGCTGACCTGTCAGAGGCCTGGCTCTACAGGGAACAGTACTAGGACTGGTTGGCCCGGTGTCAGTATAATGTGACTGGGTGGGACTGAAGTCCCACGTGTGAAAGCCCGTGAACTTGTCTAACGGCACCGTCCTGATGCGGACATTAAACAACCAACAGCCAGATTTGTCTGCGGCGATGGTGCGCATGTGGGAGCGTGCTTACATGCGCGCGTGCATGGATGTCACATTCTGTCTTTCCCGACAAGTTTTTGATCATGCCAGTCGTAGATATGCCTAGATCATGTTCCCTTAGCTCCGAGTAAGTCGGAGACATATTTCCCTGCTGAGTTCCGTTTTGGTAACTGGGACGCATCTGGTCAAGACAGACCTGTGCAGCCTCAGCTTGTCATCCCTTGACATATCATCAGCAACAAGATGAGATGCCGTGCTACAGACGTGCGGGCACGGGCACGCTGACCTCCAAGACTCTTGCTAAAAACTCGAGCGATCAAGTGACTGGGGAAGAGAGTGGATAGAGCCCCAGCTTGACCAGTCTCTCTTCTGCCTGCATCAAAGGGAGAGTAATGTGTCTGGTGAAGACAGCGATATCAAAGATCAGAGAGAAAAATCGCTGTCCAAGGACAGGCGCCAGGTGTCCTTGAGGTTAGGGCTAACCAAAACGAAGAAGACAAAACCCCGCGAGGTCAGGACAAAAGGTAGAGACCGCCATGACGTCTGAAAGAGGGCCGCTACAAGGAGAGTAGCTTCCCGTTGTTCTGTCACGTCCACGATATCTGATGTCCACTCGACTTCCTGTTGCCCTGGTGACGGCCCTTGTCTTGAAGGGACTTTCTTCTCAACCAGGGGTCAGAGGTCAACTATTATTTGCATAGCGTTTGGAGATTTTTTCCCCCTCTAGAACAGATTCGACGTTTTTGACGTCGTAATATTTATTTGATGTTAGCAGAGGGAAAATATAAGAGCAAGGGATTTTAAAGGGACATAACTCTAGTTCACTGAGTCTTCTAAGTTCTAATTGTTGACGAGGTTAGCGTCAAACACCAAGGGTGACTATTGAATTATGTATTTAACTTTAACGGTCACGTGAAGTTAGAGAGTTCCTGCACGAGAAAGAGATTGAAATTCCACGTGCAGTCCTTCATCCCACCATTATTTCTTACTGGGCATACGACTTACCTGAATATTTTAGCACTAGCCGATTTGCTAGTGAAAGAAAGAAAGAAAAAGAAAGAAAGAAAGAAAGAAAGAAAGAAAGAAAGAAAAAGAAAGAAAAAGAAAGAAAGAAAGAAAGCAAGGAAGCAAGCAAGCAAGCTGAGGAACTTTAATGCCATATCAGCTGAACATACGCGAACATTTTGCTCCAAGACTGACTCCGTGAAAGGCAACGCGTGGATTTCAGACGTCAGAGGCTATTGACAAAATCAGAGTTACTACGATTGACTCTACGTGTCCGTGAGAAGTGATTACAGCGCAATGCCATTGTCCATCACGTGGACAAAGGACTAAGAAACCTGCATTGGCGCCGTAAGGACGTCACACTGCCGGCCATTGAGGTCAAGCTTGGCTGGTTGGGCAGGCTGTAATGACGTCCTTTTATCACAAGCTGCAACAAGGCTCTGCGCTGTGATCAAATAACATGGCTGCAGCTGAGGGTCTTCCAGCAGCCCTTCCCATACCTCTTACTAGCCTGGTAATTTCGTTGCAGCGGTCAGTGAGTCATAGGCACAAACTGACAGTGTCAGACCCCTCCCCTAACCTCCCCCCACCCCAACGCCCATCCCCACTGTACGTCCACGCGCGTGAGATCTGTCTCTGGCTGTCAGCAGAAGACAGCGCTTGTGTCGAATGTTCGAGAACTCTCCGTTCAAGAACGACAAGAACGCGTCAGGATTTGCTGTTCACGACGTCTTGGAAGTCTCTGCTTCTTGTCCCACTTCTCTTACATTCTCCGAGTTCATTTGTGAAGTTCGCCTGCTCATTTGCTGTGAATATTCGGTCCAGTTGAACTAGCTGGGACGCGCCACGAGAACAATCATTTCACCAAGTGTGATGTAAACATCGTGCACAATTTTGAACTACTGCGGTGTCAGAAAACATTGCACTCGTCCGAATCACTTTGTTGTGAATGTTCTCTGCCGCCCCGCTTTGGCGAAAGATTGTTTAGAGGTTACATAGTGCTTTTCGCGGAGTCACTTCCTGCTGCTGCTGTTGTGTCTGTTGTTTCTAGTGCTGTTGTCGCTGCTGCTGTGTTGATGGTGTTTCTCTAAACAGGCGAAATTCCAGCATGCCAAAATTCGTGGTCATTGCTGTATGTTGTACACGATCCAGGATTGTTCAGGTATGGCCTAGACTGATGGGTCAAGGACCTGGCTACATTCTCCGCGCATGCGCAGCTGTTTATGCGCTGACAGTGGTTCTCTCTCTCTCTCTCTCTCTCACATACACACATATATAAACACGCGTGTGTGCGCGCGCGTGTGTTATTTTGACTAATTTGGTATTTAGTAAGTTAAACACCAGAGAGAGACAAATGTTGTCATTAGCTACTTTTTCCTTAAAAATCCTGCGATTGCATGATTTAAGATTGTGTCTTATGTTATAAATGTCTCTGACCTAGCTCCTATTTAAAGTTTCCAAATTTAAGCCCGACAACAACTAAAATTCCAAACACTGCTAATACACAATGCTTCGCACATTTAATCAGCGAAAATTAAAAGTAATTACAAAAATAGAAAAAAATCAAGATAATTGATTCGAATATTTCGGGATTAATTCATGATAAACGTTCGCAGATACATATGTAATGCTGTTTTTAGTGTCATTCTGATATTTAGGACTAGAATACCCTTAGTAGTTAACTGTAGGCCAATGTTCTCTTTTGCTTCGTTTGAAGAGGACACAGCGCTCTGTGTGAAACAAATGCCTCTCAGTTTTAAATCGTTCTGGGTTTTCACAGGACGCACGTTCTCGGGAAAGAAGTTCAGGCGGTCTAATCTGCTCTTCCCAGGAGACAAAGTCGGCACCGACACGATCTGTCGCTTCAAAAACATGCCTCTGGGCATGCGCAGTAGGGTTGACATGTCGGGCAACGGTTGTGAAGCATGTTCTGCAAACACGTAACGGTCCTTCTGCCGCTCGTAACTTTCTCCCCATACTAACGGTCTGGTTGCTCAAGAATTCGTCGAGTTTCGGCTAAGACTTTTCGAGTCATAAGAAAACTGAGGGTCACGAACTATAACGTGTAGAAAGAAAGAAATAAACTCTCCCCTTTGTTCCTCTGTCTCTCTCTGCCCCCCACCCCTCAGTCCCTCCCTTTCTCACTCCGTCTTGTTCAGTGTGTGTGTGTGTGTGGCGTAGTATGCATGTATCAATACACACTAAATCCTAGATAAGAATTGAGATCTCCAGCTGGGGCTCTAATCTGTCGTACGTAGCTTTCTTTAGTCACTGCCAAAAGTGAAAATTGAAAAGATGATTGCGTCTGTTTCAATACGTATGTAGATATTAGCCAAAGGTTGAGCAACAGAGGAAACCACTAAAATGGAGGCCCAGTTGACGCGCTGCTCTTATCTCCGGCTGACTGAATAGACACTTGAATTATTACTGCACGTCAGGAACGAGACTTGAGGAGAATGCCAGCAAAGTTAGGTATTGGCTGTACAGGCCTACCGGGCCACTGAGGGCTGCTCACTTGAAAAACTCGTCTAGCGCCTCGGTCCGTGAAGGCAGCAGCGCCCCTTCCACCCCCTGGGTTAGCACAGCGACGTTCACGCGTCGAGGGAAGCCACGTGACCACGCGGACCTGGTAGCCCGGTTGTAGTTTACCGACGTCTCTGGGTTGCCTCAGATCAAGGGGCGACAAGTAAACTGCTCTCTTTTTTTGCACCTGTGTCGTCCTGCTGGGGATGCGCAAAGTCAACAACACGTCGGGCTGCTGGCAGCACGTCTAGGGAACGCCCCACAGGTAAGGCGTGCATGCAGCTGTCAAGATGGCAGGGCTTGCTGAATGGCGCAAGCTGCAGACATATTCGAAAGGTGGCATCGACAAGAAGATCAGAAATTAAAAGGACTAAATGAAAACATCGTTTTTGCCAAGCAAATATCGGGGATTTTTTTGTGGTTTAGTGGAAATCCGTAAATGTAAAACAATGCCGCAGAATGTACTGCTTCCAGTACCTCCCGTCCCAAACGAGGTGCATAGGGTAGGACGGTGTTGCTTAGGCAACGTTTACGTGCTGCCACACATGGGACTGGTGTCACAACACAGGCTTCAGTCCCACTCAGTCACATACTGACACCGGGACAACCAGTCCTAGTACTGTTCCCTGTAGTGCCAGGCGTCTGGCAGGGCAGCGACTTATTGCCGGATCTTAGATACTATACATATGACGGTAGGGGCGCGAACCACCGACCTCCTGTCTTGGAAGCGGAAGCCTTAGCCACTAAGGCTACCGAGGAGGTCTCCATTACCTTGAGCATCTATCTAGGCAGAGAAGAAGGGAACAGGACAGACTTAAAAACAGTCTAACCAGTGCTAAACCAGTACCTGTAACGATTATGATACTATTAGTTAAGACGTTTCCAATAGCTACAGCTGGTGTCTAAAGCCCCTGTAGTGCACAAACGCGCCTCATCGGCGACCGAATTGTGAAACGCCTGCCTAGCTAGCAGAAACGATCCGCGAGAGCCTCGATTTCGCTTTGAAGGGTTTTCCGGAATGCTGACGTAGTCGTGGCAATCACGGGTCACGTGCGCTGTATACGGCTGTGGCAACCACTCGGGAAGCAAATGTGGCATTAGGCCGCATTGTTTTCCACCAGCAGAAAGTCATTACCAAAAACTTTGGTTAAATTTTGTAAAGAGGACACGGCAAGACTTTGTGCAACCCACGAACATTAAGGTATTTGTGGCCTTCACTTTACCGAAGACTCCTTCGAGGATCAATATACCAGGAGACTGAAGCTACAGGCATTGGAACACAGTGTCACATGCACACCTATGCATGGCATTTAAAAAAAGCTTTAAAATTCACCTCTTAAAGACTATATTACTTTCCACAGTGTAATGCAAGCATATACTTTATGAGGAGGAATCTATCCATAACATCTGGGCAACATTCCTATATAAAATACATTATTACTACAATATTATATTACTAGGGTTATGTATATCGTGTTAATTATATCTGGTCCGTGACTCGATGATGAAACCAAACCAAAAAATACAGCAGGTACTAATGACAGATGCATTACAATAACAATGTAACGAATGTAGTCTTTTCGTAATCACGCACGGTCGTGTGTTTGATGAAAACAAGTTGAAAAACGTAAACTTAAATATAAAGCTAACTGAAACATGAAAGTGCGCTGTTTTTATCCAACCCTTCTTGAAAATATTCGATGGTTCTATAAAAATTTGTTCGTATAAAATGTAACAAAACAAAAAAACGAAGTACCGAAGACAGTAAACGCGTCGAATGACTTATGAAGACAAGACATACAGACGAAGACTTACCAGTCAACCGATCAGCCACACTGTCAGGCGATTCCGCAGCCGAGGCCGACTGCATATCTGACAGCGGTTCAAACTGGTAAGGCTGCACTTCGATGTGCCTAAATACTATTTTATTTTCGATTTCTTCATCGCTGGAACTGCCAGAATTATAATGTCTATTCCTTCCCGCCCCCCATTCTTTGTTATTGGTATTGAACTGTCACTTCCGGAATCCCGCGAGCTCGTGTTATTCCGTCGCGTCGCTCGGTAATCTTCGGAAAAGAGCGTCTGAAGCATCCTTGACATCGATTTGTAGTAGCGAGACGGCCGCTTTGGTTAAAGTGATACATTTTTAACGAAGTATAGGCAACTCGCTATCGAATAGCAAAACTTTGTACCTAGGTGGTACTCCCTTTAAAGTCATGGACATGATATGCTTTACACGTGTAAGTGTCTTTTTGCTATTTTAAATTCTACCAGCACTGTGGATCTCTTTTGTCTCGCGGATGTGTCCAGTCCGGTTTAGTACAGCACTACGCAATGACTGTCCCTGCCACGAAAAGCGCGTCACAACAACAGATCCGTCAAAGCTATCCTGCTCCGATAGGGGTAATAGCAGACCCGTCAAAGCTATCCTGCTCTGGTAGGGGTAACAACAGATCCGTCAAAGCTATCCTGCTCCGATAGGGGTAATAGCAGACCCGAGACAAGGCTGCTGGGGAAAACAGGCGTGTCAGAAAGGAAGTAAGAATGTTACATATGTAAACAGCAAAATATATACGTCAGTCGTCAGACCCGTGAAAACAACAGACCTGTCTAAGACCTGCTGCTTACAGCATTCTCGTCGAGCAACGTTGCTACAGCAGAACTGTCAACAGGTTTAACGTTACCCCTTCAAAGATGTAGCAACAGCCCTGTCTTGTCTTAACGGGCGAGTCAGAAGTGAGTTGAAGCAGGCAACCTGCCGAAGATCATGCGTTGCATTAAGCATTTGTGAAACGAGTGTTAAAGACGAGAGCGGGGTCAAAAGGTCAGGTTAATATTCATTGCAGGTAAAGTGATAGCGAGAGGCACCTGTTGGGGATCAAGTGATTAGGCATCGCGGATCCCCCTCTTCAGATACAATGGTACAGGTATCGCAAAGGTTCTGCTTAAACACTTTGCAGGTAAACCGACGCAAAGGGGATGGCTGTCACAGGTGATAATCTGTGTGCACCAATGGCATCTGTCCCAGACACAATGGTACCTTTAACAAAGGCCCTACTTATACGCTTCGGAACGAAAGCCGATACGATTTGATATCTCGCGCAGGTAATAATCAATGTACGCTAATCTCATGTCCCTCCCACTCCCTCGAGGACACTGTAGGATCCATCGCAAAACACCCATTTAGATGCTCCGGGGGTAACCGATACGATGTTACAGGTGACAATTTGTGTGCACCACAGCCAACATCAAAGACATTTCCTATCTTTAAAAAAAAATCTTCAGCGCCAAGGTAACATAACACACGTTCACTAGATAACTCTACTGTCGGGTACAACTGCGCGTTTACTGGTATACTCGAGAAGAAACTGTTTTCAATGAGTTCCGCTTAAAAGCGTGCAGGCTTGGGAGTCCCATCTGTCCCAGGCTTGGGAGTCCCATCTGTCCCAGGCTTGGGAGTCCCATCTGTCCCAGGCTTGGGAGTCCCATCTGTCCCAGGACTGGGTGGCATGAAGGTTCGTATCTGCCCTTTCTGTCCTCAGGGAGGTAGTAAGGCCCGTCCCCCTATTTTACGTGCGCCTGTCCAAATGTACAGGCAATAAGAACTCGCATGCAACCCGTCCCATGTACCTCAGATTTTAATACAGCCGCTTAATTGATGAGAGTCATCCATGTCAACTGGGTTTTTTTATAAGCTGTGGCGTCCGTGATCTGCGACAGAATAATTAGGCGTACGGGACAAATTAATTTCTCTGAGGCTAATTCACCAGCTAAATCGGTCCTGGCCCAGCCGGTACGTGAGGTGCGTGAGCGCCGTTCGCAGTGGCTGGAGAACAGCAGCAGCGGCAGCAGCAGCAGCAGCAGCACGACGCCGCTTTCTCCGTTTGCTGGAGCGGCGCGCGCGGTGCCAAGCAACTGCAGCGACCAGCCGCGTGTCGTGAAGCGATGGTGTCGGACACGGCGCGGGCCGAGTCATTGATTGATCAGCAAGGGATCATGGGACGGATTAGCGGCTGCAGCGGCTGTTTCCTCGTGCGCGTCGTGTTGGCCAGAGGCGAGTTTCGCAGGAGAAAGGAAAGGCGAGCGACGCTAGGCAGAGACTTCGAAGCACCTACTGCTGCCACACTCCTTGGATGTGAACGACAGGAATACAGCAGTGGGAGAAAAACAGGAGGAACAGGAAGGGAAAAGAAAAAAAGATGAACTTACAGAAAGAATGAAACCCAGAAGAGCAGAAAGAAAAAAAAAACCCCGAGAAGAATGAAATGAACACCTAAAGAAGGAAGACGAAAAGTTCACAAACTCTCTCAGCACCACCACCACCATCTCTCTCTCTCTCTCTCTCTCTGCCTCCTTCTCTCTCCCTACTTATCTCTCTCTCTGCCTGTCTGTTTGCCTGCCTGTCCAGCTATGTCAGTCTTTTCTTGTGGACGTCCAAACTAAATCTTTTAGTGAGGCGATAAAAATGAAGGTTAATGAAAGCCTGTAAAATTACCGATCGTTTATCATGTTATCGCTTATACGTGTGCGTCTGACTGCGTGTGTGCGAGTGTCCACACGGAGCAACGCCACGTTGAGGAATACAAATGTGACAATGGTATACAAAAAATGTGACAATCAGAACAGGACGCTACTTATACCCGACCCTTTGGTCTAAGGTGGGGTGGGCGATTTGTGGGCAAGGTTTAGACTGGCCGACCCTCTCCCCCCAACCCCACTCGACAGTACACAGTAAACAACCCCACCCTGATCCCCCCCCCCAGCCCTCTCCGTTCCACAAAGACCCTCCAGCACGCGTTCGTGAAGACAGGGTCGCTGTTTCCGTGTCTGTCACACGACTCTGGAATTTAATCAGGGTGACACGGACCCCCGTAACTGCGCTGTGACCGCGCGTGTGGCGAGGTGGCGGGGGAGGGGGGACATGGAGGGAACATGGCATCACTGTGCTGTCCTCAACACAAGCGTCTGTGACGTGACAGGTGCAGAATACAATCTCTGTACGTCTTTCTCCTACTCCCCCCCCCCCTGCAAGTCCATTTTTTATATTTTTATTACGCCTCCCTTCCCTCTTTCCATATTAATAAAGGACTCGTCTTTCAGACACAGGAAACGGGTGTCTACCTTTCAACTCCGTGGTGTCTACACCCACTGCTGAAGCTATAGTTCATCCATTAAATGCCTGGGTTCCGTGCGTGTCGGAGATTATTTGAAATTGAAAATAAATATTTATAGATTTATAATTGACTCCAAATGGAAAAGACACAAACACATTACCTTTCCGTGAACTGTTATTTTTATTATGTAGAGTTCTTTCCCCCTAAATATAGAAAACGGCATTATTAGTGGAAGGAAAAAGAAAGATCAGGAGGAGGAAGAAGGAAATTAAAGATTAAAACGAAAAAAAAACCCGGACAAACCAAGAAAGAGAAGAAAGGAGACGAAAGAGAAGAAAGGAGATGAAAGAGAACAATAACAGAAAAGAAAGATAGCAATAGGAAGGATAGAAGAAATATGACGAGAAATATCGTAATCATAATGAGTTACTGGTGTGTACGTACGCACACGATCGCTCTCTCGCACGTTGTAGCAGAACATGCAAAGAAGCGAAGGAAATAAACGTAAGCTCAGATGATCGTACAAACGAACAACCCTGAATGAAGATCGAGTGGGCTGCAGAGTCCACGGTGCATTACCGATCTCACTGGTCGTCTCTGCAGGACGCGGCCTTGCAATAATGTAGATAAAACCGCCCGTCACTCAGTCGCCATGATAACCTTTGACCCTCGCTGCCAGCGCGAAGTCAAGCGACGGCGCCATCTTGCAATTCATTTGTCCGTCCGGTACTATTCCGTCTTGCAAAGATGAAGGGTTAAAAAAAAGGGGGTCTGAGGTGGGGAAAGGAGAAGAATGAACATTCCTGGATGTCAAGAGTGCACCGAAGGCAAGGAACGATAACTCTGTGAAAGGTTGTGGCAGCGGGTTATGACAGCTCCTCTGTTATCGTGGCTGCTCCACCATCGCCGCTTGACGACTGAACCTCGTCCTTCACTCAGGAGGAGGGTGGGGGAGGGGTGAGCCTTGCATTGTCTGCGTGCTGCACAAAGCGACGGCCAATTCATCCATCACGCATGGGTTCAGATGGATAGACAAAACGACTGACAGCTAGTCAGCCCGATAGACAGATAGGAAAGGAAGAAATATACAGATTATTTTTTCCTTCCCCTCCCGCTAACCAAACGTTGATTTCACTGACAACGAATGCTTTCCTGGATGGCAATGGTGCAAGTGACCCCGGGAACCATAAATCATCTCGCTGACCTCTCCCACAGTTACTTCATGTCTGTTCGTGCGTGCACGCGCACGTGTGTGTGTGTGAGAGAGAGAGAGATAGAGTAAGAGAGAGAGAGAAAAAGGAAGAAGTAGATTTGTTTTACTTTGGGAAATATATTAAAGGGACCCCAGCTTTTGTCGCGACAGAAACAAATCGAGGAGCATTTGTAGAATTGCACAGAATAAATCTCTGGTTTTTCACACATTTCGCAGAATAAAGTCTCTGACATTTCACACATTACATTAAAGGTTCGGCTCTGAAGTTTCCCAGTTTCCTTATTAAAGAATTATCCCTCTGCTGTCCCTTTATGATACAGACTTTGTTCTTTGCCGACTTGGCGTAAGCAACTGCCTCCCCACCCCACCCCCCCCCCAAACACACAATCCCGGTTGCTACCAACACTAGCAATTTCTTATAGAGAAAAAAGATGTACATCAAGAAAGTCACGATAAGCCGACCTGCGGTAGTTAGAGAAAGTTCATGAAAAGCAGACGTAGTGTGAAAAATATGGAATTTCCCTTAAGCTGTAATGGAATAGGCATTACACTTTATTCCTTCTCGGAAGTAGGTCACCCACTGGACCTCACTACTGGGGCACAGAGAGGTTGCTGCCCAAGCGCCTTTTCGTCTCTGTATACAAACACAGTTTGCTGTGATTCTCTCTTGGCATCCATGTGTTTACTTGCCTTTTCTGTCCTTCATAGTACAGGGACTGCCGCTGAATGGCGCTATTTTGGAGAAGGGAGTCTGCATACCAGAAAAAATGCACTCGGAATGCACTGTCCTAACGCGCCGGCCTTGTAGCAGCATTCACACGAGCGGTCGTTCGGTTCATGCACAGTGGCAGCCATGATTTTTTTAAAAATAAAGTTTGCGGCTTATGATTATCGCTAGAGTTGCCTCCCATCAATGATAGCGAAGTGCCTTGTCCGATGAAGCGGGCGATAACGAGCCCTTCAGCGAGACTGGGTGTCGCGACACAGATGGCGTGACCGGAATGAGACCGGAACGGGAGGAAATCCGGATGTGGGGAATGCTGGGACCGTTAGAGTACTATACAAAGGAGGACAGAAAGACGTGTTTGAGTGACAAGCACTCACAGCAGGGCAAACAGCCGTAGCGGCGCGAGGGAGCGCGATAGGGGAGATCGCCAAACACAGCTCACGACCAAGAGAAGCTTGCAAAATGACGTGTCGAGAGACAGGTAAAGTTATCTGCCTTGGCCCCGAGACGCGCCTGAGTTGCCCACCCTTGACAGGCGGTCCGACAGCAAACGTGGTTAGTATAAAATATAAAACAAATGCACACAGAAGCGATTTTTTACTGCCTCTGTTGGCGTATATCGTGCCGAACGCTTGAAATAGAAATGCAAATAATCGGGACAGCGTCTTAATTTACTGACCAAGACGTTTCAAGACTGGCGTGCCCCAGGTAACCAGTTATTTACGTTAGAGTCCTTGGCGAAGTTAATGAAGTTATTAGTCTTTAATAGTAACAGTTCTGAGCGCAGCAAGTGACCGCATCAAATGCACTGTCATGCGTTATTTGCAGCAGTAATGTCGGCAGCGGAACCAGTAGTGCAAGGGTGGGGGGTGGGGGGAGGTTGGGGATGGGAAGAAGGAAGAAGACACACGAGTGTTTAAAGTCTATACAATCCCTGGCTGCGTTCACAACTACCGGCTAAATCTGGCCGTAGGAATCCAAGCAATTAATTTAACTGCGAGTCGCGCCGTGCAGGGTGGCTTCGAACTTCCCGATGCGCGTGAGGTGAACCTAGGCGTCTTCTCGCGCCGTGTGCTGCAACCTGAAGCCTGGCAGACTTCTAAAGGCGCGCCCTCTGGTTCTCCAGAGGTAGGAGAACATATGGTCTGAACGCTATCTACTCAAAATCAAACTCCCGCAGATCTGAAGCAATAGATCTTACAGAGGGGCCGTGACACACGATACGGGGGGGGGGGG
>SMGT01002687.1:430448-467278 GCA_004794575.1 Lanistes nyassanus
GGGGGGGCAGAGGGAATAAGAAAAAGGGAAGAGGAGAGAAGAGGAAAATTTTTTTTATGTTCTGAAATTCCCTGGATATTTGAAGAAAATCATTTCGCTGAACGGCACAAAGGATCTGTGGAGGAAAAAAATTGCTGTTACCATTAGCGAAGTGGAAAAGTTCAAGTGTGGATGGCAGGGGTTTGTTGCGTTCAGTTATTTTCAGTGAGCGTGACAGGAATGCAGTTGCAGAAAGACACAGAAATCATGTGACCAGATTTTCTTGTCTCACGCGTACGCACTCGCGCACGCAGAGAGAGAGAGAGAGAGAAAGGAATAGAGAGGGCTCCGACTAACGCAAGTACAGCAGAATTTGACAGCTTCTGATAATTCCATGACAGCATGCTTGGAGACCTACCCCAGCCAGCCACGCACGTGCACACACGTGTACCCGTTCACCATCCACAATCACATGCACTTTGGTAGAGTGGGTCATTGGCCACACAGTACTGGCAAGAAATACAGAAAAACACAAACAAGGCAACCCAATAAGTAGAAGAATCTCTTGAGTTAGAATAAAACACGTGACTGCAGATTGGAGTAAATCTGGTGATGACAACAAGGAAACTGAACCAAGCTAGATACTAAAACATTTCGTCAAATACAAACAAATAAACAAAGAAAAACCGAACAAACACAACTAAATAAACTAAAATATGGTATAAAATAGAAAATAGGGGGGGGGGGTGGAGAGGAAAATGAGAAGGGACACATGGGTCAAAATGGTCCACTTGACGTAGCAGCCATTTTAATCCACACGTGTTTATTTCCATTTTCCTGTCCCTCTCCATATCTTCTACTTTTATACAGTTTTGTACTTTATTTATTTATTTATTTATTTGTGTTGTGTCCTGATGAAGGTGTAATGGCCCGAAACGTTGAGAGTCTGCTTTTCTGCATGTAGTTTGACCCAGTACCTTTGTTGTCCCCAATCTGTTGAGTGTTGTGACCAGAGTCTGGTTCCCAAATGTGTATTGTTTCACCGTTAAGACACCTTTTTACAAAAAGTGGACCGCTTAACATTTGCATGATTCCTTACTCTATACTTATGTATTTGGTGCGTAAGTCATCAGAGACGGGGGACTGGATAGTCACGGAGATTTTACCCTCAGCTGCTTGTGGGGAGAAGAGATATAATTGTGATTCATATAGCTTTTAGAAGCGAAGTCTGCATAAACTAATTTCTAGAATTTGTGGCTTAAATTGCGCCAAGGCTTTCAGGTTGCTCCTTGTATAAATGGAGTGAACGTATCTTTCACGTTCGAGATTTGAAGCAACTTGAGTTGGAAATGGGTAGAGCTCTTGATGGTTTGATCATTCTTTGCAAAAGCAGTCGCTGCGTCACGTCTTTCATAGAAATTCTTGTTCTTTGCCAGCCTTAAAAATCTGGACACATCCAAAACCACTGCTGCATAGTGGATTTCTTTTAAACATTCGCTACACCCGTCTGTTTCTTTCGATCGCGTGACTGTAAAAGCATAGTGTAGACCGATTTTGTTTTAAAAAGAACAGCGACAGGAAGCTA
This sequence comes from Lanistes nyassanus, assembly GCA_004794575.1. Lineage (NCBI taxonomy): Eukaryota > Metazoa > Mollusca > Gastropoda > Architaenioglossa > Ampullariidae > Lanistes > Lanistes nyassanus. The sequence goes on from SMGT01002687.1 coordinate 432,013, forward strand.
GAATGGCTGCCGAGTTTGCATACGGGGGTAGTAACCAAGATCACTGTGCATAAGCGTACTGAAGGCTTCAGATGTTCAGGAGAAGAGCGATATACACAAGTCCCCCCCCCCTCTCTCTCTCTCTCTCTCGAGCAGAAGGAAGGTTGGATGCATGAAGCTAGACTACACACACGCATGTACACCAGCCATCGGATGTTCTGAGGTAGGCATGCCCTGGTTCACCATCGCGGGCTCTGACAGATGGACAGCTGGGAACCAGACCCTTGGCCAAACACGCTCTGGGGCAGACAAAAACCTTACACTTGTACGGATTCGGAGGGATTCCGTGCCCTCGCATCCAGATCTGAGCTTTAATCCCTCTCTAATCAAACCCATCGGACCAGGCGAGCGCGTAAAAGTGAAACCCACACGGGCAGCCGAAGACGAGGGGGTAGGTTGGGGAGGGTGAGACTGCCCTTACGAGGTTATCCTGTCTCCTAGCAGCACGTTTGGAGGGGTTTGAACCCGAGGAAGTGGGTTCCAAAGTTTGAGCTTAATTTTTAGTGTAGAGAATTGTGCGTGCAACTTTATTGTCCGCCGAATGCGTACCGTCTGTATTTTTGTTGTTGTTGTTGTTGTTAGATATGTACACGTCGCGGAAACCAATAGGCGTATGCAAAAGCCCGAAACACGGACTGCGAGGAAAAAGCTTTGCCTGCTGGTGAGGCTTCAAGTATGGGCAATCTATTTATTTATAAAGAACAAGTGAGGACCGAGCGCTTAAATTATCGAAAGATAACTCCAACAAAGATACTGGCAGCGCTCAAACATAGCCGTATGCAGACGCCTGTGCCCAAGGGAGCTTACCGTACCCAAACACGTAGCAAAGAGAGGGCCGAAAGAAAGGACCTTGGCAGATCCTCTAAAAAAGATCTGCCATCCCTTTCTGTATAGCGGCGTTATTCTTCACACAACTGACCCTCGGTGCACAACGTGTGCATACAGAGAATCCATGTTAATGTAGTCAGCCCGCTCACTAAGCGACTGCTGACAACTAGGATTCTTTCTTTCGGCCCTCTCTAACATGGATTCTCTATATGCCCACGTTGTGCACCGAGGCATCATGGCAACAGTCGTAATGCGCATCATGCCTACAATCGTATTGCATATCATGCCAACTGTCATAATGCGCATCATGCCTACAATCGTATTGCATATCATGCCAACTGTCGTAATGCGCATCATGCCTACAATTGTAATGCATATTATGCCAACATTCATAATGCGCATCATGCCTACAATTGTAAAGCGTATCATGCCAACAGTCACAATGCGCATCATGCTTACAATCGTAATGCATATCATGCCAACAGTCGTAATGCGCATCATGCCTACAATTGTAAAGCGTATCATGCCAACAGTCATAATGCGCATCATGGCTACAATCGTAATGCATATCATGCCAACAGCCGTAATGCGCATCATGCCTACAATTGTAAAGCGTATGCCTACAGTAGTAATGCGCATCATGCCTAGAGTTGTAATGCGCATCATGCCAACACAGGTTTTAGCATGCTACCAACGAAGACATTCACTTCATGCCAATACACAACTATCACATGATGTCATAAATTCGTTGATATCCTCATCTACATATCTGCAAACTAAAATTCACACAGAAACGCACCGCACTAGGAGCCCCATCACGTGCCTTTACCCTAAAGGTAACCCTGCAGGTAGCCCTGCTCGGCGAGAGCTAATTAGGAGGACAGGGCAGTACTGAAATTACAGACTACACAATGCGACAGGACGCGGAGATGTTTGCCGTGTCAGTGAAGCCGTCCCCAGGGCACTCGGCACTGTTTTGATTCGATCTGGCCGTAGGAAGCGATTTCTAAAGTTGTACTCCGGGACAAAAAGAGCTCCGTGTTTTGAAGATGTTGGGAGAAGCTAGCATGGCGCGCTCACTCCTTGATTACTCCCTCGAGGTGTTTCAGGGAGATTGTCAAAACTCAAACAGGCGGCAGCGCGCCGTCGATGGAAGCAGGTGGTGTTGGGTGGACAATTTTATGCATGAAAACACTTGCGAGACAAAAATGGGACGTGCAATACCTGTTTCTCTCCCTCGAGCTCATCCCCTTTATACAGATGAATTTATTTTCTCTTTCCTCCACTCCTGCCCTCAAGAGGGCAACATTAAAAACGCAAGCCTACGCAGACACACACGCACCCACATGCACACACGCAATGCATAGCTATACATTGCTCACGTACGTATCTGCCTGCAAACCTACACACATGCATGTACAAACAGAAATGAGATACACGCATGGACAGAGAGGACAGACACACACAGGGGTCAATTTTATCTCAATTCGCTTAAAGCTCTACTTATCGATTTGAAATATTTGAGCGTCCAGTTGTTAATGTGTTACATGATTTTTTTTCAGGTATTGATCCCTCTCGCAGTGACTTTTTAGCGAGAACATTAAAAATATCCTCGACGGGCGCTCGTTGCTGTTATCTCGTTGCTTCAGAGCAAGGTCACCCAGTGGGCACCAATCCAGCTTTTCGGGTTTCCATCATATCTTGCAGCGTATCGGCCACTGGCTGCATCAATCTCACATTTCTGGATTCTATTTCTGGGACCCTGCTGAAGGGACCGTCATCACTAGCTTTTCCCGCCAGAGTCTGAAATTCCCACCGACGTGTGCGCGCACCCCCAGATCACCTTTCATCCCAACTTATGAACTTGTAACTTATGAACTTGTAACTTATGGACTTGTAAGTTATGGACTTGTAACTTATGGACTTGTAACTTATGGACTTGTAACCTATGCTTGAACTTATACAAGAAAATTGAAGCCCTACCTAGTACCAAACCCTAACCATACCCCAACCCCCGCAACCCCCCTCCCCAAAAAAGTAGGGTAAAAAAAGGTATCGAACCTGCAACATAACCGTGAAGCCCAATGTCTTTGCCACTCGCCATAGCGATCCCAACAGACTGGTCTTTTCACTGTAACTATAAGAAGTGACCCTATGCACCGGTCATGGCTTGACCTATATTTATCTGTTGTTGTGGTTAGCAACCGGCAAGCGCATGGGCAGCACACTTGATACACCGCGCATGCGTGCCCGAAGTCGGTGGGAATTGCCACCCGATACAAACACACGTTGAAGCCTCACCGCGACCACATCAGAGACAGCGAGCACACACGTACACATTCACACCTGATGTGGTAGCTATAGTGGGTGAGCTTATGAGAAGTGCGTACGTCACCGTGCAGCTTCTTACGGCTAGAATGGACACAACCTGCCGATGTGGTCGGTAGGCGAATAGTTAAGCCGTTGGTCAACGGCTGAAGATACGGGGTGCGATTTTCGCATCTCCATTTGGCTTTTTCCATATTTCTCTCTCTCTTGTCACAGTTTAAACTTTTGTCGGGGTGGGGGTTATGAGTGGGGTTAGGGGTAGGATAGAAAGTGTTTGTTTTGACACCGTTCAGTAGATGCGAACACAGTGGTCAGAGAAGGGGGCGGGGTTGGAGGGTCTGCGGTACAACTGCTGGCCTCTGCCGGCTCCCGTCGGACCCCTGCTAGCACCTGTAGGTTGTATCCCACTGAGGCTTCCGCAAGTGTGTGTATCGGGGGCATGATGATGATGATGATGATGATGATGATGATGATGATGAAAAGAAAATCTAAGAGCACCCGAAGTCGTGTCTTGTGATAGGACGTTTGCTTGTCTAGTGCCAGTATGGGCAGCTGGCTGAATGCGGGGTGGTTGTGCTGATGAGATGTGCGATGAATCCCGCTGTCCGGGAAGAGAGCGGAGGTCGGCAGGCGCCTTGTGTGTGTGTGTGTGTGTTGGGGGGGGGGGGGCGGTCGGCTTGCTGATGCAGGCTGACAGATGGCGAGAAAAAGTGGTAACTGGATGCTGGTGGCGCTGCGCTCTGCACTCACCTTCAGCGGCGAGAAGGCGGCGGGCAAGAGACATCACACCGCCTGCACCGATCTTATCGGCGGCCAGACCTCGGCCCACCTCAGCCCGCTCGCGTTTCTAGTCTTCTAGTCCTGGGGCTTGGCAGGGCCGGGAGAAGTTTTCACATGTGTATGCGTATATACAAACACGCCAATACACACAGTTGCACAGAGCACACACGCACGCACATAGACACAAACACAGGCACATCCATCTCTGTTTAAAAAATCAAGAATATCTTACCACAGACTTCCTTCTCTTTGGAAGTACTGAACTATTTAAGAAAACGAACATATCGTCAGACGAGTCCAAAGCTGCATAAGACTTTATGGGCGCTTCGATAAAGAATAGCTGGAGGCCTGGACAGTTCGGCAGGTACAGCTGTGGACTAGCGTGTGGATGTTGCTGGTTAGAATCCAGGCCCCGTATGCATGCAAATGGTACTAAATTTATTCCAGAATAGCGGACGTATTTCTGTCTCTGAAAACGCTGCTTCGGCGAAAGTGGAATAAGCTATTCGCTCCTGGGACGACCGAATGGCTTAATTATTACCGAATAACGAAGGGAAAATAAACTATTTGATTTTTGTGCTTGGGGAATTTAAGGAACTTATCCCGGTCATGGCAGCTATTCTGAAATAAGTAATCTATTCGGCTTTCTTCCATACGGGGCCTGGAGTGGTCAAGGAGTGAGGGCGGGGGTTAAACTCCACTAGGCCTTTCCCTTAAACTACCTCTGACGCTGTCCATGACAGACTGTCGTTATTCAATCCTGTTTTGACAAAGGCCTGGGGTGATATACACTAGCTTGTTGCTAGTCCTGCAATCTTTTACTCCAAAACACATTATGGGAATAAACAACATTTACAACATACACTAATATACAAAGTCGCAAACTCATGAACAAAAAGTTGCAAACACACCTGGGTTTATATAGACATACAAGCAATGCTCACATACATACGCGCATAAAGAATTGCACACTATGTACATACACTTACACAAAGGACTACACACAGTCGAAGACTCACCCATACACACTAACCCCTGCCGACCCCTTCCCCCCAAAAAAATTTGTACATTCTTCGGAAACTGTGGAAAAATCATTCTTTCTTTCTTTCTTTCTTTCTCTCTTAGAGGGAGGGAAAGGGGAACGGAGGGGAAGAGAGAGAGAGAGAAGGAAATGGGGAAAGATAGGAAGAAAGAAAGAAGGAGCGAACGAGAAAGAGAAGGGGGATGTGAGAAAAACGGGTGGGAAGAGGGAAGAAGCCCACGTGAAGGAGACAGGAAAGAGGAGAGAGAGATGGTGGGAAGAAATAAAACAGGTGTTTACGAGTTCTCGTCATTTCCGTTGTCTGCCATACGGCAACTTTACAGGCAGCAGCATTCATGACGTCCTTCAGTAGCAGAATCCATCGGATTTTTCAGGCAGGCCAGCCATTAGCATCAAAATGAGTGGGTGTCTATTTCCGGGTCGCCTTTGGTACCTCTACCAACATCCTGACTGAATCGGTAAGTAGTGACGTCGACAAGTGGTGACGTCTATAAGTAGTGACGTCTGCAAGTTGTGAGGTCTACAAGTAATGACGTTTACAAGTAATGACGTCTACAAGTAATGACGTCTACAAGCCGTGAGGTCTACAAGTAATGACGTTTACAAGTAATGACGTCTACAAGTAATGACGTCTACAAGCAGTGACGTCTACAAGTAATGCCAAGCTCTGGCATCTCTGATGTTCTACTTCACTTGTCTTGCGTTTTTCGATCTTCGAACTCAGGTGAGATCTTCGTCCGTCAGGGTCATCACAGCGGTCTTTGTTATACTTTGTCGTCATTAAAAAAATCAATTTCCTTTATTTGAAAAATTAAAATCATTCCAAGGCTGGCGTAGGCAACAAGGAACAAACATCGAGCAAAAACAATACCACAACGAAAACCAAAGCCAAAACAAAGAAATAAAACAACAAAAAATCCACCGAATTCAGGCTTTCGTTTTCCTTTCATCTCAAGACCATGACAACACGCCGCGCTTAACTCGCTTTTTCTGCCTGTTATCTATCCTTCATGTTTTCTTCTCTGTCCACTTGATTAGCCCTCTGTTCTAACTCTGCCCAGTCCTTTCGTACTTTCCTCTTTAATGTCAGTGTCAAGTTTCGGTCTTCGTTGGTGGGTCAGCCCGAAAGGTCAAGGTCCCAGAATAAAATGGCAGCTACAGGTCTCGTGTACTTCCGGAAGTGGCTTCAACAAGACATGTGTAAATGGGCTGACCCGAGCGCTAACGGGTTGGTTGGTTGGTTGGTTGGTTGGTTGGTTGGTTGGTTGGTTAGTTGGTTGGTTGGTTGGTTGGTTGGTTGGTTGGTTGGTTGGTTAACGTCCCGCCGCAGACTGGGTGCATATCGGCGGTGGGGGGTTCTTGTACTAATCTATGCACCGAAAGAACCACCAGATCGATAGCTGCGGACAAGCAGTTTAACTGGGCAGATGGCCAAACGGAGTTAGCACAATGTATAACGCCAGGAAATACTCAGTGGCCACACCAGGATTTGAGCCAGAAATCTTCCACCGGCTAGTCCGCAGCTCTACCAGCTGAGCTATCCAGGCCCCGAGTGCTAACATACACTACTATCTGGACACTGGAACCCCAAAACAACAAGCTGTCTGAACATGGAGTGTACATGTTTATTGTCCGAACACGTCGCTTGCATGAGGATTGACGTTTCTGAACGTGGTTTCTACAAGGTCTGTATCACCTGAAAACATGTAGCTTTGAAAGATATGTGCTATTTCAACGCTGTTCAGACCAGAACATGCACAAGGAATTTAACTTCTGATCCAAATGAACCAAAGTATGTACGATCTTTGATATGGCACCCTGTGGGAGAATTCTGTGGGAAATGCCACGTGTGTGTGATGGGTACCAGGGTGAGGGAGAGGTGTGCGGAATCCTAAGAAAGAAGTGCTGCTGTTTCTGAAATTGCTGTGATTATCAGGTTTCTCTACTTCAAGGAGCTTGTGTTTCAAGGTACTTTTTCCCAACATCGGGGAAATCTGAGGCAGCTCCATTTGTTGGATTTCTTTTGCAACAACGTCAGGAACCGTCTGTTCAAACAACAACAAATCTGCCAGCATGTATCGGAGCCCAGCCTCTTCTCCGAGTTTCCAGGCGGAGTGAGAAATATCCAAGACCACGAAGGCTTAGTCTTCAAAATAAGCTTCAGAGATTCGACCTGACGTTGCTGTCATCCAGGCATGAAGCGACATAATCCATGGCTCGAGGCTGCTGTTAGTCGAACAAAGCTTTCACAGAAGCTTTGCCATGTAAAGATTTATGCTGCGGTGACACAATATGATTTTCTGGAAAGATATTATTTCTGAGCCAAATAAGGCGCTTGAGTGGACTACATACAGCAAAACCTCAAACAAAAACCATTATCTGAAATCTGATGGTACAAGTTCGATCAGTCAGAAGCCTGGCTCCACATTTCATGAGCTGAACAATCTGGTTGTTGAGAGTTTTTAGCACCTGAGCTGGGCGGAATTTTCTGTGGTTTTGGAACACAAGTTCCAATTAGGAGATTCCTGCTGACACGTCCGGGGGAAATGAGTTCCCCGCCCCGCCCCTCCTTTTTCTTTTCTTTTCTTTTCCTTTTTTTTTTTTTTGGTTAGCGTAGGCTCGACTATAGGTATATCGTTGTGAAAATAAAGAAATTTTCCAGAAATGGTGCAGCGAAACAAAACATGAGACTTCAGATTTGTAAGTGGCTTCGCAAGATTCTCGCACCCACCGATGTGTGAACGGTGATGGCAACTTAGTCTTCAAGCTTTTGGAGACATGAGTATGTAGGTAATGAGGAAGCCCGTTTTTATTGTGCCTAAAATAGCCGATATTCAGCCAGCCATTTTGTGTTCCTTCTTTATCTAACTGCACGCATTTTGGCTGAAGACTCGTAATGTCCAGATCAGAATTAGAGAAACATCAAACCCGAAAGTTATCTGCCGAAAGTACCTTCTCAGACGTCAGAGCTTCTGTGCTTGTGACATGAGAACTGTTCTCATTTCCAGGTCCCGATCAGAAAGTAAGATGAGATTTGACGAGCGGAAGATTCCAGGCTGTCGTCAGATGTCACCGCTGCCAGCATGGGGTAGATGACAGTGACACCAAGGACAGTAGATTCCAACATGTCCGACAAGCCAGACGACAACTTTTCATAACTGTTTCAGCAGTGTTGAATGAGGTAATGCTTTGATTAATTACATCTGATAGCACACATGAGCATAATGGGGGTGCTAGTCCAAACTTTCGAGTCACGCTAAAACTTTCTCGTCTATTTTCATGTCCTGTCCGGTAGTTTGAAACCTTACACTTCGAAACTAGACACTCATCTGACATTTCTGATCGCGTGGTTTTCAGTAGGATGTCAGAGACAGATTCAGTCTCACTGTTAATTTCTTTTTCATGCACTCGAAGTATTGCTTTTTTTTCGAAAACTCAGTAACCTTAATATAAAACTGCTTAGCATACATCCTTGACTCTTGTCAGTAACACATTCTGTGTCATGATCTTTTCCACTCGCCGAGAAAGCCCCGTTGTTTACGATGATCTGAGTGGTTCTGTATGGCACTGAATTAAGGTTGATTTCCAGGCCTTCCAATATCAATCTGGATGTATTTCTGGTTTTGTCCGCTGACTGTCCATCGACATTGCAACAAAGAACTTCGCCGGACGTTCTCTCACTCTATTCTTTCCTCTAGCCATCCAGCGCCATCCCCCCATCCCCCCAAAAGCACCACCAATGCTGTGCGCTCACGCATCTTGGGCATACATCACTCGAAGCAGCGCCGTTGTAAAGAACAGAACGCCGTTCCTCGTTGGGTTAATACCACACCGGCTGACGTGCCGTGACAGAACGGATATGGGATACAAGTGACGTCATCAGGTGATATGATCGAAACGCTGCAGTCACGTGCACGTGGTGGTCTCAGGCACGTGCCATTTGAGCCTTCTGGCTTCAGACAAGACTCCAGCCTGGACGCTGCCACTCAAGCCATGCACGTGCCACCCGGTAATCTAGGGCATCCACCCCAGCTGTCTTGAGCATATCGTACAGGGACGTTGTAACGAGATATTTTTTTCCATTCGGGCTGGAACAGGCATGCCAAAAAACTGCCAGACAAGTAAAAACCAAAAAAGTCTATTAAAGTGCGTTCTAATGCGTTGCAAAAGAAGTTCTTCAATTAAATTAGAATCCACAAAAGAGAAATTAAATTTTGTTCTTCACTGCTGATTTGTCTGCAAGAGGTTCCGCCTGCTTACTGTTAATCAGGATAGTAGTGACGTCAGATCCTCTCCAGTCAAGTACAAAATGTATGAGCTCATTACCCAGCGCCCCTGGTGGCCTTTCCGTTTACAAAACATGCCTCAGCTATAATTTTGTCCTCCCAACTGTTGTGCAAACAAATAAAATAAACGAACTCTGGTTAAGAACAGATCCCTAGGTAGTTTTAACCGCCATCTTTGTGTGTCTGTGCCGTAGTCTGGTGTGAACAACATATGGCCTTTATTGTCTTTGTCAGAGTTGACCTTGACAAGCAGGGTTGAATGCCAGCATGAACAGTCACAGCACAAGCTTTGCTCACTCGATGGGTGAACTGTCTCTTACCTATGTCTTACGATACACCTGTACCAAAACCTCTTTCACCTGAGGCCTTTCAAGTGGCATCGCCCCACCGGCAGTTCATCATCTGTAATGAGCGGTGTGCTGCGCCAGACATTCTTCTGTCTGAGTTCTTTTGAGGTCTGTTCTTCTTGTCTGTCAAGGGCAGCCACCTTCTTAACATGCGCTGTGAGTAACCGCCCTTCCAAAGAACAATCCAGAACAGAAATAACAGGTTTTCAACAGAGAGAGAGAGAGAGAGAGAGAAAGAGAACAGTACAGGAAGAACGAACGAACGAACGAACGAACGAACGAACGAACGAACGAACGAACGAACGAACGAACGAACGAACGAACGAACGAACGAACGAACGTGGAAAACCACAGAAAGCAAGGATGGACGGTATGGGGTGCGGTTGGGCGGGGTGGGGGTGGAATCAGTTTAACGTAAAAGGGAAGAAGATAGGGCAGATTTAAAATTGCAACAAAAAATTAATAAATAAAAAGAAGAAAAGAAGAGATATTGGGGTTACATAAGAAAGAAATGAAGCAAAGAAAAAAAAACAGAAAAAGGAAAGGAAGAAAGAAAGAATGGAATAAAGAAAGTACACAGGAAGAAAGGAAAGAAGGAAAGAAAGAAAGAACGAAAGACATAACGAGCTCTTCTGACCCTCAGCCATCGCGTCCTTTTCCCGGAGTAAGCCCCTGGGGCAGAACACATTCAGAACTGAAATGGAGTTAATCGTCTGTCGTTGGGGATGCGAGAAAAACTACGTGGCGCTCGAGTCGTTTTTGGTCAACTCTTTGTTCTGGAACCTGGGCCCGCCGGGGTCTGCTGTTTTCAAAGTTCATCTTTCCAAACCTCGTTGTCACGGAGGACCGGAAGTAGGGTTGGGTTCTGGAAGGAAGAGCGGAACAGGGTGGTCTAGGCGAGAGGTTTGTCTTTCCTCTCAATCAGCGATATCTTCTTCTCGTCATCATATCGTTTCCCATTTTATTTTCATGAAGATTTAATAGCGTGCCTGCCACAATATTGCTTTCTTCAAACACACAAAAGGTTCTTCACGGGGTAAGGGATACAGCTCGTAGAACAAATAAGAAAGCACTGACGGCCTTTCTTAAACATGTCCACGTGACTTGATGAAACTTCCGGTCTCCAAGGAAGTCGCCTGACGATATTGGTCTCAGCCTGCTGGAGACTTTCTACTCCAGCTCTGTCCGGAAAACAATTTGGACAAGAAGGCTAAAAAAAATTAAAGTCAAAGGTTAAAGGTTAAGTGGGCGAACCGTTCAAGATTCCCAGCTTCGTAAGCCAGGCGTCCAGACCGATATGATAGCCTTATCGTGTCAGAACCCTGGGGTTTCGTCTGTTTGGCTACAGCTTTATATAATAAAGCATCCTAGCGTGTCACTGAAGCAATTAAGACTGCAAGCGAGGTCCACCAGCGTTATCGCACAGATAGCAATCCCGTTGATGGACCAGCCGCTTTGAGTAACACCTGAACGTTGAAGGAGAAATCAGTGTTTGCTTAAGAATGCGTTTGCAGTCCTAATTCTAACAGTGTTCAAAGTTTGCTTCGAATAGTCACGTGTTATAGCAGAAAAGAGTGCCTGTAGTGGCCAAAAGTAAACCAACATCTTGTGTTCAGTAACTTCTGGCTGCCATGTTGTTTGGCTGTGTCACTTAGCGGGCTTGCAATCCAAGGTATCTATTAACGGGTGTGCAATCCAAGGTATCTATTAACGGGTGTGCAATCCAAGGTATCTATTAACGGGTGTGCTCAGAAGAGCCGACAGCAGATCCCTGTCGCGTCTCTTGTCTCGTGTTTGCGTCGCGTCTGCGCTGATTGTCATCAAGACGCAACGCGATACGTGGGGACGTGGCTGGTGGGTCAAATCCACTTAAGGCAGCTTTCACGTGGATTAGCCTGTGTTGAGCAGATGAATGTGTTCCATTAACCAAGGGGGAAAACTCTGATAAGCGTGTCAGCTACTTTAACGGTTTTCTAAACACTCTTTTTCGGGTATTGAAAACGTGCCAACTTCGCAGGGTTTACCTTGTAAAGCAGTCTCCCTGTGATGCATCCAGGTTCATTATGTTGGATGAGGGGCGACGGTTTATTTATTCTCAACATCATGTTGTTGTGATAACGGAAGTATCTGCCGCAACTCCGCAGCGCCATCTTTTGTCTTTAGTGGAAGAAGCGTTAAATAAAGTCAAGCTGACTCTTGTACCAGAGACGATCTGCAAATATATTGTTGGCTTGTTTGTCTACTTTGGCATGCCAGTGCAACTGGCAGACACCTATTCCCCCCCCCCTTTCAGCCTGTCTGGGTATACAAACCAGGATGACAGTAATGTGGTTAGAAAGTTGACGTCATTCAGACTGGTAGTGTGTGGCTTTGGGGGGGGGGGGTCCCCAGAAAAGCCAAAGACGGGGTTGGGGCGAGGATGGAGATTCAGTTAGAGTGCAGGGGAGAAATGGACCTGCAAAACCCTGGACAGGAAGTGACCTTCGCTCCAAGCCACCAATCCTGCGTTGGACGTCAGAGCAGAGTTGCACACGTGCCAGCAGATTCAATGGAAAGCAACCCATCTTTGCTATCTGCACTAGATTTTGGTGTGGCACAAAGCTAGCTTGGCTGTGGAGATCTGATCTTCAGTTTCCTCAAGATTAAATTCATCTAGATTCTGCCGAGATATGTCAATCTTAGTTTTGTGGCCTTTGAAAGATTCTTTGGCATATGACGTACTGTTCTCTGCTGAATCAGACCAGACTCCTCCACCAGGCAAAAGAGATCCCAGCTTCTGCTAGAAATTAAAACAAGAAAGAAGACACAACCGCCACATGCCAAATCAGTCTTTTCTGGGAGCAAATACGACTGCGCAGTTTTTAATTTGATCATGAACCGCTGCCTATCATCGTGATAGTTCTAAGTCGTCGTCATCGATTCGAAAGATGACTGTATAGCACTGTGCTCGTCACAGTGTGAATCCGGGTTCCTCTACTCGCTCAGGGCTTGTGTTGTTAGCCTGTTCACTTGCTGCCTTCTGCTGTTCTTTGTGACACTTCCTCTTTAAAATGAGAGAAGTACCATTCTCATGCCTATAAATTCCCACCTTTTGCTTCCCACTTCTGTCTTCAAACTAAAGTGTTCTTTTCGTCTGTGTCTATTCTTCTGTCATTTCTGAATGTGAGTGCCTCACTGTGAGGGACTTTTTTCTTCTTTTTCTTCTTCTTTTGGGGGGAGGAAGGGGGCGATATCCTTTTTTTGGTGCTCTGCTCAGTCGGCCATTTTCTTCTAAGCGGTGGCTGTCGCATTTCTATCCCATAATGCCCCACTGTCTTCACCCGCCGCCGGCTTTCTGTCTCTTGTGGCTGGGCGATTGGCGAGATGTGGCTTGGCCGGACAATTATGGAAAATTGGCCTTGCTTGATCGAAGGTATCTGAAGTTAGATCCCGTTTCCAGAGAATCTTCACTTGGCGAAAAGGAGGAGGTGCCGATGACGTCAGAGGTTTCTTTGTTGAGGCAGTGCTTTTCGCTTTTTAAAAAATTTGGCTGCAAATATTAGAATCCTCACCGTTTCATAGCAAAAACCCCGCCCACCCCCGCCATGTCCCCCACCATTACCACTAACTCCAACTAATTGGACGTGTTGAAATATCGTAAAACCGCACTCGTAAAGTTTTGTGTTACGGTTCCCTCCCTCCAACTTCTGCACTTTACGCTTTTCTACACAATCATCTGCTCCTGTTTCAAGTTTCAAGTCTCTTTATTCTTTTACCCTCGGGGGGTATTCAGGAAAAGGAAGATAGTATTGACGAATACCCCCCTCCCCCGAGATCTTCAACCACATATTCTTTCAACAATTAGGGATGATACATTTAGGTCTGTGTTATGTTTACTCCTGTGATATGTTTAGTCCTGCTATATGTTTAGTCTTGTGATATGTTTAGTCCTGTGATATATTTAGGTCTGTGATATGTTTCGGCCTGTGATATGTTTAGTCCTGCTATATGTTTAGTCTTTTGATATGCTTAGTCCTGTGATATATTTAGGCCTGTGATATGTTTCGGCCTGTGATGTTCTGTTTTAAACCGGTTTCTTCCACCCAGGGTAGCACGACGACCAGCCAGTTGTCCGCCATCTGGTTATTTCAGTTTTATCAGAAAAAAAATCTCCCATACATTTCCAAGACGGGCTAATGTATCGATCAGACTTTGCAGACAATGAGCAGGCTTGAGTTCAAGAACTCTAGATTAGTGTTTTAAGAAGAAAAACTAAGTAAATACATTGTGGAGAAACTCAAACGAAGTAAATAAACTCGATGAGCGCATGCGCAGTGAGGCTGCTCTGATAGTGGATAACTATTCTCCAAACACCGGCACCGCACTGCCAGTGACTGCGACTGGAACAGGAAGTGTAGTGGCCCAGTAGGCAGCTAAAGCACGACTTCTCGCCCCTTGGCAAGCCACTGCACACCCAGCCAATCAGCAAGCGGCGTCGTGGGGAGCATGCTGGCACATCCCCAAGCACAGCAGCGAGGCGGGAGCAAGGCAGGGCAAACAGTTGCCGGTGATCCTTTCCATAAACAATTCGCAGGACAAAAGTCCTAAACACCTGGAAAAGAAGGTACAGCTTTTCCAAACAGGCGGGAGTGGAGACACCTGTCGGTGTTAACCGTTTCCCACTGGCGGCTGAGTCACGTGGAGGCCTCATGTAGTGACGGCGGTGAGAATGGGTTAAAGTCATCGTTACGGCAATGGGTATTAAAAGAAAAGGAAAGAAAGAAAGAAAGAAAGAAAGAAAGAAAGAAAGAAAGAAAGAAAGAAAGAAAGAAAGAAAGAAAGAAAGAATAGGCCTACCGGATTCACATGAAAGCTTATCTGTCCTCGGGTACCCACGCAGTCTTCATGCACCCATTCCTGATACATCTGGCATTGAATCGTGTTTTCTTGTGATTACTCCCACACAAACCAGTTCCCAGCTGCATTCTCCTATGCTGCAGTGCTTGTAGGGCAGGGTTCTTCTTTTTGACTTCGTCTGTGTGGAAGACGTTTTCAGTTTCAAATTACCCTTGTTTTTCTTTTGAGGTTCCTTGGTTTGGCGATTTCGTAAGGGTGGAGAGTGGGGGGGGGGAGGAATTCGGCTAGGTCTATATGCTAAACATCAAAGCTGAACTGCGGTATTCGTCCGCGTGACTTGTGAGAACAAGGGAACTCTATGAGCTAAGCTGGCACGCTGTTGCGTCTTGGCACCCTTCCTGTGTTCCAACATTCCCACATCACACCCAGTGGCACTTAACTTCCTCCTGTCGCAAAGCAAGCATCTTTCGAGTCAGCATTCACAAACCTTGCACATAATGCCAGTTTTCCGTAACAAGCTATGTTTAACGCGAACTTACACATTTATGGAGCGGTCACAACATTTATGGATTAAGCAATTAACAAGCAAGAGGACAAAATCAAACGCTTACAGCTTTTTCATTACAGCTTTTGCCGCCTTTTGGTGTTTGTACTCGAGGAAAGTCACTAGAATTTATGAAAAATTTGCTAGCCCGAATCTTTTCCCATTTGTTAAAACAAAGATATTCCACTACATGTGTCCGACTGCGCCGAAAGCGTTTCTCGTCTTTCCCCTACTTTGGCCGTTTGAGAAAATGACCAGTGTTTTGCGCTTTGTGTTTTTGTGACTCTTTACTGTATCATTCTGAACTGTTTATGCACACATCATGTACTGCTTACCCACGTTATCCATGCACAGTTTAGTGTTCCTCTGTACTGTTTTCTTACATATCTGCATTGTTTTACATTGTACTCAAACTCTGTTTACCTTCTCTGTTTATATTCACGTTGCTTAACATGAAAACACACGCTTGCTTTTTTGTTTCTTCTCATCGAGGTAGTGGTAAAACCTGCTGTACTTCCTCCCTCTTGCCACATTCCAGTCTGTCGGCTCAGTGAAATACTGTCGTTCCCGTCCATCAGAACTCGTACATCATCAGCTTGTTTGGTGTGCACTGAGGGCGTGGGCTTCGGGCGGCAGATGCTCGCTGTCTTTGGAGATTCCCAGACATCGATGTTCACCGGCTTCACCTCCTGTCCTCTATATTTCCCTTGCGCCATAAAAATCTGCCTCCTCATATGGCGGGTTTCAAGTGCAAGCTCAAGGCTGGATTCTCTGGGGAAGCTTTGCCTCATTATGGCGAACACAGTGTTTTATTTTGTTTTGCTTTGCTTCATTCCGTTTTGAAACAGCCCCAAAGTTTCTGCGTAAAGTGTAAGGATAGTACTGTCGTGACAAGCCAAACCATAGTCTGTCCTTTCTCTCTCCCTCAAACCTCTTTTTCAGAGGCTGTTTATTGGTTTATCTGTTAGCTGAACGTAATCATTGGCGAGTCTTTTTCAAGAATTTCTTAGTCATACTTAAAGAAGAAAGAAAGAATGAAAAAAAGGGGGAAAACCCCGCAGTTTTCTAAGCAAACAAATAACCGATATAGCCCAACATGTCACGAAGCTCTAGGAATTTATTCCAACAGTGGGCCGAATTGGTTACGATAGTAAGCAGGATGTTTTAAAGTAATCGTGGTCTCTCTCTCTCTGGGGATGATTTGCTGGAGAATGTTCTGCAGCTCTTACAGCATCCAGAATCACGGAGAACCGATGGATGGAATACCTGAAACCCGTTCTTCTTTTCTGTAACATCGGCGACAAAGCGCCTTTCTTTTTTGTCTTGGTCACGTGACAGCCAGATGCCTATCGAGACTTGTTTAGACTGAACTGTTTCAAACCGCGGCACTTCGCCCTGACAACAACAGCATCTGATGCATGCGTCGGTTAGTTTACGGCCCACACAAATCCGACGTGCTCGCCGCAGGTATGCAGCAACTAGCATCACGTGATTCGTCATGGCGCTGCAAACCTGCTCAGCAAAAAAACCCAGATGCTGACTGTTTGACTACTTCAAGGCACACACAATTCCAATACTCCAATTCAAATTAGTCCTAATGGAAGAACTCAAAGCCTTCAACCTGTTTTTGGAAGGAGGAAAAAAATCGACAGACTTCAGGAAAGTGGAGGCCCTGTGATACACGAGGAAGACAAGGGACTAAACTAATTAACGAATTGACAAAACTAGTTCAACCTTGTGAAACGCAAATGCGATTTCGTTTCATCAAAAACGGGATCAACATTTTGGGCGACTACCCATATTTGGTGTAGTCTTGCTAGGGAGAGCCTGTGTGACAGATCTTTCAATCAGACTGCGAGTTAATCTCCATTACAGAAGAAAGGGCGAACTCTTTACAGCTGTTACGTCGAGGGGGTTGGAGAGAGCGAAAGAGGAGTGTGGACATAAAGATGTAACTTCCTCGTCGTGTGTTCAAGATCAGAGTACTGGTTTCTGGTAATTTTAAACAATCAGCAGCCGATTGGGTTACTGTTATGATCAAGAGCCGAAAAAGAGAAAACTACTGAAATATCAGCCAGCTTTGCTTGCAATCAGGACAGGAGAAGAATTGTCCCCAAAACAGTTTTGTCGCAATCCTGTGGGCGCAGTGTGACAATCAGGTGCGATCTGGTATACGTGCAAATCACGTACACAGACGTTCCCCCGCCCCCCCCCCAACACACACATACACAGAGGTGCGTCCGAATTTACATTATCCAAGCGAAAACACCTCTACAAGAAACGTACAACCACACACACAGACGCAAACGCCCACTCGAATGGACACACAACTGCACACGCGCACGTGCACACATAGGCTTGATGCGAGGCAGCTACGTGCACAAGTCATCCTGTTTTGCACCTGTCATAAGAGCAGCGCAGGCTCGGAGAGAGCGTTAAGACCGACGGATCCAGCAGATTAGCCGCTTGGCGGCATGGGCCTTTGATGATGGCGGCACAGGAAGGTCTCCGGACACAGACGGAAAATAATGGGCGAATCCTCACTCCGGTCTTGCGCCAATCACCGTAAGCGCCGTTGATCTCATTAGGCTTCGCTTGGGTGCTGTTTGAGTAAGTGCCGCCTGAGAAGCCGCCCCTTTGATCTTGCCGACAGGTAGTTACTAGCTGTGAAAGGGGAACCGGAGACCTTTTTCCACGTCCTGTGCGCGCTTGCGTCTATACGTTAGATGTATAAATATATAAACATATAAATATATATACACAGGAAAAGAGAGCAACATGGGCGGTGACGATGGGAAGAGAACGTTTGAATCCAAGGCATAGGAGTGAACACCTTTCCCTTCGCTCGAACAGGACAGCTCTGTGCGTTATATGTACAAACATGCATGTAATATGTACAGATATAATATGTAATAATATGTAATAATGTAATATGTACAGATACAGACAGGGAGAGATGCAAGAAACGCACGGAGAAAGGAGGAGAGTGAAAAGAATAAAAGGGGTGAGAGAGAAGGATGAGAAAGAGGGCTGCACGGAAAAGCGTACAGTGGAACGTAGCATTCCCTCCCCGCTCTCCAAATAGGGATGACGACAACGAAGACGACGATGACGACGATGACGACGATGACGACGATGACGACGATGACGACGATGAAGAAGATAACGACCACGATGAAGACAGCGAAGACGACGACTGTCACGTTACGGATGGTTTTTCTGCAGCGCTATGGTTCAGCACTGTGTTGTTTCATTGTATTTTTTACAGAGTATTGCATCCTTTCATTCAAGAATTGTTGACACGGTAATGACGCATAAATTTACGTAGCAATAGAAGGGAAAGACGTCATGTGTTCTTTAATAAAATCGCGTAAGACTCAGGCTTCGGAAACCAATGAGTAAATGTTATTTTGGTCGTGCAGGGGAACGGAAAAAACATCGGGGTGGAATTAACGTCCTTTGGCAGTTTGGTCTGGAGATACGGAAGAGTCAGACGTGTTACTAGTCTGTGAGACTTGTTAACGGTTTTCCAACAGTACAAGACGCGCTGTTAATGTAGGAACATTGTTCAACGGTCACTGGAAGGGATTAGACGTCTCGTATAGACTTAACTCATTCAGAAAAATAGCGTTGTGGAAAGAAAGTGTCGAGAAACGAAATAGTTGTCTCCTCGCGAATCCATCATCAACGTTTACCGTACGCTATACGTTCTACTATGAAGGCTGCATCCGCATAGCTACATAGCAAGCTATTGTAGTGATTCATTACTAGCCGGGAGAAGTACTTTATACTTCTGCAGCGAGTATGTGTCAACATTTCTCTGTCTTGTGAAGAAACGTAAGATAATGTTAAATCTTCAGTGGTGTAAGATTTAACGGACGTGTTACCAGTATTCATCACCGTGAACCTGTCTCTCATGTAAACAGTCTAATAGTAGGCTGGGAGTGTACAGTCAAACGGACCCCTTCACTTGTGGAATTGAACTTTCCTCATAGATCTGAAATCTACGAAGAATCGAATGTTACCCTGTGACAGTTAAACAAGGACATCTCAAGGACTAACGGACTAACTGTACAATACATGGTTCGTAACCAGTGTTCCTGACACCTTTGGACAAGCCCATCTACTGAGTTCTTCTGGCACGGTACAACTGGATTCACAGATCACCTTTGACCCTGCTACAGACTTTCTCAGATCTACGCTCGTCAGTCAGAACATTTGCGTCTCTACGAACTGCATCTTACGTGTCAACCATCCTATCTTGTTCGGGCTACTTCTGCGGGCCATTAGCTAATGAGAACGATTTTGGATTAACTGTTCTGTTCCGGTTTTGGATAATTCATTTCCCCGCAAGTAGTCTTTTGCGTTATCACGCTATTTCATATGAAATTAATTGTATGATAGTTGCATCACACATTGTTCAGACAATTGTTTCGTGTCACAAACTGTTGCTATCACGCACATACACACACACGCGCTGTTACGTATTTGTTCATCTGCACCTTTCTTTCCTCAGCTTTCATTTCTAATGTTCATAGTTCAATAAATGTGTTAAGTTATCTGGTCGTGTACCTTTTGATTGAAAAGGTGAGGGTCTGCACTAGGTGTATGCTTTTCGTATTTCTTCCCTAGAATTCCAGCACACCCCACAAAACGTTACAACGACGGCGGCGGCAGAGACCGCAAAAAACATTAATGTAAACATCAAGGTTTTTCTGAGCGGACTGGCCACATCCGAGGAACATTTTAATGATTAAACCTCGATCTCGTGAAACGCTGTGGCAACAAGAGAGCGAGTCTTTGAAAATGGGCGGAGGGGGGAGGTATTCCGTTAGGTCGATCGAACGCTTTAAAGACCGGCCTGAAACCCAAATCTCTTGAGGTAACTAGTCCAGACTATCAACAGATACAGACGGTAACTCTCAAAACTCTCAAATAATTTTCTTCTGTTTATAAGACTAAAGTTTTCAACCACCCACTTGCTGGGTACAGTAAGACATCTCAACCCATTGTCACCTCAGCCCGTCGGCGAGTCTGCAGTTCCCAGTGACTTGGAGTGCGCAGGCGCATACAATTTACATCCTGTTTAGCTTAGAGACACAGCGCTACCCCACCAAAAAAAAAAAGCGCAAGCTAATGTGGGTTTCGTACCTGCAACTTTTTAATCGTGAAGCCTTTACCACTCAGCTATCGCCTGTCACGGGATGGCCCCTGGACTGTAACTACAAGAAGTGACTCTTTATATAAGGTCATCGCTTGGCCTTTAATGATCTGTTGTTGTGCTTAGCACCCGGCGACCCCCAAGTCGTTGGGAATTGCAAACTCACAGCACGTCGAGGTCCCTCAGTAGTACTGACGATGGCTGTCGTTTTGACGGCGGGCCTTGTCTACCCCTTTGAAATGACGCAACGGTTTTGACCGCTTTCTGTGGAGGTGAAACATTTAGAGGTTTGCATCTTATGGGCAACGGAAAGAGCTATTCGCGCGCAGTTCTGGCACTTATTACGTTTTCGTGCAGTAAACCCAATTGTAAAGTAAACCCAAAACAAAAGAGCAAAACAACCACAAAACAAAACAAAAACTGCTTGCAGCCGGGTTGGCCTTTCATGCAGCCGTGGTCGAGGAAGCAGTCCGTCATCTCGTTCCTAATCACCTTGTCTGTTCACGCGGTCTTTGCGAACAACCGTATCGATCACGTCAGGAGACGGTCGGACATCAAACAACGGGCGGCGACCAGTCGCCAAGTGTGTGCATACCTTGCGCTCGTGTCCACAGAGATATGGACAATAATTTCGGTAAACAAACGCGACTTTTGTCTTCGAGGTCCTTGGGGACAGAAACACAGCCATTCAGGGCGGGAGGAAATGCCAATCTGTTCGTCGATCTGCTCGCCGATCTGTTTGCCCATCTGTTTGTCTGCTTGCCCGCACGCACCCTACGGGCTAGGTTACACAAGCGTTCGTGTCTACTTTTCCATTCATAAAAGCTATCGTAAACCCCGTTTGGCGTATGTATTTGACGTGTTTTTTCTACGTGTGGAGAGAAGATACGAGTTCACATGCTCTGCACGTTTGAAGAGCACACAGAAAGATGGAAAGCAGATGGACTGAGTACAACTTCCTGTTACGTGCAATCAGCGACGACAAGCGACAAGGGGAAACAATCGACGTTTATCTTAAAGACGATTTCATTTTTATTCTGTCTCTAGCATTAAATGTACTATGTCTTACATGTCTTTCTATGTATTACATGTCTCTCGTTCGTCACTTCTCGCTTTCTTTGTGTGTGTGTTCGCGCGTGCGTGCATCCCTATGTGTGTAAGTGTGTTCGCGCGTGCGTGCATCTCTATGTGTGTGTGTGAGAGAGTGTGTGTAACCTTTATGGTTAAAAATGTTGGAATTTTTTTTTCTCCCGCCCCTCTCTCCCACCGTCCCCTCTCTCCCTCTCCCCTTTGTCTCCTGTCACCCCGCACGCTCTTCTTGCACCTTTTCTTTTTCTTATCTCCTCACCTGTCACTCCATCTACCCCCTCCCAGACAATTCCCGTCAATGTTTGTCTGTCCGTGCGCCTTCAAATGGTAGCATACGAGTGTGCTTATGATGGGTGACACGGGGTTTCAACTAGACGGAAAATAGAGACCTGAAATAGTTTGGAATAGTCTTGGGACTGAAGTATTCTTATTGTGCAACAAGACCGTCTCCCCATCATCCAGTCGCGTGTTCCCCACGTGGAGCGTTGCTAGAATCCACTGCTGCTTCGACCTCGAAGGAAAAGACGCAACATGAGCGTAGATTTCGAACTTTCACCTTTCGCTGGCAGACGGCGAAACCCCAGGCGCGAGACGTTCAGAGCGAGACGGAAGATGCCAGGCGTTCCCACAATGCCAAGTGGCGGGCCCTTTTCCCGTCGACCCTTCCGCCCAGACATGGCGTCCATCGAGAGTGGATGCCAGCGCTCATGCAGTTATATGTGTGTGTGTGTGTGCTCTCTCTCTCTCTCTTGCGCGCTCGCGCGTGCATGCTTGAGTGCGTGCGTGTGTGTAGGATCACTTGCGTCTATTTTCTGGAGGAGAACCAGACTGAAACCATGTAGACTAATACGTACAGGCTTAAAAATACATAAAGTACATCAAACAAAGGAAAATATCGACATCAAAGGAAAAATATCATCTCGCAAACACGATAACATGATCTGTCGCAGAGTGCAAGATGTAACAAGATTCCGGCTCCTGCCTGTACTTCTTGCTGTTATTGTAATTATCACGACATGCTAGCAGCTTAACATACAGCTCGTTGTATTTTAAACGGCTAAATGGCACCAACCAACCAGACGGTAGTCACGTTTAAACGAACGCGATTTGAGGGTCTCCGTAAAAGGTACAGGTTAAACTGCCTTCGAGCCTTAAAGATACTGTGACCCACATTACACGTAACAGCTGGGTTTCGCTGGGTCTTAAACTGTGCGCTTTGTCGTTAGTGTATTGTTTGCGAAAATATTTCAGAACATCAAGAAAACATGAGCACAATCTAAAAACGCAAACTGTTTCCTTTCTTTTTTTTTCGTTTTCTGCTTAGCTTCTAAAGCGGAAGAATCTTGCAGCTTCTAGTGACGTAATGACACAGGATATGCGACGGAAAAACCAGGGTCTCTGGCTGGAACTGACAGGAAGGTATCACCAACTTTGTCCATATCAGGCTCTACTCAAGCGGTTGCTGCCAGCGCGCTGATTCGACTGTAATTCCACCCAGCAGACACACTTTAACAACCAGATGAAGACTTACCTTTTTTTAAACTCAAATAAGTATTTAAAAGTTAATCGATCGCAGCTGTGATAAATGCGTATATTTAATGCTATGGAAGGACTCCAACATCTTCATGTGTGGACACCTATGTGACGGAGTACCTTAAGGTCCATCTCTGGTTTTGTAGACATTGAATCGTCAAGACTTTTGTATCTACTTCAGTCAGTAATGTCTTTGGTTGCGACTGATTTTTGTTTGCAATGATCGCTCATCGCTTTTTGCTTTCAATTACCTATACTTTTTATCGCCGTTATCATTACTACCACCAACACCACCACCAACACCACCACCACGCCACTATTTTTGCCACAGTTGAACAACCTTTCCCCCTCCCCCAACAACAACAAAAAAATCCAATGCCATTATCGATAGGTGGCGCATTCTAGGCTGCTACTGTATTAGAGATGAAAGGACGATCTCCACAGATTGGTCCTGGCACCAGAGGACTCTTTTCAAAAGACGCCTTCGGGTACTCTCTTACCTTCCCTGTCAAGGGAGACCACTCCATGTCCTTAGAGAACGTGTTTTGAAGGCTGGCCTGCGCATGCGCAGTCCCCCGCACCCACTTTGCCAGCGAAAAGATGACGGGCGCCAGTCTCCAGGTCCGGCTGTCAGGCTGGAGAGGTTGTGGAGAGCGGGTACTTCACAGAAGACCACCAAGGCGAAAAAAGATGGCAGACGCTACACTCCCTCAGACCTTTGTCAGATTTCTGACAGCGGCCCTTCGGAGAAGACTATCAAGGCAGGAAGGTGGTGTGGACATTACAGTCGCTTTACCAGACTTCCTCGGCTTTCTGAGAGCGGGCCTTTGTCTGAAGAATGTCACTGCCAGAAGGGCTGGCGCTGACTTTCTGAAGTCTTGAGAAAACAGTCCATCGAATACTTTTACTTTGTCACACACCGATCTGCTAAATCACGCGGGTGTCTGTCCTCACTGAAAGGCTGACTGATTAGAACTAGTTTTTAGACGGCTCTAAGGTATTCTTATTTAAAACAAAAATAACCGAAAATCCCTCTAGTTGTCAAGATTATTTTCTTTGGTGTTGTCGTTGTTTGCATGGAAGGTTGATAAATAACCTACAGAGCCGCTAGCTGCTTTGGAAAGTCTACAGACAATGAAAATGAAATAAAGATTTCGTCGTCTCTCTGAAAAGAGACGATATCTAACAAGACCAAGAATGAATGGAGGAAGAGCATATTGACGAATACTGGTTCTTGCAATCAGATGCAAATGTTACAAGTTTTTTTCTTAAAAGGCATATGACCGGATACGCAAACGTGAGAGCGACCGAGAGAGCGAGAGAGGGAGAGAGGGAGAGAGGGAGCGACGGCCGTGTAGCTACTGATGGCGGTGATTGACGTCTGTCCCTTATGAATGACGCATTCCTCCCCTCCCCCACCCTACCCCTCAGATCTCAGCCATTGTCTAGGCTCCCTAAAGTCGCGACCTTGGCCTTGACCTGACCTTATTACACGTCCCGTTGCTTGTCCGTTGTCGCAAACATTGACACCGTGCAGTGGCCAAGGGAAGTAAGGCAAACCCCGTGAAGACAAGGCGACAGGGAGGCAACCCTTCACTCCGATACCCCCAGCTCTCTAAACATCAACATTTCTTTATAAGAAAATGAAGAGTAAAAAAAACACAACACTAATAACAGCATCCTCGGTAATTATAATATCAGCAACAACAACAGCAATAATCAGGCAGGCAGACACGGCGAGGAAGAAGAGGCGAGTAACGCGAGGAGGGAAGAAAGGGAAGTGAGACGTGAAGGGGAGACAGGATAAAGGGAAGTGAGACGAGGACCACTTGCATGACGTGTCTGTAGCCCCGGGGGTCCAGGACGTTCAATTAGCAGACACTTCATTAGCGGTCCGAGGGGCAAGGGCACAGCGGGAGGGGTGTAGGGGACCATTTTACACAAGACAGACCGCCACGCACACGCACGTGCGCACGCACGCAGACGGAAAAAATGAGGGTGGGGGTGGGGAGAGGTGGAGTGCGGTGCCTTCCTCTTATTGGTCGACTTTTGTCATGACAAGTCCATCTTGGTTCAACACAGAAGCCTTTTAGGATTGAGTGGTTGGAGGAAGTTCCAACCTTCTATTCCCCCCCCCCCCGCTCCAGCTGCCATCTTTTTTCTGGTTCGTCTTTCCGCTCTGGATAGCCTTGTCGCCTGCCATCTTATTTTTCTGACTTTTATTGACAGTTGCGTGGTGTGTGACTGGCAGCTCCCTGGACGCGACATTTTTTTCCCTACATATACTCTGAGGCGAGTCCCAACTTGGTACGAACTTAAGTGAGCCGATTTGGAATCAGATTGTAAACACCCTGTTTGACCCCAAAACACAGACTTCAACTTATACAGGCAAACAGAAGCCACTTCCCAATACCTAACCCTAACCCTAACCCCACCCCTAATCCCAAACTGGAAAATATTGAAAGATACCATGAGGATCGAACCTCTAAAACTCAATCGTGAAAAAGCTAGTGTCTTTACCACAGGGCTATCATCACTTTGGCTTTGGTTCACTGTAGCTATAACAATTTGCGCTGTGATGCCCCCCCCCCCAAAAAAAAAAAAGCTACGACAGGGTTCGAACCTACAACCATTCAATCGCGGAAAACCAGGCTGTCATCACTACGGCTTGTTTTCGTTCGTTGTAGCTATAAGACGCTGATGGATTGTGGCGTCTCGCTGTGTTTCAGTCCCCTTTCTCTGATTGCCACACATCAATTTGAACCATTTAAGGATAACCCTTAGAGTACATATAGGAAAAAATATCGCTCCCTGGACGTAACTGTGGCTCTGATGCATCTTGAACAGTAAGTTGTGCGTCTTATCATTTGGCTCTTGGGGTTAGTTTTATGAGCGCTCATCCATTTATGTGGTAAGTCGACTGGAATCAAATTGATGCCAACAGGAAGCAACGATGAGCAGATTATCAGATCCATCTTCAAAATAATTTTAATTATAGCATGCCTATAAACTGACAATTAAGCAAGAATTCGAATTGTGTGATAACTAAAATAAAGCCATTCATTCAGATGAATACGAGACACTATTATGATTACTTATAATTAATATGAGGCCCTTTATTCAGATCAAAACAAGACAATAGTTGATAATTACTAGTAACTTATACGAAGCCATTTATTGAGATAAAATACAAGGCAGTAGTTAACGATTTCTGATAACTAACACGTGAAGCGACTTACTCAGATGAATACAAGACAAACAAGCGGTCAAGGTCAAATATAAACCTTGTGGTAACAGGACAGGCACCGTTGAATGTGACTGGCTACCGCCCTGCTGTCTCTCACTTATCTATATCTGTTTTCTGGTAATCCTGGAGAACCGCACGCTATCCTGGCGACAAGCCGTCCCATGTGTTTACGAAAACTCAGATTAAGGCGAGATCTGATCGCTCAAGACACGACGCCACAACAGCTGGCGGAGCTGGGATCTAGATAAGTCTGGCCAAGAAAAGCTTGGGGACTAGGGAGGATTGTTGGGGGGACGGGGAAACGGGCAGGTAGGCAATGGTGGAGGTAGATGAGAGGGGAGCATTCTCACCTGATGGGGAGTACTGTTTGAGTAACATGAACTGCTGGTATAGCCATCCGTACCCGCTCCCCACGCCAATCGCCCCTTCCGCATGTCATCGCACATTGTCTGCCCTTGTCGCTGGCGCGTCCCCTGGCTGAGCCTGTTGATGAAGTGACGCAGTGCTTGCGACCTGAGGCCGGATGGCCGGCTAGAGTCTGAACGGGTGTCGTCTGCCGGTGTTTTCTCACCGCCTCCACCTCCATTCACACTCGCCGCTCTCCTCGCCGCTTATTTACCCTACATGGCCCCCTACCGGCAGAGCCGCTGTTCCACGGGGCCGGGCCCCGTGTTTTTCTTGGTTTGCGTTACCCACAGATAACGAGGGGCGTGCAGAGCCCTTGGGCAAACACAATTTGCCGCGCAACTGGCTACCCAGCGGGGCGCACCCGGCTTTTGTCTGGACAGTTGTGTTCGGTTTCACCCCCCCGCTCATCCCTTCCCACACTCCCCCAACCTCCTGCTCGGTCTCTGGCTCTGTGATCTAAAACTCAGGTACAATCAGCTCCATCATTGCAGTTAATGCTGTGGGTTCGCCCTTTACCCCCTCTCACCGAGCCGCTGTCACGCTCCAGTGAACACAAAGACGAGGACCGGTTGCTGGGAGCAATATGGCAGCACTCTGCACCCGTCCTGGGTCCGCAGCAGTCACGAGTCTTCGACACTGCTAAACAGGTGAGTAGTCAGCCATTTTGAATCAAAGGAGGTAAGCCCATGTGACCACAGGATTTTTTACTTTCCTTCCGTAGACTTGCACATGCGCACTCTTTTGGTTCCACACAGGTACATTTTAAAAATTAACTTTAAAAAGATAGGGTAATGGATCTAAACCAATATCTACAACCAAAGT
Organism: Lanistes nyassanus; assembly: GCA_004794575.1. Lineage (NCBI taxonomy): Eukaryota > Metazoa > Mollusca > Gastropoda > Architaenioglossa > Ampullariidae > Lanistes > Lanistes nyassanus. Next base: position 459,303 of record SMGT01002687.1, read on the forward strand.
GTGAATTTTTTAAACACAGGTCTCGTGGAGGACAATCTACCGTCATTCCAGAAAGTTTGATACAACCTGGTTTCACTAGGGATGTTTAATTGGTACAGCCTAGCGTCGCTAATGTGTGTTTGGTACAGCCTAGCGTCGCTACTGTGTGTTTGGTACAGCCTAATGTCGCTACTGTGTGTTTGGTACAGCCTAGCGTCGCTACTGTGTGTTTGGTACAGTCTAGCGTCACTACTGTGTGTTTGGTACAGCCTAGCGTCGCTACTGTGTGTTTGGTACAGTCTAGCGTCACTACTGTGTGTTTGGTACAGCCAAGCGTCACTACTGTGTGTTTGGTACAGCCTACCGTCACTACTGTGTGTTTGGTACAGTCTAGCGTCACCTCTGTGTGTTTGGTACAGCCTAGCGTCACTACTGTGTGTTTGGTACAGCCTAGCGTCACTACTGTGTGTTTGGTACAGTCTAGCGTCACTACTGTGTGTTTGGTACAGCCTAGCGTGGCTAGTGTGTGTTTGGTACAGCCTAGCGTGGCTAGTGTGTGTTTGGTACAGCCTAGCGTCACTACTGTGTGTTTGGTACAGCCTAGCGTGGCTACTGTGTGTTTGGCACAGTCTAGCGTCGCTACTGTGTGTTTGGTACAACCTAGTGTGTTTGCAGATGAAGGTGAACCCAACACATGTGCTGCACGCTGACTGATTACGGAAGTGAATCGCGTCACACTCTGATGCAAGATCCATTATTCACAATGCAACCTCAAGTCTGCAGTGGCAGCGGTCTTGACGTTAAGCAGGCTCCCCTTGCTGCACCAAGAAAGCAGCTTCTTTATTCCCGCATCACCCACCACCACCCTTGACTAACAGCCTATCTTAATTTGTCTTGACGTAACCACGCGCCATCTATTGGCGAACAAAGTCAGAGCAGGCGGGCTGGCGAATGTGCACATGTGCATCTGATGACATTGCTGATGAGCGGAGAAAACTAGTCTTATAAATAGAATCTGAATGAGGCCATCTAGAATATGATTAAAGACCAAACCTAAAGCCAATATTAAGCGAATATGTTAAGTTCAGAACAGCACAATCGTTTACAAAAAACTAGTTCTAGAAGAATAATCTGAAGAATGCCTTACTAACACGCGCCAACATTCGAAGGAAACGCAGGACCAACAGAAAGGAAGAAATGGAATCAGACAAACAACCCTTCCACCAAACGCCACTTCAAAATTTCCAGCTCAGATCTTTCGATCACAGAAGCTTTTAACCCTTTTGTCTTCACTGTCCACCGCAGGTGTGACCTCAAGCTACGCGAGCGCATGCTCCAGTTAACTGCGTCTAATCTTGGCCACCAATTAACCCTATCTCCCTTCATCTAAGCCAATGCCGGGTAAGTATCACGATCAGGTTTTAAGGATCAAAAGCCTGAGGCGGACACCTGAGCCATCGGTCCCCGTGGTGGTTAGAAGTGTCACCATCTCCCTTCCCGCAGCTTGTCCTTCTCTATGGCTTACCTGTCTCCGCGGTTCACGCTTGGGTGGTCAAGCGGAGAGTGCCCTGGGCGAGTGGCGGGTTAATCGAGACGACATCAATTGTTCTCGCGTCGTGCTTTCACCTTGTTCTGCGCCGAGGCTGTTCGGGCGGCTCGCGTTTCCGTCTGGCGACAGCGCTGTGAGGCTGTGAGGCTGTGAGGCTGTGGGCCCGGGCTCTCGAAAGTTAGTGAATCCCGCCTCCAACATTACGCTCCCACTGAGTAACTCTTTGTTCTAGTCCTCGCCGTTACGCAACACACGGGGGACGGGGCTGTGTGCATGGAACAGCGAGTGCGTAGCGGGGGTCCAGAGGGGGGAGGAAATCCTGAAACACTGGCTGAAAATCGTCACCAGCTCCACCTAAAAAAAAAATTCTAAGCAACCCCCTACCCCCTGCCCCTCCACCATCAAACCTTTTTCGCAGCGAACTTTTCTGAGACTTTCTTTCTGGCTATTTTAGAGAGACCATTATAAAAAATTACATTTACTTCTCAATGGCACTTTAAAAGGCTTTTGTCAGTTTTCAGGATTTGTAGGAAAGACTTTTTCTCACTGTTGTGTGTGTGTGACAGACAGACAGAGACTCAAACACTGGCTTTTAAAAAATATTTATGCCCAACATCTGTGGGTAAATATGTTGTTAGACCGTTTATCCTCATTAGTTGGTTTAAAAATGTTTATCGCTGGGTTTTTTTCAAAGTGAGGAAAAATGCACTTCAGAGAGAGGGACTGATTCTTGGCCCAAATATAAAAACTGGAGATCTGCGCACATATGTCTGGCACGTGGCACTTGCAGCTGTCTTCTATAACGCCGTTTCCTTGGTCAGCATCATCCTCCTTGTCTTTTGTCGAGGCAGTCCACAGGAAACGTGTCATCGAGATGTCATCGAAAAGACGTTAATCAAACGTGATCTGACCAGGATGAGGCCCAGAATTTTAGAAAGATGTTGACAGAACCTTGAAAAACTATAAAACAATGCTTAGAAGACGCTCCCACATTGCTAGCCAGACGTTGGAGGGCAGATGGAAGGCAGCAGCACATTAATGTGGAAACGTTTTTAAACTAATATTACATTACTAATTGATCACTGGTCATTAACTTGGCTAATCCTCATTTGCAGTCCCCAACCCCCCCCCCCCCACACACACACACACCTCCTCTGCCTTCTATTGGAGAGTCCTCAGGTAGCTGACAATTTCAGCGACACAACGACAAAATGTAACGGATGTCCCGTGACCTTAAGTGGGGTGTTTGAAAAATCACTTTTCTGTGGGCCAGCATCGTGAGGGCAGTGCCCATCTCTTCTCCCTCGCTGCCTTACCTCCCCTGCCCATGGGTCAGATACCCATTAACAACTGGGCCAACTGTGGGAAGTGTGCTGCAGTTAACCAGGCTGTGACCGCTCCTTCGGGTAAAGAGGCCTGGGTCTGACCACATACCCATCCGCTTCCCCATGTAAGAAGAAAGCTTCATAGCTTTCCCACTCTACCCATTCACCAGTTCGCGCTTCCGGTGCCGCTTGGCATTATTCCCAAACGGGGCTAGAGGTTAGCTTGTGTCAGTCCTGATCCTCACTTTCCGTTCGCCTTCATCTCATCTTCTCTGTTTACGTACAAAAATGTATATTAAGCATAAAATACGTATATTATATAAAATTGCATTTTGATACTAAATTAATTGTCTTTAAAATCTTTCACTTACACCTTAAACCATAACTTTTCGTCGTTGTTCGTGGCTTTTCGATCTTTCGTAGGACGCCGGCAGCGGTCGAGCAGCAGACGATCAACTTTAGACACGTTTCTTAAAATTTATGTGTATAGCTGCAAAATTTCTGGTATTTTAATCGTCAAATACTTACAAAAGTGCATTCTGATACTAAATCTGCCTTTAAAACCCTTTCTTTACACATGTAATCATGGCTTTTTGTGGTTGTTCGTGGCTTTTCGTGGCTTTTCGTGGCTGTTCGTGGCTGTTCGTGGCTTTTCGGTCTTTCGTAGGACGCCAGCAGACGAGCAGATGATCGATAACGTTTATACACATTAGTTCAAAATGTATGAATACAACTGTACATTTTGGGTCTATTATGCATCAGATACTTATAAAAGTGCATTTTGATATCAAATATGCCGTTAGAACCTTTTATTAACATCTAACACTGATTTTTCGTGGTTGTAGCTTTTCGGTCTTTCGTAGGACGCCGGGAGACGGGCAGACGATGACATTTAGACATTACTTCAAAATTGACATACAAAAGTGTACATTTCGGGTACATAAAGCATCAAATTCTTACTAATTGCATATCAATACTAAATGTGCGTTTGAAACCTTTTTATTCAAACCTTAAACGATGGCTTTTCCTGGCTATTCGTTGCTTTTCGGTCTTTTGTATGACTCTTGGGGCGTTGTATTTTGGACAGTAGTTTTTTTTATCAATGAAATGAAAGGAACAAACAAAAGCTTTCTTTGGAGGCCATTTTAGTTTTGGTGCTGCCAGCCACTCCTTCTGATTATTGTCGTTAGCAGGGGAATGAATTGGGAAAGGTGGTTCACACGGGCACTCGCCATTCAATAGTTTGTGGACGAAACATTACGTAAGCCGCCACTCCCCCCCCCCCCCAATGTAAAACTCTTCTGTTGTTTTTCCAGCCGATGACAGAACAGATTTCACCCCCACCTTTTTGATACTTCCTCCATCCATCTTCTGGATGGAATGCGAGTCGCTTCCGAGTTGCAGCCATCACCTAACTAGTAAGCGGAAGTGAGGATCAGGAGCCTCGATGTGGGTTGTGAAATGGCGCGGGCCACAGTATCCTTAAACGGGGTGGGGAAACTTGTGACTAGGAGGACGAGGAGCGGCTTGGAGGAAGCAAGTAATCGAAAAAGGAAGTACCAGGTGATTGGAAATGAAGGAGAGAGACATGACGACCAAAAGGCCGATGCGCGAGTGATAGATTTGTACCGGAAGTGTCATTCTGTACTTAGCCATCCGAAGCAGTGACTGCGCATGCGCTTGCGGAAGAAGCATGGGTGCACGTGGGGCGGAGGGGTGAAGGTGGATGGGTGGGAGAAGTTCGAAGCAATCAGAATTCCACTGACAGCTGTTGGCGCCTCCTGGCAGGGTGCGTGAAGACTGCCGCTCACGCTGACACATTTACGCAGGCAGCAAGCGCCTCTCGCTGACGAAGCGCTTGGAGGCAGGTGTAGGGCGACGTGGTGGCCGTTGCTCGGGTGACTGCTTTGCAGGTAAAAAGTCTCTTCAGCCTTTCCACCCTTCTCCCCCCACGAGTTCTGACATAACGATGTATTGCGGTGCCATGTCTCTCATCTCAAGGCAAAATCGCATCATTCGCCAGCTTTTTAACAGCCAGGGAATCTCGGCCTCGAGCGATCGTGACACACTTCGGCAAGCACACGATGACGGCATTCACAGTATGACACGATAACAGCCAGGAATTTTTTTTAACATAAGGATATGCCAGGGTATCGTTATGTCCTGATGCAGCATGACTTTGGTTTTTAAACATTTGAACAGATCGTCTCAAATCCCTGGAGTTCCTGTCGTTCGTGACCTGCTGATATGAGTACTGGACGGGAAAAGAAGTTTGAAACTAGGAGAATATTTGTAGAGGGGTGGAGGGAGACAGTGAAGAGGGAGCGAGGAGAAGATATGGAGATAAGGATAGATAGATACCAGAGGCACCCAGTTCACATCTACTGAATACGAGATATTGCATTCATTTTAGTCTTCTCAATAGGGGCTGTAGCCTGATGCCATGCAGCCTGCAATGCTAAATCACCTACTCCCCTAACCCCCGCCCCCACAACGAATAAAGAAAGAAAAGTTTTTCCAATCGAGACTCGAGCCTCTAATTCTCAGTTTCTAAAACCAATCCAGCTATGACGCACTTCGCCGGATTGTGTTCTTTGTAACCATCAGAAGCTGCGCGAGCCGAGACGTCACAATGCAGTTTGTTGTGGTTAGAATGAACGCAACCTGCCGATGCGGTTTGTAGCCGAGTGGGTAAAGGGTTGGGTCATCGACTGAAGATACAGTTTTCGATTTTCGCATCTTTGCTTACCTTTCGATGTTTCCCTCCCCACCCCACCCCCTTTTTTTTATTTGCCGACGTCAAGGACTACTATAATATGATTATAGTAGTCCTTGGCCGACGTCTATGTGTATATTGTCAGACGGATGCTTATTCAGTAGGTGATTTAGCATTGCAGACTGCGCGGTAGCATGCTACAGTCCCTGTTGAGGAGGCAGAAATGAATGCAATATCTCCTATTCAGTAGAAGCGAGCCGGGTGCCAAAGGCCCGCTTATGGATATTCTTCCGACAAGCCTCTTACAGTTAAACTATTTTTGGTTGATTAGTGGCACTGTATGGGGACAGCGTTCTACACCATGGCTGACTTTAGCAAGTTCATAGCTGCTGTTCTTTTCATAACGCTGGTTTTAAGATCCGTTCTCTTTGTGTAGTTTACGTACACCATTAGGTATGAAAAGTTAATAAGAACGACAGTGGAAACCATCACAGGAACGCAACTAGCGCATTTCAGACACTAACAGGCAGAAAGGAAGCTTTGTACCAGATTTGCGAATGTATTAGAGCGAGTGTGCGTAATTTTAGAAGGTCAGTTTCAGGGGGCAAAAGAAAAAAAGGAAAACAATTAAAGTAGCCATATTTAACGTGCGAGAGGCGAACCATGCACTCAGTACAAAGTCGAGGTTACTAGAATTAAGCAACAGTGTCTTTCACCCGATAGAACTGCATCGAAAGAGCCTCTCGAGGACTGACATTTTGTATTGGCTGTCTGCGACACCGCCCAAGGAAAGAAAAAGACAGAGTCCGCGAACGGAAAACAAGCTCCACCTGGAGAGAAACAACAGATAAATATACCATCCCAGAACCGAGACCACAGACACGCACTCTATCACGATACTGCAACCACAGGCACGCACTCTATCACAATGCTGCAACCACAGGCACGCACTCTATCACAATGCTGCAACCACAGGCACGCACTCTATCACGATACCGCAACCACAGGCACGCACTCTATCACAATGCTGCAACCACAGACACGCACTCTTATCACAATGCTGCAACCACAGGCACGCACTCTATTACGATACTGCAACAACAGGCACGCACTCTATAACAATACTGCAACCACAGACACACACTCTATCACGATACTGCAACAACAGGCATGCACTCTATCACAGTACTGCAACCACAGACACGCACTCTATCACAGTACTGCAACCACAGGCACGCACTCTATCACAATACTGCAACCACAGACACGCACTCTATCACGATACTGCAACAACAGGCAAGCACTCTAACGCGATGATAAACTGGGAATGGCAGAATTGCAGGCAAGGGATATAACAAGGCAGGGTGCGCCGAGGAGGGTGGGGGGTGTACAACAAAATCTCACAGAGGGCGCTGTATGAGAATTGCCTGGAGGGACAAAAACCAGCAGAGAGGCGAAATGAGACGAAACAGATCTTGGACTGCTTGAGCAAGATGACGGCAGATGTTCCGAGAGAATCTCTAGGAAAAAACAAAACCCTAATGAAAGACAGAGCAAGGTTTTCTTGTTATAAAAACGAGCTAGACTGAATGAGCATTTGTATCTTATGTCTGTATCTTCTTTTCGGCATGGTCAGATCTCATCAATTCACGCTGTAAACTGGCCTGATGTGTACTTCAAGGTACAGCAAATGGCAAGGGTTCACGTCGGTCTGGTAATCCCCTTAGGGGCTTAGGCCGTCAAGTGACGAACGAATTTTCGCAGGAAGGAATTTCTCAAATCCTTGGAATTACTGTCGTTCGTGACCTGTTGATACTGGTAGGGAAAAGCAGTTCTGCAGTATTGAGAATATTTGTAGAAGGGCGAGAGAGATGGAAAAAAGAAGGTCGTTGGAGAGAAGACGGAGTAAAGGTGGATGGATGGATGGATGGATGGATGGATGGATGGATGGATGGATGGATGGATGGATGGATGGATGGATGGACAGATAGCACCCGGTGTTGCGAACTGGGGGTTTTGAAAGAGACAACCGACATCCGTGTTGCTCTCCCCGCCTGCGTGACCTTGTCACACGCACACAAATGGCTCGTGGTGGCGTTCCCCCCCCCCCCCGGTCCGCGAACAATTATTTCTTACTTATGAGTGGAGACCTCAGAAATCACTATCTCACTAACCTTCCCTGGCCCGAGCCCCCACTCCACTCTATTACACAACTAAAGATAACAAAGATGATTTCTGAGAAAGAGAATAAAAGTGTAGTTTATTTACAAGGTAATTTTGGTTTTCATCTAATACGATAGGGCTGTGCCACAGCTCACTTCCTCTCCCTTACCAACATACATCACCCACCTCGCCATTAACCACAATGACAAAACACGTACCTCGATCTCGCCTCTGCTTACGAGAA